>LPNX010203749.1:205835-377078 GCA_001517045.1 Pseudotsuga menziesii | reverse complement strand
TGTTACCACCTTGTTTGATTTTCCATCTTCCCTTGTCTCATCCAACCACTTTAATGTCTTGTTGAGTAGTTGAGGCAGTTATGGTTGGGAGTGGAGTGTGGCAGGACTGTCAGTCCTTGCCCATGCGTACACTCCACCAGCGAGTTGACCTCACGTTGGAAGCAAACTCAACCGCCATTCTCTCCATGACTCCACTCTTTCCCTGGTCTGTTCACTCTCATGAAGGGACGTGCAGGAGGAGGTCAGTTCATTTTTCTTCATGCACCGATCGAGGGATTCTTTTTTTGGTTTTGTGCATGCAGCGAGCTAGAAGAGCGGCCTCAAGGGCATGATTTATGCTGTGTATGTGAAATAGCTGTGGTTTTAATCCATGATTCGGGCTTGCTGTTGGTTAAACCCACGATTTGGGTTGCTGTCGTTCTTCCCCTGATTTTTGGATTCCATTGAGAGTCCAATTTCTTCTTCCATTTCGGACTGCGTGTGTGTTTCTTTCTTCCATGTTTTTCCTAGGCTGTGTCTTTTCCTTTGCACACAGGCTGAGAGTTTGTTCTTTTCCCTTTTCTCCCTGTGTAAGTTCTCTAGCCATTACATTGGTGAACTGCGTGTGCTGTGGGCTCGTGGATGTTGGTTGGCTATTGATTGCCACATCTCGCTAGCTGAGTTTTCCTCTGTCCACGCTAGGATTTTGGCTTCTCCTTTGTTTTGAGACTATGGATTGTTGCCATCATTCATTTTGAGTTTGTGGCTGTTAATGTACCCTGGTTTTTGGTTGCTGCTGAGTTGTTTTGGCCACGCTAGGGCCAAGAACAACTCTAGAGTGTGGTTGGACCTGAGCTGTGTTTCACCTTTTGTTTGGGATTGTCACCTGGTTGTCTTTGCCTTCTTCACAGAGCTGTGAATGAATTTTTTTGCTGCGGTATGCAGTGGTTGGTCTTCGGACTGTTGAGAGTGGGATTAGAGGCTGGGTATGCTTGAGAAGATTGGTGTTGAGGCCACTAGCTTAGCATTAGCCTTTCCTATCTCCTTGACGACCTAATAAACCCTACTATGTGGGTTTGGCTGATTGGAAAACCCTGGCTATGTGTAAGCCTGCATTGACCCTTAGTCCTTAAGGAATCATGCCCAGCTCAGGGGTGGCAGTGTTGCTGAGAGATTGATGAGCACGCTGGCCTATGGTTGGGTGGAACGTTGCAGCGACGTATCTGGTTGCGGGGCGAGTTCTTCATCAAAAGATAAGTACTCCTAACTGTTTCATCTCTGCAATTATATCTACTATTTCATGAATTATGATGAACATGTTGAATGTTGAAATGTTATGTTTGCTTTCGCTGAATCATGAGTAACTATGCATCTTTGTATGATGGATTATGCGTCTTGGTATGTATTATGTTTAAGCTTTTAATATCAGCATTGATATCTGTCCATGTTCATGGGGCTGTTTCCCGTATGTTTGGTGTTAGTAGCATCCTCTTCGCCGATTGGAGGGTCGGGGACGTTACAGAGTGGTATCAGAGCAAAGGTTGCAGCATGGGCCTGAATGGGCCATGAAAGACGCAGTGATAGAGTGTATGTTGCAGCAATTGGGCCTGAATGGGCCCTGAAGAATCAGCTAGCAAGGGCAGGTTGCCCTCTGCCCAAAAGAAATCAAAAGAAATATGTGAATGACAGGAGAAAATTCTGAAAATTTTTGAAGTCCGAAAATTATCGGATGGCTTAGGCTGAAGCCCACCCGATACATCGAAGGACTTAGCCAGAAGCTCCTCCAATGCATCGGATAGCCTAGGCGGAAGTCCACCCAACGAGGGACGGTTGGAAGGAATTTTCAAGAAAATTTTCTAAGTGTCAAGACCGTCGGATCGTCGGAAGACTTAGTTGGAAGACCCTTCGATACAGACCTTGGCGACAGCGAGAGTTAGAGGAAGTCTGAGCCGGCGAAGCGGATGGAAAGATGATGAAGGCGCTGATACGTCGGCCAAGTTGGAAGGTTTAAGCCGCAACGGCAGTGGCAGATAGTACATGATTGAGTCGACATGGGTGAAAATTCAAAATTTTTCTAAGTGTTGAGATCATCGAAAGGATTCAGCTGAAGATTGTCGAAACGTTAGCACATTTAGATGGAAGGACCTCCGATGCCGTTGGAAGCCGGAGAAACAATTGCGGTGGGAAGCTTCATGAGAAGTCTTTCGATGCAACAGCGGCGGCAGAAGAAACAGGAGGCTCACCGGAAGAGAGCCACAACGGTGGAAACGAAGAGGTGTTGAGAGCCGATGCCAATGGGTGAAATAAGCCGATAAAGAGGAAAATTTTGAAGACTTTGAAAATTTGAAAATTTCTCTAAGTATGGAAACCGTCGGCGAAAGTTAGCTGTTTGAGCAGCTGATGCAGTGGCAAGCTTCGGAGAAAAATAGAATATGAGGTTGCCGATGCAGCGGCAGAAGAGAAGAGAAAGTTTCGGTGGAGATCTTCCGAATATCGTCGAAACGTCGGTGAAGGATAGTTGATTGAGCAGCCGATGCGGTGGTGGAAAGAAGAAGAAAAGTTTTTGAAAAATTTTCTAAGTACAGAAAACATCGAAAAACTTTAGAAGATTGGATGAAAGATGAAGATCAGACCGCCGAAGTGTCGGAAGCTCAGAGAACTAGCCATCCGATAGGTAGAGGATTCGATCGCCGACAAAGTCCGGAAGCGTAGATGAACGGACCGTCGATAAGCTGGGAGAAGCTAGTTGTTTGGTCCACCGATGTGTCGGGAGAAATTAGTTGTTTCAACCATCGATGAGTTGTTTAGCCGCGAAATCCACAGACGGTTTACTACTTGACGTTGCGGATGCCTAAGGAACTATCCACCCGATGGATAGTGGTTCTGGTTGCCGATGAAGCGGAAAGGATCGTTGTTCAGATCGCTAATACAGTGGAATGTTAGGTATTTTAAATGTAGGGTGTCAAAAAAATTGTTGGAAAAGGGTCTGATTGGGCCAAAGGAAAATTTTGAGTTTTCAGTGGGATTTCTCAGTGGATTTCAGCTGTTTTTGCAGGGCTAAAAAGGAGAAAAATGGCAGCGATCTTATGGGCCAGATTGCGCGAAAATCAAAGATTTACCAAAAAAAAAAAAAAAAATGAGGGCACTGCCCTCAACCTGCCCCACAAGGGGGCAAGCCCCCTTGACCCCCGTTGTCCCCTGAGATAGTCATTCTTATGAAAAGGAAATTCTATGTGTTGGGCAAATTAGTCAAACCCAACATTCATAAAAGATGAATGGAGCATGGGGATAGGCGTTGGAAAGCTTATCCAGTAGGGAACAAGGGAAAGCCACCAGAGTTTGAATGAGGAGTAGAAAAGTACTAGTGGTTGTTTTGACAAACAATGTTGCTGTCAATATGGACAAATCTAGGAAATTGCATGCCTAGAGGTAGCAAGGACCATGAAGACGAACCGACCATTATGTAGAAGAGGAATTCCATGCAAAGATGAGGGATTTGAAAGGGAAAATTCCTTAACCCCTGTCTTGCTAACTATATTATATTTTATAAGTTTTATGCATGAAATGCATGAGGATATGCTTTGCATACATAGGATATTGAGGATTATACATCTATAATGAACCACTAATGATAGTTATTGCATTGGTGTTGGCATTAGTGGAAAAACCAACGACAACATGGACCTGGCTGAATATGTTGCTGATGCTGACAAATGTGACTAGCAACCCTCTGGAGGAAGGGATAAAGCAACAAGTCCAGGATAAAAAGTTGGTGAGCAAATTCTGCAATCTCCTGCAAAGGACCAACCAAACTGGTAATGCCAAAGGTGTAAGTAGGACCCATGAAGGTAAGAGTTTGATTATGACGAATTCCAAGGAGTGGTAAAGGTAAGAGACCTCATTCCATGTGGATATTTGAATGTTATATTACATTCCTATAGAAAGGTGTCATGCCTGTATATGTTGATTGAGCTTAGTAACCCAAGGAAAGTAAGTACGGATGATCTTGATTATAGTAATGCATCCTATATGAAGTAGTCATGGTTAGGCCATGCATGGTATGTTGAATGCATAGTATTCCTGAATCAATGCAAGGTAGCATTGAATGGATATGCACTGAAAATATTTTATGAATCTTGTAGTCATGCATTGAATGGATGCATATGAAGGGTGTGAGTGACTGATTGCATAAGTATAGGTGCAAATGTTGTGATGCATTGCATGAATGCATTGAGATGAGTGCATGTGATATTATGAATAACTAATGGCTGAAATGATGAATTGATGACAATTCAGGAACCATTTCAAAGGCTGTTATGAATGCATGATAGTAAGTGCATAAAGAGGATAGTCATGATCAATTGGCTGTCGGAAATTCTCTATGGAAGGGCAAGGTGGTACAAATGATACGCTTGTGAAGTAAGGAGTATCTAAACATTTTATTTAATTGCATGAATGATGTGACTATACCTTGCAAATGTTAGTATGATAATGATTGCATGAAGTAAATGAGTTTTGGTAATATTGATGTGATTAACAGCTGGAAGAATTTGAATTTTATAAATTCTGAAAATGCTTCAGTGATGGTTGCAGCAATGAGAAGGTTATATGCATCAAGACTTACCAAGTGTTTGGCTGATTGAAGTTCAGGTTTCAGGTAGATTATTTAGAGCATGGCAATGAGAGTAAGACCATGACAAATGCCAGAATCTACCATGTGAAAGAGCCAAACCTTATGAGAAAAGTCTCATGGCTGTGAAAATAGTCGGTATGCATAATGGGTTGTTAAATTTGAATTGTGGATTTCGGATTTAAGAAATTACTGACAACTACTAATCACTATTGGCTTGCATAAGATTGTGTTAGGAGGACGCATTGTAAGTGGGTATTCATATTATGCTAGAAGCATAAAATTATAATGGGCATAATAGTGCTACTTACAAGAGACCCACAAATGAGGATCACCTCATTGCTAAGCAAATCAATTTATGTAGTAGACAGAGTTGCAAATTCCTATTGAATTTGATTACTGATGCCATTGCTTGGTTATGGAACAATCAATTTGGATTGTATTATTAGGTAATGATTGACTATTTGGCTATTTGATGAATGTGCTAGGGGTACACACTACAGGAAGATCATGTGTGATGGATTGCAGGAGCCAAACTTCATGGGGAGGTTTTCCCTTATCTTGGAAATGGGTTTCAGGTGAAACTCCATTGGACATTTTGGAAATGTCTCATCTGCACTACATGTTTGGTAAGCAACATGAGTGAGATCGTATAAATTATGTCAGTAAGACATGTGTGGATATGAAATGTAAGAAGGAGTTGGGATGGCTAACCGAGGGATTATCAACTCAGAGAAGGGAGCCCTGTTCCTTCTTATCGAAGGAATACTGCGTCGACAAATGGATAAGTGTTCTGTGACCCTTGCTAAGAATACGCATGTCAAATTATTAAAT
The DNA here is from genome assembly GCA_001517045.1 of Pseudotsuga menziesii. NCBI lineage: Eukaryota > Viridiplantae > Streptophyta > Pinopsida > Pinales > Pinaceae > Pseudotsuga > Pseudotsuga menziesii. The sequence continues at coordinate 371,635 of LPNX010203749.1, read as the reverse complement.
TCCATATGTAGAACATGTTTTGATATTTTTTTTTCCATTATGACCAATTGCTTGAGTATGAATAGGGCCTACATGGCTCACATCGAAAAGGGGTGCACACTTTCCCGATGTCGGATCATGAAAGGGTTTTCAATATTGATTACACCCTAGGGAGTGGACGCACTCCTAGTGTCTCAATACTTGATAGTGAATGATATGGAATATGATTATAGTTTTAGAGAAATAACGCTAATGAGTTGCTTATATTGCTTGTGTTGACAGGCTAAATAGATGCAGTTGGGTGTTGCACCCTAAAGAGAAAAGGCAAACGGTTGTTGTGAGGGGTTGCAGAGTAAGGGTTATTGTTGATATAAGTGCATGTTGCTATAAGTGTATTGTTGCTATAAGTGTATGTATTATTATTGATATAAGTGTATGCTGGTATAAGTGTATGTTGGGTTGTTAGATTCCTGGGAATCCATAGTAGATCCTGGACCTGGAAAGGGTCATGGTAAAGTTCCAATCCCAGTTGACATGAGGATGTACTGGCTGGACATTAATTATTTGATGTTCTGGAGTAGCCTGCATGCTGACCTAACATCCAAGTCCATAGGCGATCCCAAGGCTTGCAAAGCGAAGCAGGATCTTGTGGACCAACGAGGAAATGCACAATACAGATAAGTATTGGATTATTTTGCTTATGAATGTACATGTGTATATGATTTGGTTATGATGTTTTAAGCTCTTGTTCAAGAGATAAAACCGATGAGAATAAACTAAACATGTGAATCTATTCAATGTTTGGATATAGGTATCGCTGGGAGCGAGGACTATGAGAGAATCCTAGGGGTGCATGTGGACATATGACCGTCCTAGAGAGCTCGGAATGAGCGGTAATGGAAAAAGTGCTAGTAAGACTGTGGAGGTCCTAGCAGCTGAGACAAACCATGTGGAGAGACTCCATGGTTTAGGGGTCTGGAATAGACCGAAGACACTAAGTGTCATGACCAAGAGGGATTGGTCCAGCATTCACGGTGAAGTGAAAGAGGCTGAGAGCATGAAAATCCACAGTGGTGGTGTGGGTTCTAGGATGGAACAAAACAAAGAGGGGAAAAACTCTTGCTACTCTCTCTTTCCCTTTTAATTATATATATATATATATATATATATATATATATAGATATATATATTTATGCATTGTGAAAACAAAAGATTGTTGAATGCATGTATGACTGGAAATGGAATGTGTGTATTTGCTTAAAGTAATTTGTGAATGCTGGAATAGTTAATTCCCTGCCCAAGAATGGACATGAATGAGCTCGTGTGCCTGTTGGGAAGGCATGAAGAATATGAAAGTCTCCTTGATGAGACTTGGACTGTCATGCCAATTAGGTAATTAACTGACTGATTTTGATGTCTATATTATGCTTGGTCTGACAAAATTTCAATGGTGCATTTCACAGGTGAGAAAAGTGAAACCCGGTGGTGCACATTGATCATGGCAGCAGATCAAAAGTTGCTGGACTTGGCTAGAAGTCTCCTTCAAATGATTGCCAAGACCCAAGAAAATCTTGGGGAGATGCTCAAGATACAGAAAAGGAAAAATGAAACGAACCACCAGATTTTGCAAGACTCTATTGGTTTGCAAAGGGAGGAGAAAATCCTTTTGGGCGAAATCAACAAAGAAAAGGAAGGTGGATCAGTGATGGGACATTCATCCATGCGACCCGTTGAGAAACGGTCTAGGCATGAAGACTCAAAGGAAATTGAGCAGGTAAAGATGAAGCAACCAGTGAAATGCTGGGAATGCGGAGGACATCATTTACGCCGGGACTGCCCAATGAGGGAACATGATGAGGGCAATAGCTGCAAAGTTCCTAGACTTCTGGATAAGCTGAAAGCTAAGAACCAGCAGGAGAAGTTCATGGAATCCGAGGGGCTTGGTCTTGAACGTTCGAGGTAAATAATTGAACGTGGGACAGATCTACAAAACTTTGAAATTTTGATGTGCAATTGTATATGTATTCCTATGTATCGAAACATCGAGGACGGTGTTATTCCAAGGGGGAGGGGAATGTAACACCCCAGTTTTGACCCCGTTTGCATTAAAGGTACATGATGTATATATTGCAATTAATCATGGTGAGGAGCTAAAGGAAAAATCCCCACCATCGATTTGGTTGTGTATGTTTCGGCAATGGGGATAGTTGCCGATGGTATATCGTGCTATCCGACACATTATAGTTTGACATCATGTAAATACGCACATCAATTAAAATAAACCCACAACCAGCTATGACAGTGCAACGCTAAAAGGAAAAGGGCATGATTCCAAAGGATAAGGGTGGGGGGGATGTTAAACCTTGGTCTATGGGGGGGGGAATCCATGTGTTACCACCTTGTTTGATTTGCCATCTTCCCTTGTCTCATCCAACCACTTTAATGTCTTATTGAGTAGTTGAGGCAGTTATGGCTTGGAGTGGAGTGTGGCAGGACTGTCAGTCCTTGCCCATGCGTACACTCCACCAGCAAGTTGACCTCACGTTGGAAGCAACCTCCACTGCCATTCTCTCCACGACTCCACTCTTTCCTTGGTCTGTTCACTCTCATGAAGGGACGCGCAAGAGGAGGCTGGTTCATTTTTCCTCATGCACCGGTCGGGGGATTCTTTTTTTGGTTTTGTGCATGCAGCGAGCTGGAAGAGTGGCCTCAAGGGCACGATTTCTGCTGTGTATGTGAAATAGCCATGGTTTTAATCCACGATTCGGGCTTTCTGTTGGTTAAACCCGTGATTTGGGTTGCTGTCGTTCTTCCCCTGATTTTTGGATGCCATTGAGAGTCCGATTTATTCTTCCATTTCGAACTGCGTGTGTGTTTATTTCTTCCATGTTTTTCCTGGGCTGTGTCTTTTCCTTTGCACATAGGCTGAGAGTTTGTTCTTTTCCCTTTTCTCCCTGTGTAAGTTCTCCAGCCATTACATTGGGGAACTGTGTGTGCTGTGGGCTCGTGGATGTTGGTTGGCTATTGATTGCCACATCTCGCTAGCTGAGTTTTCCTTTGTCCACACTAGGAGTTTAGCTTCTCCTTTGTTTTGAGACTGTGGATTGTTGCCATCATTCATTTTGAGTTTGTGGCTGTTGATATACCCTGGTTTTGGGTTGCTGCTGAGTTATTTTGGCCACGCTAGGGCCAAGAACAACTCTGGAGTGTGGGTGGACCTGAGCTGTGTTTCACCTTTTGTTTGGGATTGTCACCTATTTGTCTTTGCCTTCTTCACAAAGATGTGAATGAATTGTTTTGCTGCGGTATGTAGTGGTTGGTCTTCAGACTATTGAGAGTGGGATTAGAGGCTGGGTATGCTTGAGAAGACTGGTGTTGAGGCCACTAGCTTAGCATTAGCCTTTCCTAGCTCCTTGATGACCTAATAAACCCTACTGTGTGGGTTTGGCTGATTGGCAAACCCTGGCTATGTGTAAGCCTGCATTGACCCTTAGTCCTTGAGGAATCATGCCCAGCTCGGGGGTGGCAGTGTTGCTGAGAGATTGATGAGCACGCTGGCCTATGGTTGGGTGGAACATTGCAGCGACGTAGCTGGTTGCGGGGCGAGTTCTTCATCAAAAGATAAGTACTCCTGACTATTTCATCTCTGCAATTATATCTACTATTTCATGAATTATGATGAACATGTTGAATGTTGAAATGTTATGTTTGCTTCCGTTGAATGCTGAGTAACTATGCATCTTTGTATGATGGATTATGCGTTTTGGTATGTATTATGTTTAAGCTTTTAATATCAGCATTGATATATGTCCATGTTCATGGGGCTGTTGCCCGTATGTTTGGTGTTAGTAGCGTCCTCTTCGCCGGTCGGAGGGTCGGGGACGTTACAAATTCCAAGAAGATCAACATCATGAGTGATGCCCATAATCCCTATGAGATCGAGGCAGATGCCGTGGAGGAAAGTATTCAGGTTATGAATGATGGGACAAAATTTTATGGGGAAATAAATCAAAAGACTTCCCCAGATCTTGCAGCCACTATAAGAGGCATGAAGGTGGATTTACAGAATTGCAGAGAAAACAATGAAAGAATGGTTAAAGCTCAGGAGGAGCAAAATCAGTTGACTACAACCATACTACAGAGTTTGACATACCTCCAAGGGCAAGTAAACTCTTGGCATCAGAGGGATGTGAAGCTTGGCCGAAGGAAGAAAGGGTTCAAACCTTCTCACTTCCAAGATCAACAAAAGAATCCATCAAAATATATGACTAAGCCAGCCAGAATGATGGGAGACAAGCCAAGGAAACAATTCCTATGTTGGGGATGTGGAGAAGACCACATGATTAAGTACTGTCCGCACCAGAATGGGAATGAAAGTCTAGTGTAAAATATTCAGAAAGCTAAAACGGTGGGGAAACCACTCCAATGCTGGGAATGTGGAGGAAACCATTTGTGCAGGAACTGTCCGCATTGGGATGGGAGTGTGAGGCAACATCACAACCTCTAAGGAGATGAAATTGAAATTGGGACAACTGACCATGAAGGATTATGCAAACAAGTTATTGGGATTGTTGGGGTATGCAGTGAAAATCCAATATCTTCCAAGTAGGATACCTCAAGCTTACAAATACATGATTGAGGTTGATGATCTTAGAAGTCTAGAGGAGGCTATCAGGAAGGCTAAGTAGTGTTTTGACCAGAACCCAGGTTCTAAGACCAAAATTGTATGTACAGTTTCATTATGTGAATGAAGAAATCATATTTTGGCATGATCTTTGTGTGAACTCAATCATGTAAGAATGTGTGGTTTGCATGAATTAAATCCTTTGTTAATGATTGATAAGCATGTGTGTGTGAATGAAGGTCTCTGAGAGGAAGAGAAATAGATATCGATTGATCGATTATCTGATCAATCGAATGTGTGTTAGATTAATACTCCATTGAGGATTTCATGAATGAATTATGTTCAGAATAACTTATTTGCAGGTTTCTGAATCAACAATCAATCACTACAAGGACCAATGGTAAATAAGGCCCGAGTTGTACCTAGGTGAATGGTTAAATATTGAGGGTAAGATTACTAAGTAATTTGTTTATGTTTTGATTAACCCTGGATCTACTTATAGGTATATCGCTCCTAGAATTGTTGAGGTTTGTGCTTTAATAAGTTAAAGCATAACAACTCATGGTTAATCCAACTAGCCATTGGAACCAGGAAGAAAGTTGGAAAAGTGGTAGATGGATGTCCATTGGATATGGATGGGCTAGTCACTTAAGCAGACTTGGATGTTCTACCACTTGGTTCCTATGAAATTCCTATTGGGATGGGTTGATTAGAAGCATGCAAAGTTAAACTTGACTTCTACAACAAAGCATCTAAATGCTTGGATGAGGAAGGAAAATTAAGGATGGTAAGAGGCATTTCAAAGGAGGTTTTTGTTAGGTAGATTTCCGCAATGCAGCTGAAGAAATTATGTACAAAAATGTGTCAATTGTTGCAGCCCATGTTTTGGAGGCAACAGAAAACGGAACTCCTAGGATGGAGGACTTCCATGCGTTGCAGGAGATCATGAATGTTTTTCCTGATAAGGTTCCGAGACTTCCTCCAGAGAGGAACATCGATTTTACAATAGACTTGGTGCCTGGAACAACATCAAGGTATAAGAAACCCCACGGGATTATGTGTCAACTTCAGAAATCTGAGTAGGGATTCAAATAAAGATAACTATCCGGTTCCACCAATGGAACAAATCCTCCAAATGGTATTAGGTTCTGAATTATTTTCCTTATTAGATGGGTTTTCAGGATATAACCAAGTGTTTGTATTTGAGCAAGACAGGCTAAAACCTACATTTCGAATGAAATGGGGAACATTTGATTACAGAAGAATGCCCTTCGGTCTCATCAATGCGGGAGATACGTTTCAAAGGGAAATGGATATCTCTTTTTGATGTTTGATCGGCCACAGTGTAATGGTATATCTGGGTGATGTAACAATTTTCTCAAAGAAAAGGGAAGATCATGTTTTTCATTTAAAACGGATTTTTGATCACTGTAGAAAGTACGACATTTCTTTGAATCCGAAGAAAAGCATCTTCGCGGTATTAGAAGGAAAATTGTTGGACGTATCATTTCAAAAAAGGGAATCTCCATTGAACTAGAGAGAATATAAGTAATATCTCAGATTCCCTTACCCCATAACAAGAAAGGTATACAATCGTTTATGGGTACTATAAAAAAATTTCAAAGGTTTGTTCTTGACTTTGCGCAAATTGTAAAACCTTTGCAACAAATGGTAAAGAAGAGTGTACAATTTAAATGGACCGATGTGGAGAAGGTTTCCTTTATTGACATCAAAACAGTAATAGCTCATGTACCTTCCCTAAGAAGTCTTGATTTCGAAAAGGATTTTATTATGTACACTTTCGCTTCTGACAACTCACTTGCAATAGTGCTTACACAAAAGGGAGAATTGCGAGATGAGTACCCAATATCATTTATGAGCACTGGGTTACAAGGGGCCCAGTTGAACTATCATGTTGTAAATAATAAATCAAATGCAGTTTTTAAAGTAATGAAACAATTCATGACTTACATTTAAAAAAATATAACCATGGTAATGGTTCTTGTAACACCCCGGTTTTGACCCCGATGCATTAAATATACATGATATATATATACATTGTAAATAATCATGGTGCGGAGCTAAAGGCCAAGGGCCCACCATCGATTGGTTATGTTATGTTTCGGATTGAAATTGTCACCGATGGTATATTGGGGCATGCGACATACATATTAAATTGTGGCATCAGGTAAATGTGCATTTTAATTAAATAAACCCAACCAGCTATGTTCACTGCAACCAAATTGAGAAGGGGCATGATTCCTAAGGATAAGGAGGGGGAATGTTAAACCTTGAGCCATGGGGGAAAAGCCATGTGTCACCACCCTGTTTGTTTAGTTGTTAGTTGGGGCATCTAATCGCTGGTAGGAAAACCAATACGCTCACGCCTGCACTCTCTCCACGACGTGCCTTCTATGTTGCGGATGGTCTCTCCACTATCTGGGCTCGCGATTTTGTTCATTTTCCCTCACGCTGAGCAGAGCTAAAAGGGGGCCGTAATTCTTTGATTGGGGGTTCATTCTCTTCTGCCTTGTGGATTGCTGGCTTGCGGTTGGTTCTTCCTTCTATCACAGAGTTGTTAGTCTACAGTGTGTTCATCCTCATGTTCAAGCAGAGAGTTTGTGTCTTTTCCACCATAGTCAGACTGTGTAACATTCTGTTTTTCCATCGTTGAATTGTGGCTATGTTTTAATCGACAGTGCTATGGGTTGCATATTTTTCCCTCACGCATATAGATTGGGAGTCGGTTCCTTTCCATTTTAGTCTGTGTAAGTTCTCCAGCAATTGCATTGGGGATTGTGTGCTGTGGGTTCAAGGATGTTCGTGGACTGTTGTTTGCCACGATTGCTGGACTTTGTTTTTTCCGTGTGATGTTGTAGGTTGCTGTGGAATCGTTTTGGCCACAATAGGGCCATGAACGATTTAGGGAGTTGTTTTCCCCTGTTAGAGCTTGAATAGCTGTTTTGCTGCATGCACGCAGTGTTTTGTCTTTGGACTGCATTGGAGTGGTGAATTAGGGCCTGATGTGCTTGATAAACCCGGTGGTTTGGGAACCACACAGACAAAGCTAGTGGATTGGCTTTCTTCTCCACGACCCCTGAATAGCATTGGAAGGGAGACCAGGGTCTGGGGATTGCGTTGCAGAGAAAGGACTGATTTCCTTGTGTTGGGTGTGTGTGGGTGTCCTAGAAGCTAGGCTGGTTCTGGTGTAGGTACCTTTAGCTCTTCAATGAGCTCACCAGCTTAGTGTTTAGCCTTTCCCAGCTCCTAGATGGCCTGATAAACCCAAATTTGTTGGCTTGGATGATCTGTTGTTTGCCTGATAAACCCAATTGTGTTGGCTTGGCTAAACTGTGTACCCTTGTGGTGTTGTTATCCTTGGCTATGTGTAAGCCTGTTAGTTCCTTATTCCTTGAGGAATCATGCCTGGCTCGGGGGTGGCAGCATTGCTAAGGGATTAAGGAGCACGCGGGCCTATGGTTGGGTGGAACATTGCAGCGACATAGCTGGTTGCGGGACAATTCCTTATTAAGATAAGTATTCTTGCATGACTTATGTTTGCAATTGTATTTACCATTGATGAATGATAATGTACATGATGAATGCTGAATTGTATATGAATGCATGTTGTTTTGCTTCTTCCATGTGTATGAATGATTAATGCATCGTAGTATTTTTATGTTTTAAGAAATCTTGTTACATCATTATATGTATGTATGTTCATGTTCATGGGGATAGATTCCCAGATGATTGATGTATGGTAGCATCCTCTTCGCTGATCAGAGGGTCGAGGACATTACAGTGTGGTATCAGAGCTCTGGTTGCAGCATGGGCTTGAATGGGCCGTGAAGATGTAGTGACAGAGATTATGTTGCAACATTTGGGCCTCAGAGGGCCATGAAAGAACAATTAACAGAGGCAGGTTTCTTACTGTCCAGAAGAAACTAGGAGGAAATGGGTGATGACAGGAAAATTCACAAAAAATTTCTAAGTGCCAGAATTGTTGGCTCATTAAAAAACTTAGTGACAAGTTTTTATGATGCAATGGAGCACTTAGTGGGAAGGCCACCCAACGGATGGTAATCGGAAGGAAATTGAGGAAAGGTTGCATTCGTTGGCCGTCGGCTTGTCAGAGGACTAAGTGAGAAGGTCCTCCGACACAGCGGAACTTATATTTTGAAGCTCAGTCGACACATCGGAACTTATAGTTTGAAGCTCAGTCGACACCGCAGAAGGTTTTGTGAAACTTTTGCTTAAGTCTTGGAACTATCGGCCCATCAGAGGAATAAGGGAGAAGTTCCTCTGACACCATGGAAGAATTAGTCTGAAGACCACCCGACGCCGAAGAAATTTCAATTTTTTTTTGAAGTGATGGAATCATCGACGATCGACGATGATTAGTTGATCGCATCGCTGACACTCAACTGATCATGTTGCCGATGTGACGGAAGACAAGGCATGAGAAAATCAAAAAAAATTCTCTAAGGCACGAGATCATCGTCCATCGAAAAATGTTAGTTGTACTGGTCGCCGATGAACAGCGGAAGGAATTAGTGGTTCAAGCGCCGCCGTTGTGGAAGCTTAGTTCACTAATCGTCCGACGGTTACAGGTTCCACTTGCTGATGCCGTGATGGTTGCTAGTTGATGCAGTGACGTATAGGGGAAGATGGAGCCGACAGAGTCAACGAAAGATAAAGGAAGCTCTCACTGACAAATAGTTAAATGAATTAGCAAAAGAGATGGTTGAGCCGATGAATCGGAAAAGAAGATTAAAGAGAGACAATTTTGAATTTTTTTTTAAGTCGTAGAATCATCGACCATCGACAAAGATTAGTTGATGATGTCACTAATGAACATCAAAAGGAGTTAATGGTTCATGCGTCGCCATTACGGGAGTCTAAAGAACTAAACCTTCTGATGAGTAGAAGATCCGACTGCCGATGTCGTAGTGACTAGAGGTTCCAACCATCAATAGGCTTGTGTCATGAAAACCTTAGAAAGATCATTGGCCGCCGTTGCAGAAGCATAGACAACTAACCAACCGATGCACAGAGCACCCAACCGCCGATGCAGATTGAAATTTTAGTCAATTTGACCGCTGAAATGCCAAATAATTAGCGGGGAAGAGACCCGATTCGATGGAAAATTTTGAAGATTTTGTTTGAAGTATAAGGTCATCAGAGAAGTATTAAGGATCAGATTGCCGATCGGAAGGAATCAAAGGATTGTAAACCCACCGTTGCAGCAGTCTAAGACACTATCCACCCGACGGATAGTAGGTCTAATAGCCGATAGATTTCCACGAAAACTGCAGTGAGATCACTTTCCATCATTGCGACTGCCCAAGGGACTGTGCACCCGATAAACAACGCGTCCGACCATCAATACCGTGGAGAACCCTAGCTGATGAAACTGCCGATGGATATACCTTGGCGTCGCCGTTATAGTTCGGAGGGTTAGATCACTACGGACGGGAAATGTTGGAGAGAAATGAACGAACAGACTGCCGATGAGAAGCGGGGAAAAATTAGTGGTTTTGGACGCCGAAACATTGGAACATTAGTTGGGATGAGACCGGATCCTGTACAAGGAAATTTGGGTTTTTAGTGGATTTTTCAAGTAGTTTTCAACTATTTTTCAGTGGATTTTTCAGCGGACTGTCGATAGATTATAGGGCTGAAAAGGAAGAGAGAAAAATTTTGTGTTTTAAGCAAAATTGTTGTTTTATGAAATTCCAGAAGAGAAAGGTAGGTTGATTTATATTAATGTTATGCATCTAATAGTTTGCTACTAACACATTTGCAGAATTATATACCACTTCCAAGAGCAGTATTTCAAGAAGAACAGTGTGGTAAAGCAAGAGGTGGATTAGTCATGACAACCCATGATAGGTATGATGCTCGAGATTCTTACGAGCATGCAGGAGATGCCATGGGAGAAATGTCCGTAATGGAAATGACGACATAGAGTCTAATGGAAGAATATTCCAGGAGACACCATCCGAGGTTGCAGCCACCATGAGAAGCTTAATTAAAGCCCAGGAAGAGCAGCACCAGTTGAATGTTGCCATGTTGCAGAGTTTGACTGACTCACAGAGAAAGATAGATTATGGATGAGGTACATCAAGACCAGAAGGCAGTAAGAGTAGCACTAGGAGGAGGAGAAGGACTTTCAGTGGTTCATATGACTCTGAAGAATCCAGTGGAGATACAAGTTCATCTTCTTGTAAAAGGAAAAGAAGAAGGCACCATAGGGATCGCTCTCGAGATGAATTTAGGAAAGCTAAACCTCTTACATTTGATGGTGATATAAAGACTGGACAAGAGGCTGAAGCTTGGATTCTTGGGATAAAGAAGTACTTTCAAGTGCAGCATTATTTAGGAAACATGAAGGAAAGAGTTGCCATATTCAATCTGAATGGAAGAGCATCCATTTGGTGGGAACAATTCAGGCAAGTAAAGAGGATCAGTGAAAGGAAACTAAAGTGGAAATAGTTCAAAAAGTATTTCAGGCAGAAATACCTCTCTGACAGGTATTATGATGTCAAGATTAAGGAGTTCCATGAGATGAGATTGGGACAGCAGACTATGGATGAATATGCAAATAAGTTCTTGGAATTGTTGAGGTATGTTCGGTACATTAGCGATGAAAAAGTGAAGGTCCAACATTTTCTGAGTGGATTGCCTCAAGCGTACAGAGATAGGATTGAATTTTATGAACCGAGAAATATTGAAGAAGCAATAAGGAAGGATAAGTATTGCTATGAGCAAAGTAAAGGTGAACCTGATTACCATAAGGCATGGAAGGACAAGAAGAATGAGAAGTTTGATTGAAGGAAGAAAGGTTTCAAACCTTCTAGATTCATGAATCAGCAGAAGCAGCCATCCCAAGCTGCGAGTAATCCAGTTGGAGTGACAGGTGGAAAGCCTAAAGATCCACAATAGAATAAAGGTCCACTCAAATTTTGGAAATGTGAGGGACCCCACTTGCGCTGATATTGTCCATTTGAGAATAAAAAGTGCAAAGCCAACTTATAACATTCGGGAAGCAGAAATAGTGGGTCAAGTAACAAGGGTAGTCCCTAGGATTTATGTAGCACTAGAGGACCACCAGGAAGATCACCAGTAAACTGTGGTTGAAGTTGCAGGTAAGATTGTTGAACAATCTGTTTCTATTTTGATTGACCCTGGTTCTACTCACAGTTACATTACTCCTAGAGTAGTGGAGATTTGTGCTTTTAAGAAGGTAAATAATAGAAAATATTGGTTAGTTCAGCTAGCCACTGGGACTAAGAGAAAGGTCAGTGAAGTGGTAGAGAAATGTCCATTGGTTATGAATGGATTGATCACTTGTGTGGATCTGAATGTTCTACCGCTTGGTTCCTATGATGTTCTCATTGGAATGGATTGGTTAGAAGCTCACTGAGTGAAAATTGGCTGTTATAACAAGACTTTTGAATGCACATATGAGGAAGGAAACCCAGTAATTTTGAAAGGTATTTCGAAAGTAATTTCAGTAAGACAGGTTTCAGCAATGCAGTTGAAAAAGTTATGTGGGAAAGGTTTCCAGTTGTATGCAACTCATATTCTAGAACCAACAGGAGATGAAACTCCTAGGTTGGAAGACTATCAGGTGTTATATGAATTCAACGATGTATTTCCTGATGAGATTCTAGGGCTTCCTCCAAAAAGGGACATTGATTTCACAATTGAGCTTGTGCCAGGAGTGGCACCAGTGTCCAAGACACCCTACAGGATGAGTACCTCGGGGATGTTAGAGTTGAAGATGCAACTGCAAGAGTTGTTGGAAAATAAGTATATCCGACCAAGTGTGTCTCCTTGGGGAGCACCAGTTTTGTTTGTAAAGAAGAAAGATGGTACACTCAGGTTACATATTGATTACAGACAGTTGAACAAGGTTACCATGAAGAATAAATATCCTTTGCCTAGGATTGACGACCTCTTTGATCAAATGAGAGGAGAAAATGTATTTTCCAAGATTGACTTGAGGTTTGGTTACCATCAGGTGAGAATAAAGGATGAAGACATTCATAAGACATCCTTCAGGACAAGATATGGGCATTATGAGTTTGTAGTGGTACCATTTGGTCTCACAAATGCACCAGCTACATTTATGTGCCTTATGAATAGTGTCTTCAGCAAGTATTTAGACAAGTTTGTTCTTATTTTCCTTGATGACATTCTTGTTTATTCTAAGAATGAGGAAGAGCATGAAGAGCATTTGAGATTGACATTGCAAATTGCTCAGGGAGCATCAGCTGTATGCAAAACTGAGCAAGTGTGACTTCTACAAAGATAGAATTCAGTATTTGGGTCACATTATCTCAGAAGAGGGTATATCAGTAGACCCTGAGAAGATTGAAGCCATTATGAATTGGCCTACTCCAAGAAATGTGACGGATGTAAGATATTTTATGGGACTCGCAGGATACTACAGGAGATTCATTAAGGGATTTTCCAAGGTTGCACATGCCATCACTTCTTTGCAAAAGAAGGGGATGAAGTTCGAGTGGACTTCGAAGTGTGAAGAAATCTTCGAGTGGTTGAAGAATATTCTCACCAGTGCACTAGTATTGAAAGTTGTAGATCCAGAGAAAGATTATGTGGTATGTACCAATGCATGCAGACAAGGGCTGGGAGGAGTCCTTATACAGGACAACAACATGATATGTTATGAATCAAGAAAACTGAAAGAACATGAGAAGAACTATGCCACTCATGATCTAGAGCTTGAATCCATAGTACATGCTCTCAAGATGTGGAGACATTACTTGATGGGTAGAATATTTGAGCTCAGGACAGATCATTGTGGCCTGAAGTATTTGTTTGATCACCCTACTCTGAATGCTAGGCAAGCAAGATGGCTGGAATTTTTATGTGAGTTTGATTTTGAAATCAAGCACATAAAGGAAAAAGAAAATAAGGTAGCCGATGCGCTCAACAGGAAGGTACAGGAAATGCATGTGACATCTCTTAGTATTTGCCAATCAGATTTGAGGTAGCAGATCGTTAATCATGTTGCCAGAGATGAATTGTATGAGTAGGTAAAAGACAAATTGCAGCAGCAAAGTCTTGAGAAGAGTTATGAGGGATATAAATTGGAAGAAGATGGACTTCTTACTTATAAAGGCAGAATTTATATTCCAGATGTAGCAGATTTGAGGAGAATTGTTATGGATGAAATCCATTAAGCTCTGTATTCTAGTCACCCAAGATATCAAACGACAATTGCTACAGCTAGAAAGCAGTAATTTTGGCCAGGAATGAAAAAGGACATGGCTGAATACATTTCAAGGTGCATGAAATTTCAACAGGTAAAGGTTGAGCATCAACATCCAGTGGGTTTTTTGCAGCCTTTGCTAGTTCCAGAATGGAAATGGGAAGTTATTTCCATGGATTTTATTATAGGATTGCCGATGACTTGGAGACAACATGATTCCATCGTGGTTGTAGTAGACAAGTTGACAAAAGTAGCACATTTTATACTCATGAAGTCTATGCATAAGACTGATGACATTGCAAATATCTTCATGAAGGAGATTTTCAAATTGCATGGATTGCCAAAGGAAATAGTCTCTGACAGAGATGTCAAGTTTACTTCCAATTTTTGGAAAGGAATGTTTGCAGATTTGGGTACAAAGCTAAAATTCAACACTGCATACCATCCTTAGACAGATGGGCAGACATAAATAGTGAATCAAGTGCTTGAAGATATGCTTCGCATGTATGTGATAGACAAACCAACCAAGTGGGAAGATTACTTACACTTCGTAGAGTTTGCTTACAACTATGGATAGCAGGCATCCTTGGGAATGAGTCCATATGAAGCCTTGTATGGAAGAAGGTGTAAGACACCAGTGACCTGGGATAACCCCGTGAACATGGTTGTGTTTGGACCAGAATTGCTCAAGGAAATGGAGCAAGAGGTTGTAAAGATCAGACAGAATCTGAAAGTAGCACAGGACAGACAGAAAAGCTATGCAGATAAGCATAGGATGAATAGGGAATTTAGTGTTGGGGATCATGTTTACCTTAGAGTGAAGGCAAAGAAGAGTTTCTTGAAGCTTGGAAGTTGTGCCAAGCTGTCACCAAGATATTGTGGGCCATTTGAAGTGTTTGAAAGAATAGCGGCCAGTTGCATATAGACTTGCATTGCCTGCTAGTACTAGAGCTCATAATGTTTTTCATGTTTCTTTGCTTAAGAAATATGTACATGATCCTAACCATGTGATAAATTGGGATGTGATTCAAGTGGAACCCGAGGGAGAGTTCCAAATCGATACAATGTGCATCCTCGACAGGAAGGGCACAATGCTCCGGAACTAAGCCATAGGGCAGGTAAAGGTGCAATGGGAGCATTACGGACCTGAAGAGGCTACGTGGGAGCTGGAGGATGCCATGCGATTGGCACATCCATTTTTGTTCAATTCTGTGGAATACTGAGGTGACACTAGTGTATCATTTTGTTCAAATTTTGTAAAGCACCGAGGATAGTGCTATTGAAGGGGGAGGGGAATGTAACACCCCAGTTTTGACCACGATGCATTAAATATACATGATATATATATACATTGTAAATAATCATGGTGTGGAGATAAAGGCCAAGGCCCCACCATTGATTGGTTATGTTATGTTTCATATTGAAATTGTCACCGATGGTATATCGGGGCATGCGACATACATATTAAATTGTGGCATTGGGTAAATGTGCATTTTAATTAAATAAACCCAACCAGCTATGTTCACTGCAACCAAATTGAGAAGGGGCATGATTCCTAAGGATAAGGAGGGGGAATGTTAAACCTTGAGCCATGGGGGAAAAGCCATGTGTCGCCACCCTATTTGTTCTGTTGTTAGTTGGGGCACCTAATCGCTAGCAGGAAAACCACTACGCTCATGCCTGCACTCTCTCCACGATGTTCCTTTTGGGTTGCGGATGGTATGTCCTGTTTGGGTACACAGGGTACTCCCAAAAGACCGAACACCTTCAGCAACCGCTTCACACAAATAGATCACAGATCAACACACCGATATTTGTCACGTGGTTAAAACCCTCGAGACGGAAATAGTCCACAACCCCAGCCAAATAGCTACTTGGAGCAATTTATTATGCAAAAGAAAGAAAGTTACATATGAGCTTTTCATAATCGATCAACTAGCCAAGGACCCTCTATGCTCTTTAAATATAGATCATAGACCAATCGGGTGTTAAGCCATGGATCAATGGTAGGTATGATCTAAGAGAAGTTGAACCATCAGATCACTCTATGTCTAGAACATATCGTGACCGTCATATTAGAATATTTACAAATGCATACTAATGCATACTAAAGAAACACACTTTTACCTAACAGATATATTACACATGTTGATCTTAACTAACTCCTAAGTGTTTAAATATCCTAACATCCCCCCTTAAGAAAAACTTGGGATAGGATTGAAGGATTTACAAAAGTGACACTATTAGGAGAAGGAAGGAGGCATTAGAGCCCATCCCCCCTTAAGGACACATTCCTAAACTTCTAACATAGACCAAAGTTTAGAAAAATTCACTTCTGTAAGAGACTTGGTGAAGATGTCTGCAACTTGATCATCTGTAGGGAAATAGAGCACTTCAATAACATGATCATGAACAAGATTTCTGATGAAGTGCATGTGTAGCTCAATGTGTTTGTTGTGCTGATGTAGAACTGGATCTTTGGTAAGCTTGATGGCACTTTGATTGTCACACCAAAGTGGAGTAGGCTGCTGCTGCTCGAATCCAAACTCTGAAAGGATATTTCGAAGCCATAAAGCTTCCTGACTCGCATTACCTATGGCTCGATATTCTTCTTCTGCTAAAGAAAGAGTAAGAGATTTTTGTTTCTTACAAGCCCAAGTGACAGGTCCAGATCCCAAATTGAAAACATAACCTGCAGTAGATTTTCGATCATCAAGATCGCCGGCCCAATCTGAATCAGTGAAACCGACCAACAAAGGTTTCCCCCTTGTACTGTAATGAATCCCAAACTGAATTGTACCTTGAATATATCGAAGTATTCTTTTTTCTACTTTCCAGTGACTTTCATGAGGAGTTTCCATATAATGGGCAACATGACCAACGACAAAGGAAAGATCAGGACGGGAATGAGTCAAGTATAAAAGACTACCAACAAGCTGACGATACAAGGTGGCATCTACTTCAGGGGAAGTACAAGTGGCAGAAAGTTTGACTCCAGACTGGAAGGGAGAAGGGGCTGGTTTACAATATTCCATGTGGAAGCGACGAAGAAGGTCACAAGCATACTTAGACTGGAAAAGAAATATTCCTTCTTTGGTTTGCAAGACTTGGAGACCAAGAAAATAATGCAAATGTCCTAAGTCTGACATTTCAAAATTTTGCTTAAGACTGGATTTCACATGGGTTATAAGTTTAGGGTCACTACCAGTAAAGATAAGATCATCAACATAAAGAACAAGTATGATGAGATGGTTTCCTACTTTCTTGGTATTGACATTGGGGTCAGAATGGCATCTAGAAAAACTAGTGTCAAGGAGAAAGCTATCCATTTTGGCATACCAAGCTCTAGGAGCTTGGTTAAGGCCATATAAGGATTTCTTAAGGAGACAAACAAGGCTAGAGTTATTCTGAACATATCCAGGAGGTTGTCCCATGTAAATTTCCTCATGTAAATCACCATCTAAGAAGGTAGACTTGACATCCATTTGATGGAATTCCCAGTTATGTAAGGTTGTAAGGGAAAAAACAAGGTGGATTGAGTTCATTTTTGCTACAGGGGCAAAGGTTTCATTGTAGTCAATCCCTTCAACTTGGGAAAATACTTTGGCAACTAACCTTGCCTTAAGTATTTCAACACTTCCATCTGATGCATACTTAGTTCTGTAGACCCATTTACATTTGAAAAGTTTTCTTCCTTTTGGAAGAGGAACAAGATCCCAAGTATCGTTCCCCATTAAGGAATGATATTCTTCATCCATAGTTGCATCCCAATCTATATTTCCTAAAGCTTTTGCAAAAATTTCTGGATCATGATTCTCAAAAACTTGAGCCAAAAGAGAAGAGGCTCACTGAAACTGAGAACGTGTTCGATGTTGATCTCTAGGATCGTCGGCAAGATCACCAGCTACTTCACATGTTGAACGGACCCATCGAGGAAGTATTGGTGCTGGTGCAATTGGAGGAACATGATTAGGCGGAGGTGGATTTTCATCCTCACTGTCATCATCAGAAACTGGAATTGGAAACCTGTCAAGGAAGCTGGAAGAAGAAGAAGAAGAAGGCACAATCACCGAATCAGGCTTGCAGGCCAAAGATGGCACACCCGCCAAGTTAGGCTCGCAAGCCAAGAGATTTTCATCAAATTTAACATCTCTTCTAATGATTATATCATGAGAATGTGGCTGAAGAAGTCTATAACCTTTTACATCTTCAGAATATCCAACAAATATGCACTTTTCACTTTTAGGCTGTAATGCTTTCTGTTTTTCATCTGGAATGTGAGCTAATGCTTCACAACCAAACACATGAAAGTGACTTACATCTGGTTTAATTTTATTCCATGCTTCTTCCGGTCTTATACCATGTAAAAATTTAGTGGGTGTGCGATTAACAATGTAGTTTGCACAATTTATGGCCTCAGCCCAATATTGAAGACTTAGTCCTTTAGATTGGATCATACAATTAGCCATTTCTTTTAAAGTGTGGTTCTTCTGTTCAGCTACACCATTTTGTTGTGGTGTATATGGAACAGTGTGCTATTGTTGGATTCCTCGTTCAATGCAAAAAGTAGTGAACTTGTTGTTAACATATTCTCCTCCTTTGTCAGATCTTAACTTAAGAATTTGATGACCATATTGTTTTTCAACAAGGGCCTTGTAGGCCAAGAACATGTTAAATACTTCGCTCTTAATTTTTAGGAAGTAAACCCAAGTGCGTCTGGAGTAGTCATCAATGAAGGTTAAGAAATATTTGAAACCAGAAAAGGAAGCAGGTGGAAGAGGGCCACACAAGTCACTATGCACAAGCTCCAAGGGAACTAAGGCGTGCCAAGAGGCACGTTTGTCAAAACTGTCTCGATGATGTTTTCCAAGTACACAACCGGAACAAACACCATCCTTACAAGATACCAGCGGAAGACCAGTCACCATATTGTCTTTACATAGTTGTTGCAATGAGCGATAATTTAAGTGACCAAATATCTCATGCCAAAGTTTGCTCAAGTTATCACTATGAGCAACAAAAACTGAAAGAAAAGGTGATAACCCAAAGTTGTTAAATTTGTACAACCTGGTAATATCATCAACAGTTCCAGTAGGAAGGATATTTTGAGGATTTTTAAAATCCTTGATTACAACTTGGTGAGGTGTAAACGTCATAGTTTTGCCTTCACCTGAATGAGTAATTTGATAGACTGATAACAAATTGTAGGAAATTTTTGGAACACATAGTACATCACTAAAATGACCATTTTCTACTGGAACTGTTCCAGATCCTACAACACTTAGAGATCTATCATCACCAACAAATATTTGTTTGGTGTTACATTCATGCATAGTAGAAAAGATGTCTTTATCCATAGCCATATGATAAGATGCTCCAGAATCAATGAGCCATTCAATTGAAGTAGAAGAAGAAGATGCAGTATAAGAGTGACCAGAAGCACAAAGTTCATGTCCATGAGAGGTAGATTCTGAAGACGAATCTAGGCTGATGTGGTGCTTCTTCATTGTTGCTTCCAAGGCTTCCATCTTCTTAAAACAATTAGATTCATCATGATTATCTTTCCCACAAAAATTGCAATGACGCTCAGTCTTCTTTTCTTTTTGCTTGGATCCTTTGTCATTTTTTAAAGGAGCTGACTAAGAGGATTTGGGACCCTTGTTGTTTGGCTTATTATTGTAAAAATTTTGTTTCTTGGGAGGCTTGGACTTTTCTTTCTATTGGGACAATAAGGCTTTCCCAGATGTATCTGCATTGTTAATTATTCCAAGATAAATGGGCTATCTTGCTCTCTAATTAAGGAATCACAAAAGGATTCAAGGCTAGGCTCTTGATAGCTAGCTGCAGTTAGGGATTATTTCATGGAGTAGAATGTAGATACAAAAACAGAATATGCATGTCCAAGTTTTGAAAGAATATGATAAATACATTGTTTGTATTCTTTCTTCATCTTGCATTCTACACATAATAGTATAAGAGTTTTATACTTAGATAAATAGTCTTGAATGCATGAAAAACCATTTGGATTCAAGGAAAGCAACTCATTCTCAAGTTGATGACCCCGAATTTCATTGTGTTTACCAAACATAGATTCCAACTTTTCCCAAACGAGATTAGGTTCATCAATTCCAGATATGTGAAATCACAAATCAGTAGAGATTGACATCCCAATCAATCCACGAGCTTCATCACATCTATTTTCCCATTTAATTTTCTTATCATCATCAGTGGGTTCTGTTTCTTTCCCTGAGGTTATCTTGAAAAGTCCCCTACTTCATAGAACATCCTCCATATTAGATTTCCATGAGAAATAGTTAGAACTTGTAAGTATAATATCACAAGGCACGGCCATACTATAAAATAATGGCTGAACAAATAAAAACTAACTATCTGAATGCAAAGAGCTCAAAAAAATATGCGGTTTTTAAAAAAAGCGGCACTTAAAACTGATTCTGGATGATGAAGTTATGCTTGATCAAAGAAAATGTTGAAGATGTCCCCAATAGTGACGTGGCAGATATTAACTTGACCAACTAAAAAAAGAAGCCCCCTCTTCCCAAGATCAACCTTTGACAATCACCTTTACAATAAAGTTGCTTTGAAGTGAATCACTTTTGTAGAATAAGTGATGTTCACTTTTACAATAATGTGACTTTTAAATAGTGCGGCAATAAATTAAAAGACTTAAGTGACTCACTTTTATTTTATTTTATTTATGTGAGATGCACTTTTACAATAAAATAACTTGAAAATAGAAATTGCATGCACTAAAAAGTAGCTTAATAAGACTTGAACTCAAGACCTATTAAGTAATAAAGCAACTTTGGACCAAGTGAGCTAAGTTTAAAAGGTACGTAAAATAATGGAAAGAGGAAGGGGGCTTTTTTGCTTTTTGTTTAACTCTTCTCTCTCGTTCTCCGTGCTTGCTTTCTTTTCCTACAAATCACAAAAAAAAATGAAAAACAAAAACAAAAAAAACTTTTTCCACACAATGGGGTTAGATCTTGGTTAGCTTACCCAGAAAGTCTATGTTTTCAAGTTTTCTCACTGTTTCTGATTTGCCATGATCGCACAAGGTGCATGGTGAAGAGCACACGTAGCCGAGAAGACAAGAAAAAAAAACGTTCCCTTATTGTTTCGGATTCGTCGTGATCACGCAAGGTGCACGAAAAAGAGCATACGCATTTAGGGAAGGCAACAATCCCAAGACTAAAATAGAAAATATCTAATAACAAACTGATAAAATATGAGAGATTTAAAAAAAACAAATCCGTCACTGTAACATTATACCTTCAGATTTGTCGAAATGGGTGTTTCTAGAGCAAACCGAAATGGTTTTCGGTGAAATGAAGACTCTTTCCAAATGGAAACATCGCTTTGGACTCAATGGAACAGCTCATATAGGCCACAAATGCATAGAAAATATATAACTAGAAACCCTTTCAAAGTTTAGGTAACACCGGTTCCAGATCTTGTTCAAAACCGAAAGCGGCTCTTCATAAAAGCTCTGATACCATTTTCGGGTACACAGGGTACTCCCAAAAGACCGAATGCCTTTAGGAACCGCTTCACACAAATAGATCACAAATCAACACACCAATGTTTGTCATGTGGTTAAAACTCTCGAGAGGGAAATAGTCCATGGCCCCAGCCAAATAGCTACTTGGAGCAATTTATTATGCAAAAGAAAGAAAGTTACATATGAGCTTTTCATAATCGATCAACTAGCCAAGGACCCTCTATGCTCTTTAAATAGAGATCATAGACCAATCGGGTGTTAAGCCATGGATCAATGGTAGGTATGGTCTAAGAGAAGTTGAACCATCGGATCACTCTATGTCTAGAACATATCGTGACAGCCGGATTAGAATATTTACAAATGCATATTAATGCATACTAAAGAAACACACTTTTACCTAATGGATATATTACACAAGTTGATCTTAACTAACTCCTAAGTGTCTAAATATCCTAACATGTCCACTATTTGGGATCGTGAGTCTGTTCATTTTCCCTCACGCCGAGCAGAGTTAAAAGGGGGCCGCAATTCTTTGATTGGGGGTTCGTTCTCCTCTACCTCACGGATTGTTGGCTTGCGGTTGGTTCTTCCTTCTCTCACGGAGTTGTTAGTCTGTAGTGTGTTCATCCTCATGTTCACGCAGAGAGTCTGTGTATTTTCCACCATTATCAGACTGTGTAACATTCTATTTTTCCATTGTTGAATCGTGGCTGTGTTTTCATCGACAGTGCTGTGGGTTGCATCTTTTTCCCTCATGCACAGATTGGGAGTCTGTTCCTTTCCATTTCGATCAGTGTAAGTTCTCCAGTGATTGCATTGCGGATTATGTACTGTGGGTTCAGGGATGTTTGTGGGCTGTTGTTTGCCACGATTGCTGGAATGTGTTTTTTTCGTGTGATGTTGTAGGTTTCTATGGAATCGTTTTGGCCACGATAGGGCCAAGAACGATTCAGGGAGTTTTTTTCCCCTATCAGAGATTGAATAGATGTTTTGCTGCATGCACGCAGTGTTTTGTCTTTGGACTGCATTGGAGTGGTGAATGAGGACCTGATGTGCTTGATAAATCTGGTGGTTTGGGAACCACACAGACAGAGATAGTGGATTGGCTTTCTTCTCCATAACCCCTGAATAGCACTGGAAGGGAGACCAGGGTTTGAGGGATTGTGTTGCAGAGAAAGGATTGATTTCCTTGTGTTGGGTGTGTGTGGGTGTCCTAGAAGCTAAGTTGGTTCTGGTGTAGGTACTGGTGAATTTTCATATGCTAAGCTAGATCATTAGTATTTCATTTCAATTTCATAACGAAAGCATATAAATAGGATCACTGAAAGACAGACAAGCAAAACCATACAAAAGGAACACAAAGATTTATCCTGGGAAAATCCTAAAGGGAAAAACCCTGCAAAAGCTTCCTCAATATAGATGCCCCAAAATTTAAAAGATAAAACCAACAAGGAGATCAAATCCTGATCCTCCTCCTTCTCCATCTACTTCTCTCTCCTCCACTAATCCGCTACACAAGTGAGAGTGTGTGCTTCAAATGAGGAGCACCACACCTCTATTTATATTCATCCGTTCACTTTAATTAACTCATTCAACATGTAGGCTTAAGTTAAATCATGTAGGCTTGAGTTACACATGTAGGCTCAAGTAACCACACTGGGGTGCTAATGACCCACCTTTACAATTAGAAGGGACTACCTCATGACTCTTATTGGTTCTTCTGATTAGAAGCATCGGGGTACAAAGTAATACAAGTGGTTCTCCTGGTAGGACCACCGGGGACCACAAAAAAAAGATACATATAGAATATTCTTCGAAGTTACAATATTTCAACACTCCCCCTTAACGAGAAGGGTATTCTACAACAACATCAACAACAACAATAGTAGGAGATATATAGAGGACATCATCAACATCATCAGGGTAATACATCTATAAATCATTGGAAGTTTTTCAACATCATGTAGTCTTCATCTTCAATCTTCAATCTTCAGTAACAACAACACTCTGACTGTTTTGATTCGCAACAACTTCTTCAACATTTTGAATTTTCGAACAACATCATTATCATCATCATATTTTGATCTTACGATCAGCAACATCAACAACATCATCATCAACACTTTGACCTTTCGATCAGCATCAACATCTTCAATACTTTGACCTCTTGATCAGCAACAACTTCAACAACATCTTCAATACTTTGACCTTTCGATCAGCAACATCTTCAGCACTTTGACCTTTCGATCAACAACATCTTCATTATTTTGACCTTTCGATCAGCAACATCTTCAGAACTTTGACCCTTTCGATTAGCAACATCTTCAGCAACATATTTAGTACTTTGACCTTTCGATCAGCAACAACATCATCATCATACTCTGATCTTTCGATTAGAAACATCATTATCATCATACTCTTATCTTTCGATCAGATACATCATCATATCATCATCATCAAAACATCATTATTATCAAAACATCAACATCATCAAAATATCAACATCATCATCATCAAAATATCAACATCAAAATATCATCATCATCACACTTTGATCTTTCAATCAGAAGCATCATCATCCTCGGCAACAACCTACAAACCACAGTGCAAAGACAAAGAAGTCTTTGGATCTCTTTTGGACTTAAATTCCAGGGATGATGCAATCCTACCACCTTCTCGATGACCGAAGTTCACTGGATCCATTCTGAACCAAAGTCCAAGGATGATACAATCCTACCACCTTCTTGATGACCAAAGTTCAACGGATCCGTTCTGAACCGAAGTCCAAAGATGATACAATCCTTCCACCTTCTCGATGACCGAAGTTCACTGGATCCGTTCTGAACTGAAGTCCAAGGATGATATAATCCTATGACCTTCTTGATGACCGAAGTTCACTGGATCCATTCTGAACCAAAGTTCAAGGATGATACAATCCTGCCACCTTCTCGATGACCGAAGTTCACCGGATCCATTCTGAACCAAAGTCCAAGGATGATACAATCCTACCACCTTATCGATGATCGAAGTTCATCGGATCCGTTTTGAACCGAAGTTCAAGGATGACACAATCCTGCCACCTTCTCGATGACCGAAGTTCACCGGATCCATTCTAAACTGAAGTTCAAGGATGATACAATCCTGCCACATTCTCGATGACCAAAGTTCACCAGATCCATTCTGAACCAAAGTTCAAGGATGACACAATCCTGCCACATTCTCGATGACCAAAGTCACCGGATCACTTCTGGACATATGGCCCGGGATGATACAATCCCTCTTCATTCTCAAGGACTGAGGTCTCCGGATCACTTTAGGGCAAGTGCCTAGGGATGATACAATCCCGCTGCAACATCACTACTCCCCCTTTCAAGGAAGGTCTTTCTAAACAACACCACGCTTGTCTCGAAAGTATTCGAACTTTACTCAAGATAGAGGCTTCATCAGCACATCATCATCTAAACCATCATCATCTACATCTTCAGTATGTGAATACTGAACTATCACCATCTGTATCTCTAGTATGTGAATACTGAAAGCATCATCATCTATATCTTCAGTATAGAAATACTGAAAGCATCATCATCTCTATATTTAGTATAGAAATATGGAATCCCCATCATCTGCATCTACAGTATGTAAATACTGAAACATCATCTATATTTTAAGTACGGGACTACTGAAACATCATCATCTGCATCTTATCTCATATGTAGAAATACCAGATTTCTATGTGTTACGACGAAACACACGGTTCTCTGTCATCACAACTCTAGTTATCACATAGAATCATTGTAGTATCCATCTTCAGGTCAAAGAGACCTGATATCATCTTCCGAAGCCATATGATTTCACAACTTAGCAAAGCAATCTGCTATGTATTCTGCTTTAGCTGAGCTAAGAGAAACACTAGACTATTTCCTACTGAACCATGAACTCATAGCAGACCTCAAACAAAAGCATCTACCTGATGTGCTTTTCCTGTCTGAGATACTTCCAACGCAATCTGCATTGATGTAGCCATACAATCTATACTCATGGCTACCATCATAGTATAAACCAAATTCTATAGTCCCTTTAAGATATATCATCACATGTTTTGCAACTATTAGGTGAACCCGTCTTGTTTGAACAAGATATTGAATTAATGTGTTCACAGCAAAACAAATGTCTGGTCTGGTATTTGTTAAGTACATCAATGATCCAATGATCTGTCTGTAATGAGTCACATCCACTAACTCTGATAAGTCATTAGCTAACAGCTTCAGGTTGGAGTCCATGGGTGTGGCCATGAATTTGCATTCCAACATATTGAATCTCTTCAATATCTCTACCGCATACTTTCCCTGGTTGAGAAAGATTCCTTCTGAACTTTGCCATACTTCTAAACCTAGGAAATAATGCATTAACCCAAGGTTTTTCATCTCAAATTATTCTGCTAGTTTCTTCTTGCTTTCCATGATTTGTTTCTCATTCCCTGTCAAGAATGAGTCATCCACATATAATAACTAGATGACAGGTTCATCTTCTACAAACTTGAGATAAAGGTTAGGATCAGCTTTACTCTTGGTAAAGCCCATAATTGACAGGAAACTATCTATTCTTCCATACCAAGCTCTGGGAGCTTGCTTCAGGCCATAGAGGGCCTTCTTCAACTTGCATATGTGATTCCATCTGTCTTCAAATTCAAATCCTTATGACTATTCGATGAAAAACTATTCCTTGATCATACCATTAAGGAAGTCTTGTCTTTACTTGATCATGGAAGAAACTACCATGATAGTTCTAAAGGAAGTGTACCTTGCTTCCTAGAGTAAGTGTCTCTTTAGAATTAATTCCCTCTTTCTAATAAAAAAAAAACTTCTAGCCACAAGTCTTTCCTTACTTCTATCAACAACATAATTTATCTTGCAAATCCATTTGGAAGATACCATATTCTTGTTTTTTGGTTTGAGTACTATATCCCAAACATCATTCTAGTATTTTTTCATCATAACATCTTCCATGAGTTCGTCTTGTTAGGTCATCAACATATCCTAGTCTTCTGCATTCAACCTTGAAGGTTGGAACCGACTTTACTCTTGGTAAAGTCTTGATCCATCACGAAGCTATCCATCATGTCATACCATGTCAAACTCATATATCTTCTATAGTCACTCCCCCTAAAGTGGAGCATCATCTTCCTTCTTCATTTTGTATAGGTGTTTCTATGCTTGATATATACCGGTCAACAGAGTATGTCATGTCATAGTCTATTCTTTCTAAGGCAAATCACGAGCCTTGCTTTGTACACTTGTTCTTGTAGATCCATATGGAAGATATTACATACTTCCCTTTATGTCTCGAAATCATACCGTATACATCATTCCCCATGATCAACTGTTATAGCTTCTTTCATAGCATTCTTTTCTTCATCTTGAGTTATCTCTCGTACCCATGGTGGTATTCATCCTTCGAGATGGATCTACCGTTCTCTAAAGATCTTTCTTCTGTCATCGTGTCTCTGACCCTGGGAGCTTCAGATTCATGTTTATTGGAGTGAATCTTGAATTGTCATCACTTGTTCTTCGGAACAAGTCTCATCCTTATTTTCTTGTAGGAGGTTGTACAGGACCTTTCCTACAATTCAAATGCACCAGTTGCATGGTTAGAACTATTTCATAAAACATATGCATAACAACAAATTCTTATGCATCATGCAACTGTTTAGTCAATACAACATTCATCCATATCTCACAGAAACTTTCTAGATGACATCATTGAGATTGTGCACTAATCCAATATATCAGCAAAGAGGTTTCATTCTAGATAAGTAGCAATGGAGATTTGTATAGCACCATGAGCTACTTGCCCATCACATGCATATTAGTAGTATACAGTCATTAATGCAAACAATCTATCATGCATAACATATCAACTCAATATAATCAAATGTATAACAAAACAATATCATGAAATGACAATTGAATACTTATCTTTTATTTGTTTCGTGGGTAGATTCCATATTGATCATTCTGCTTTATTATCTCCTTCATTCATGAAGTCATCATTTCTTATCCAAATGATAAGATGAATAAGAGGTTCTTCAAGAATTGAGTTCTTCATATTCCTCATCGCTTGAGGGAACTTCTTTGAATGGTGAGAGCTTGATCTTCAATTGCTCCCATCTTTCTTCTTCTCTTCTTATGAGACGAGCTTCTTCTTCTTCCCAGAGTCTATTGAAAGTAATCACTTCCTTATGGCACACATTCCTTGAATGAATGAATTCTATGATCCTAGGAGACCATTCAAGGTGTCTATCACCACTTCTGCATTCTCCGCTTCTTATTCTACCGCTTCAAGATGTTCTGCATTCTGGATCTTCACATTCTTCAACTGTTTTCTCAAAGCCATCTTCTGATTTATGTTCTTATATTCAAATAGCTTGATCAAGGAATCAAACATCTTCAGTGTCTTTAGGGAAGACACTTGTGGTACAAGTTGATCCGTGACTGAATCAACAATGATCTTCTTGGCCTTGACCAAGTTCTTCTGGTGTAAGGCTTTGAGCCTCATCTCCCTCTAGAACTGGAACCTCTCTACTCATGTAGGTGTCCAATTCATTTTCTTCAGAGAGATCAAATACTTCCATGCTTGGAAGTTGTCAACTTCACCAATCTTATCATCAAGCTGATGTGATAGATCACTTTGAAATGAGAACCTCAAATGCAAATAGGAAAAGATTAGACTGATTTGAGGTGTCCGTCCTACTTCTGGAGCTGGCTGATCTAGGGTTTGTTAGAGAAACCCTAATTTTCAAAACTTAGAATATTTTATATCTAATTGGATAAAAATATATATCTCTTCAAATGGAGCTGTCCAATGTACTCCTTTTCTGAAAACAGTGGAGGGAAGCTCCCGGAACAAGAAGCCCTAGTTTTCCAATTTCTTCTACAGAAATTTCTGTCACTGTTTCTGTGATATCTATGAAATTACTACTCCTCTATGCCTACAATTTTTCACTAAGTTAATTATGCATGTCCCTGATCCAAAACCACAAGTTTCATCAGAATTGGTTTCACCAATTGGGATTTATGATCCTTTTCCCAAGGTGACCTGTTACAGGACTGTTCAGAACAGTGAAGTTGTACGGCATGCCACGTGTCACTATTTCATCTTCTAGTTCTGAACTTCAGACCACATAAAGTAATGTCGGTGCTATTTCTGGAACATCTTTAGGGATTCCATTTGGACCTTTGTATCCCAAGCTATAGCAATTCTCCCCAGGTGTCCTGTTTAGGGATAAGTTCTGGAAGAGGCTGGAACCCTAACTTGGAGGGATCATATCGCCCAGAACATAGCGAATCTTAGGCTGATTTTGGACACAGTGTACATATGGATTGTAGCTTTTGCCTCTGCAATTTTTAGCACGTGAACCTTCACCAATCTCAGGATATAGCGAATGTACCAAAATGTAGCAGTTTTAGTATTTAAGTTTTTTCTAGCTCAGGGTCAAACTAGGGTTTGAATTTCCCGGAGTTTCACCCAACCAACAATATTGATCTAGGTCTCTAAAATTATATTTTGATGAGGATATAAATCCTATACTGGGCTCACTCAAAAAATCTTCTTATGCAAGAATCTCTAATTTCCCACATCGAAAACTGAAAATGCTCGGAATTGAATTCCGCTTCGACAGAAAGATGCGCCCTTCAATGGAGAGTCAGCCTAGCCTTCTTTTGCTGATCATTTGTGGAGAGAGATCCAAAAAGTAAGAAGCCCTAGATTCTTTGGTTGCACAATGTCTTCTTTCAGGGTGGCTCTAATACCATGTTGAATTTTCATATGCTAAACTAGATCATTAGTATTTCATTTCAATTTCATAACAAAAGCATATAAACAGGATCATTGAAAAATAGACAAGCAAAACCATACAAAAGGAACACAAATATTTATCCTGGGAAAACCATAAAGAGAAAAACCCAGCAAAAGCTTCCTCAATATAGATGCCCCAAAATGTAAAAGATAAAACCAACAAGGAGATCAAAGCCTGATCCTCCTCCTTCTCTAGCTACTTCTTTCTCCTCCATTAATGCACTACACAAGTGAGAGTGTGTGCTTCAAATGAGGAGCACCACACCTCTATTTATATTCATCCGTTCACTTTAATTAACTCATTCGACATGTAGGCTCATGTTAAATCATGTAGGCTCGAGTTACACATGTAGGCTCAAGTAATCACACTGGGGTGCTAATGACCCACCTTTACAATTAGAGGGGACTACCTCATGACTCTTATTGGTTCTTCCGATTAGAAGCATTGGGGTACAAAGTAATACAAGTGGTTCTCCTGGTAGGACCATCGGGGACCACAAAAAAAAGATACATATAGAATATTCTTCGAAGATACAAATATTTCAACAAGTACCTTTAGCTCTTCAATGAGCTCACCAGCTTAGCATTTAGCCTTTCCCAGCTCTTGGATGGCCTAATAAACCCAACTTTGTTGGCTTGGCTGATCTGTTGTTCGCTTGATAAACCCAACTATGTTGGCTTGGCTAAACTATGTACCCTTGTGGTGTTGTTATCCTTGGCTATGTGTAAGCCTATTAGTTCCTTATTCCTTGGGGAATCATGCCCGGCTCGGGGGTGGCAGCGTTGCCGAGGGATTAAGGAGCACGCAGGCCTATGGTTGCATGGAATGTTGAAACGACGTAGTTGGTTGCAGGGACAAGTCCTTATTAAGATAAGTATTCTTTCCTGACTTGTGTCTCCAGACGTATTTACCATTGATGAATGATAATGTACATGATGAATGCTGAATTGTATATGAATGCATGTTGTTTTGCTTCCACCATGCGTATGAATGATTAGTGCATCGTAGTATGTTTTATGTTTTAAGAAATATTGTTACAACATTATATGTATGTATGTTCATGTTCATGGGGCTAGATTCCTAGATAATTGATGTATGGTAGCGTCCTCTTCGCTGATCGGAGGGTCGGGGACGTTACAGTGCCTCACCCTGTTTTCAGAACCATCTTCGTGCAAAGAGACTGGGTCAATGAAGAGGGAACTAGTTAAAAACATTACAGGAGTATGATTTAGATTTCAAACTAGCCACCATTATCAAAGGTCAAGGGTTATGCAAATTAATTGCAGAAGGTCACAATGATGATAGTGGTTGGGAAAATGAAGCAAAATTAAATATGATTGATGTATGCCCTATTTTTACTACTCCTGAATCTTGGTATAGATACTTGGTACATTATCTTCAATAAGGATATTTACCATAGCATTGGAATTCTAAGCAACAAAGGGAACTTCATCTAAATTCAGCCTCTTACTAAATAATTGATGGAGTTCTTTTTGGGAAGAACAACGATGGAGTATTTATGAGATGTCTTGAGAAAGAAAATGCTTCTAAAGTTGTTAAAGAATTGCATGATGACCTTGCTGGAGAATACTTTTCTAGAGATACTACTGCTCACAAGATCCTTAGGGCTGACTATTATTGGCCAACATTATTTAAATATTCTCATGCTTATGTGAGGAAGTGCAATATATGTCAAAGAAGTGGTGGAAGATTAGCAAAAGCAGCCGGACCATTGCAACTTGTTATTATTTTAGAGCCTTTCAAACAATGGGGCATAGACATCATTGGAGAAATTAATCTGAAATCTTCACTACTACATAAATATATTCTCACAGCTACATATTACTTCACAAGATGGGTAGAATGAGGACGTGGTCATTGATTTCTTACGAGAACACATCATGACCCGGTTTGGGGTTCCAATTTCACTTGTTTTTAATATTGTGTCTGATTTTTTATCTATTAAAATGACCAAATTCACTAGTGAAAGAGGAATCAAATTGCATTATTCCACCAACTATTATCCTCATGGAAATGGGTTAGTGGAATCCACAAACAAAAATTTGACCAGAATTCCAAAAAAGACTGTTATTGAAAATCATAGAAGTTGGCACACAAATATTCCTAATGCATTATGGGCAGATAGGGTCACCTCGAAGAACTCCTTAGGAATGCCCCCTTATACTTTAGTTTATGGGAAAGAGGCCATTTTACCCCCAAACATCCTACTTCCATCATCTCAATTAGACCAAGCCTCACGAGGATTTGGTAGCGACGTTTTACAAGCTCGAATTAACACCTTGCTGAAACTTGAAGAGTCTAGGGTGCTCAAGTCCAAAGAAAGATTTAAATACCAACAAGAGATTGTCAAAAGATGGTTTGATGAGTGAAAATATGGGAAGGGAAGTTTTGAGGTTGGAGACTTGGTTCTTAGATGGGATCACCCGCACAATGAAAAGGGAAATCATACAAAGTTTCAACACCTATGGTTTGGCCCCTTTGAGATCACTGAGAAACTATCCCCCTCAACCTATAAGTTACAAGATTTACAAGGGCAGGAAGAGAACCTTCTTGTTAATGGTCTAGTTCCCAAACCTTATTTCACCTAGTACCTTAGGATTCCTTTTGTACATAAATGAACCTTTTCTTTTGTTTTGGTTTCTTTTCAAGTTTCGTCTGCTTTCCTTTTATTAGTTTGCTTTAGTTTAATTGTTCTTTTGTTTCAAAATAAGCTAGGTCAATCTCTTGGTGCTTGGGAACATGGGAATCTGAACAAACTTCCAAATGCTTATCCAAGAACTGCACATTGGGAGTAATTGAGGCAAGATTTTGATAAAAAATAAGATTCTTTAAATTGATAGATTGTTGAAGGGAATTTATTTCAAGAGCACAATGAAGTCCTGTTTAAATCTTGCAAAATAACTAAGGTATATGAAGTCTAGAATACTATCTTGGGGCTCCATCCACTTTCACAATAATATCTGTCCTAGGAATCTTGTTGCGGTAGACCCATGGAAAGGAAGAAGAATGGACAAGTACATGGTATTCAAAATAATCCCATGCCACAAAATGAAATCCAAAAGGCTTAATATAAAGAGTCAAAATTACAAAACATAAAATATGTATCAAGAAAATATACTAAAGAAATAAATCAGTAAAATCAATAGATTGCTCAAAAGGTTCTTCTCCGTTTGTGATTTGAAACAAATCATCACTCACACAAAAGAACATTATGGATGGAAGAGCCTAAATCAAATCTCAAGAGTAAAAGAAGCAATCAAGGAAGAATCAAAAGACAAAGCCTTAAGCATCAAAATAATGCTAAAAGCATGAGAAAGAGAAACAAACAAATGCATCTGTCTGACTCTGTCATGATCTTGTGGTGTCATATCCAGCAACAACCAAATGCATAGGTAAAATTAATCTCACACTTTGGCCCCAAGAGAGTTATGAGGACTTCTAATCCTGGTTACCATTCCCCAAGGGAGTGCAATCAATGTGAAGCTCTAAATATTACATTCCTGGAAAATTATAGACTCTTAAATGATCGTAAAAAATCCTAGGATAGGTTACTCTAATAAAATTTCATATGGCAGTTTTTGTTTTGAAAGATAGTTTTTCAGAGATCTGTGTTCACCAGCTAGTTGCCAATTGTTGCTGTTGCAACCACTACCCCAAATTTTTTATGATTTTATAGCCCCTCCTTAGAATTTTTTTTTATCTTTTAACTTCTCTTAGACTTATTTTTCTCCTTAAAAGTTTCATTCCATGAATTAGTTTTATTTTCATAGGACAAAAAAGCCTCTTTTTCCAAAGTTAGAACTTGGTTTTTTCACTTGATTTGTCGATTGAACTCATGGATTTTGGCCGACACGTCAAAGAGACTCAACTTTACCATTCGATACGTTTTCATGTTTTATTTTTTCCAAAAGCCTAAATTTCACGGAATATTTTGATAAGTTATTGACTTTGTTTTCCAAACACAAGATTTCCACCCGATGGCATCGATGAAACTCATAGTTTCGACCTGAAGTTCTCAACGGTATTCATGTTTCTTGCCAACACTTTGATCGGAGACCCTTTGTTGGAGAATCCTACCAAGTGGAGCCGATGTTTTTAGATGGACTCATTTTTGATGCCGAAGCTATTAGCATGAATTCGGTCTTGTTGTCTGATCCCTCTTCTTGAAATTTTTTACAGAGTGGCCGACCATCTTTTCGTCAGATCTTTCTAGTAGGTTTTCTGACAGCGTCGACATAACCTGGGGTTTTGCGCTGACGCGTCTGATGAATTTAAGTATTTCCAACCACTTTAGCCTGTGGAGTTTTTCACAGCTTTTGCTGATAGTACATTTTCAGAGGATTTTATCAAGCCCTGCCGAGAGTGTCGAAAAAACTTCAACATTTCATCCGATACTGTTGCAGTGAACTTGATTTGTCACGCTGATCCGGTAAAGTTACCGATGAGGTTTTTGTCCTAGGCATCAAAACGTTGTTTTCTCCCATGCGGCTTAGTTACCCTTGCAACCACATTGATTATGCTTGTTGTGATTTTTCTATATATAGCAGTTGTTGTTTTTATGGATTGTCACAACTGCTTTGTTTTGAACCCGCCCAATTGACGATCTCCACTTGGAATCTACAGATTGCTCGAGCTAAGAGTTTACCAACATCCATGCCATCATTTTCCAAGTAGGATTTAAACCTTTCCACTGTTTCATTTGTGATTGGCTTAGTAGAACGATGTTTGGTTCTAGGGTTGTGGGTTTTGGGTTTTCAACATTTCTATCCACCACTGCATTTAAATAACCAACCCCTATCTCCTTTAGTGTTTTGTTTACTTACCATTCATTGAAGTTTTTAAGTTGGTTGTATTGGAGCCCTTGGCCTCGTTGAGTTTGCTAGCCTAGCCCTACCAGTTTGTTTGATTCTCACCTCCGTCGCAGTGTTTTTTTTGTTCCTCCAAGCCATAGAGATGGATAGGTCAAATATCTAGGGTTGTAATGATAAAAATTTGACAGGATGAGTGTTGCATCGACCATGCCTTGTTGGTTGGCATTTTTATATGGTGATAGAGAGAAATTTATGGTGCAAGTAGTATGGCTTAGGGTTTCTTCTATGCTCCTGTTGCCGGCACTTTGATTTCAGGAGGTTTCAGGGGTTTTGAGTCAACCTAGGGTTTTTTTTTAGTAGGCATGTTTTCGTTATGTCCAGGTTAGGTTTTTGAGCTTCCTTTTGCCATGATGGTTGTTTGTTTTATTACCCCTAAAAAGGAGAATCTTATGCATTTTGGTTATGCATCCTAACCTTGTAAGAAAAAGTGTAAAAAAAGGTTAGTGGTAGGATAAACCTTGACATTGAACACAAAACATGTGGTGTAAAGAATTGGAGATCTAAATCCCTAAAATTGTAGTTAGAACCTGCACCTGAGCTAATTGGTTTCATTCCAACTTGATTTGATATATACTTTGCCACTAGTTTAAATTGTCTATATAACCTACGGGTTTAATTTATACACATCAAAGGGTCACTTTTAATAGCCGAGGATGAATTGGTAGAGCATCTTTATTATTTTTCATCCTATATAGCACTGAATACAATATTATTTTTAGAAAGAAAACATGATCTGGCATCTAAAGCTGTCAGTCATGGTAGTTTTCATTTGATCTTGTTACCATGAATGCATGTTGTTGGATTATAGTAACACTAAGTTATTTTTCTTGTACGGTCATGTCACAGTTTCAGTCTTCTCAATACACCATGCTAAATAAAGGGAAGAAGAAGGCTAAGGTCACTGGAGAGGACTCAGACATGGATAATTTTCCTAGAATGTAGACTATTTACGAGGATACAAAATCCGTCACAGGAATTGAACTAGAGTTTAAATGGGGACAGATTTATCAAATGATCAAGGATCAAGCTATCCAAGATGCAGGCTTGGAAGACATACCATTGTATGTGAACATAAGAAAATATGCTATCACCAAGGTAACTACACTCCCCAAGATTTTCCCTTGTTCCAAGGTGATCGCATGGATCCTACCTTGGGTCGATGCAGGCACTATGATTATGTCAAACACAGAAGGACAACCTTTTTCTTCCTTTAGCCTTGCCTATATAACCAAGGATTGCAAGCTACCAGCACCCCAAATTCATATGACAAATTAATGGGTAAGGAATATGGATTTATATGTGTTTGAATGTGCTAATAAAATGATGATAGCCAGGAAACAACTTTGTTAGAAGGCCTTTGGAGAGTACGAGACTACTAGCTTGCGTACCCCCTACTGAATCATAACATTGATGCTAAATCGAATCTTCAGCAGGGAAACCAGGAAGTTCTATAAGATGATTTGGATGTCGTTGATATATTATGTAGCCATACAGAGCACTATCTTTAACTAGGAAAACATCATGGAAGACAACCTGACATCATGTAGAGCTATAGCATTAGGAGGTTTGCCTCAAAGGAAGTCATAAATTTACATGAGATCCTTTTTTATTGACTGTATCTTATGCACGCATTCATTCTCAAAGCTAAATTGTGATTGGAATCCCACTAGGAATCCTGTGTATTCCGCATATCAAATCCCGTGGGAACATAAGTACTCCAATTTCTACAAGATAATTTGTGAATAACTTCTGCTGTTGCTATATGAGCTAATTTTTCTCAAGGATTTTAATTGCATGTAAAAATGAGAAATGGAGACTGTATGTGAAAATGGAGATTACTATTTCTCTAGGGAGGCTTTGTATTTAAGGATGTGTGGAGGATCTTGGGCTCCTTC
The DNA here is from genome assembly GCA_001517045.1 of Pseudotsuga menziesii. Taxonomy (NCBI): domain Eukaryota; kingdom Viridiplantae; phylum Streptophyta; class Pinopsida; order Pinales; family Pinaceae; genus Pseudotsuga; species Pseudotsuga menziesii. The sequence continues at coordinate 335,630 of LPNX010203749.1, read as the reverse complement.
ATTACTACCAAGGTACACCACATATTATGTCATCCATAAGGAGGTAGTTAGCCAGTTATACATAGATGAGTTTGAGAACTTATTGTTTGATTTGAAGAAAGCAGTCTACCCACCATCACCATTTTGCATTAGCAGTTATAAATTTACTAAGGTGAAGAGTGCCCTTGATTTGTAAGAGAGCTAGAAATCTTCCATTTTGGGGAGAGAAGTTTCTGCAGAAATGACTCCTATGACAAGGTTTTGAAACATTGTGCATTTGTAGGGGTACATTTTGAATACTCCCATCATGTTGACAAGGATGAGGAGATATACCGAAATTCAACATGATTGTTTTGAAAAAATGATTCAGGAATAAAATCGCGACTGTGGGAGGAAAAGAAAGTAGTAGTACCTCTAAACAACAGAAACATAAGGAAGAAGCTGCTAAGAAGAAAGAAGAGGATGCTCGAAGGCTAGTAGAAGAAGCTGAGAAGATATTAGTTGAGGAGGACCAAAGGAAAAAATAAGAAGAAGGGAGACTTCAAAAGGAAGAAGAAGCAAGGATGCAAAAGGAATTAGCTGATAGAGAAAGAAGGGAAACATAAAAGGTAGCTGAAGAGATGAAGAGGAAAGAGCAGGAAGACTAGGATAGAGAGAATTTGGAGCAAGACCATACCCACGACAATCTAGTTGATCATCTTGTCCCATTGGGTGACACACTAACACGAAGCCAAGTTCCTCTAGTAGAGATTGGATTGGTACCATTCGCCCCATCCCATAAACATGAAGTGGCCATCCTAGACACAATATTCTTTGACAAGAATAAGAAAATAATTGTAAGAAGGTCAGAGAAGAGGTTGAAAATAGGTGATCGACCCATTGAAGTCATGTTGATGGAAAGGATAGTCATGTAAGGAACAAATGAATATCCTCAACTCCTTGTAATGGAAAGCATAGAAACAGTGCAATCTAACATAGATAATGTTAGTAAGATGGTAGAATATGCTGAGAATTACAAAGAAAGAATGCTCAAGATGAAGGAAAATCTGGTAAAAGAAAGAGGAGAAGGAAAAGAATTAAAGAGAAATCATGATGATACATTTTCAGAGTTTGAAAGACTCTAGAAGGAATACCAAGCTATGGAATAAAAAAAAGATGCGTTGGTACTTTTAGTTAAAATCACCGAGGGAGAGAGGAAGGATATTGAAAGTAACATGTTAGAATTGGAAACGTAGAAATCCGCATCCAACAAGTGAGTAGAAGAACTAGAGACACAGAACAACTCGCTAGGGAAATAACATAGGACAGCTAATGAAAAAAATCCTGATATTAGTCCCTTCCTTGGTCAAGCCTGTTTAATGCAAAGGAAAATACACCAGGTTCAGTTAAAACTGGTGGAATAAGTATACAAGTTTAAGAAAGTAGGGGACAGACTAAAAGAAAAAGCAGATAAATCATGGGATTTCAAGAAAGGGATTTTAGAGTTCATAGAACTTGTGCAGAGTCAGCTAACTTGGATCAGAGCCAATTCAGTTTTTCTAGATCACATGCCCCAAAAAACAGCCGGGGGATTGAAGATGGAGTTGGCGCTCTTAGATTTGAACAACAAGGAAGCAATGAGATTGACCAGAGCGGTCGAAAAGGCTATTGAAAAATGTACATAATTTTACAAGAAAATACGTACGACACATAATAAATGCCAAGATTCAATAGCAACCCAGGTCCAAAAATTCCTAGACAAATATCAACATTTGAATAATCTCGAGGAAAAATTGCAGACAGATGAGCAAAGTATTCAAAATATCGAAAGCATTAATGAGGAAGTAATCGGAATCTGGGTTGCACAAGATTCTGTTCATAACTATCTCTTAGAATACTTGTTAAGGATGACCTCGCCAAAGGTGACAGAGATCGAATCTCAACTAGCTAAACATGAAATAACTGCACAATTGTTAGAGCCAATGGACTATCGAACTATCACTGAAGAAGCTTGTGCATGGGGCAATTTCATTGGGAAACCATCTGGCCCCACCTAGGACTTTGTTTTACAATTTTATTGGGAAACCATCCGGGCCCACCTAGGACTTTGTTTTATCTCCATATGGCACTCTATATAATTATTTTATCTTATTTTCATCTTCCTAGTGCAAGTCGCTAGAGGAAATTTTTTGTAAGTCGAGGAGTTAGGGAAGCCCAAAAGGCAAGGGTAGTCCAAAAGTCATTTGTAAAATGCATAAATAGGAGTAGAGGAGAGTTTAGAAGGACTTTTTCACTAGAACCTACATGTTGTTATTTGTATGAAGAATTACTTCTTTTATGAATAAAGGAAAACCATTTTTGCTAGATGAAAGGCTGTACAAGTTTCAAATGGATTGTGTGGAATGCTAAATGCTGAACTATTTATGTTTTAGTCTGCTATACAGCTGTGAGATTGTTCTAACTTAATGAACTATTTCTGCAATTATGAATGATTTTACTTTCTGTTTTAAATCTTGTGCATATACTGAGTAATGAATGTTTTAATGGTACAAAGCTATCTTTGTTTATATTATTTCTGCTGTAATTATGTATGTAGAGTTTGAACAAGTACCTATAGAATTCCATATGTAGTGTTACAATACATTTCTCTATTATATACAATCTCTGCTCCCCTCGGGAATAGGTTAGATAGATAGTTTAGAATAGATTACAGTAGTTGTTTTGATTTCATAGAAGTGATTGTGGGGCAAGAGCGGTAATATGGGAGCTAAGAACCTATGCATCTCTGGTGAGTTTCTTGTTCACCGATCACTTGCATTTAGTTTAGGCACTTGCATTTCATCCTAATTAAAATATAAAATTACATAAACGGTGGACCGGGTCGCAATCAGTAAAACAAACTTAAAACGTTCTTTTAATTCTACGGTAGTCGGGACGCTAACCGGACGAATTCTCCATACCAAACAATAAACGATCTAGTTGGGAATGGCTATTAGGGAGAATCCTTACTGTCATTCCCTGGGATTTTCTAGGCATCAACACAATCAAGGAGTAATTTCCCGTCAAGGTTCAAGGATAAGGGACCATTCCAAAAGGGTCCCACAGGAAATTTCAAGAGAGATAACTTCTCTAAATATCGATATGAATTGAGGAGAAAGAAGTTATGCTTTTCATGCTAGGAGCCATGGGTTCAGGGACATAAATGTGCTAAGGGAAAAACACACTATATTGAAGTTTTTTCTAAAAGTGAAGATGAAGGAGAGGATACATACCAACCAATAGATGCACAAGAAAAATTTTAATCAGTTGAAGAGGAGGAGAAACCACAACCAATTTTCAAATTTTTTTTTGTTATACCTGGAGTACTTAGATTTCATACTCTTTGGTTCAAAGGAGTAGTCCAAGGGCATAGAGCCACTGTTTTGGTGGATGGACGAGACACCCATAATTTCATTGATACTACAATGGTGGAGAAAATAAATCTTCCCACCAAATCCTTTGATGGACTTAGTGTCATAACCCCCAAGAATCACTCCATGGATTGCACAAAATGGATTCCCAAGCTGCAAGTGACGATTGGGGACTATAAAATTACTAACAATTTCTATGTGGTTAATGTGGTTGACATAAATGTACTTGTAGTGTTGGGATTCCAATGATTATTTTCCACCGGTGAAAATTTTATGAACTACCAAGTCCAAGAAATGAAGTTTAAAATTTTTGATGGGAAACAAGTTGTTTTGATAGGTATGAACACTTACCCAAAGCGGCTAGTATCTTCCCACATCATGATATCTATCTTAAGACATGAAGAAATAGACTGCGCTACTGAATGTTTCATTGTTTCCCAAGGATCAACCATAGACATTTCTCAACATCCAGAGGACATTAAGGTACTGCTAAAAAGTATGATAATTTTTTGGAGATTTTCCTCTGAGGAGACCACCAGACAGAGGGGTTGAGCATTTGATAGAATTGGAGGTAGGGACACTTCGTATCATGATTCAACCTTACAAGCATCCCAAAAGGCTGAAAGATGAAGTTGAAAGGACCATAGAGGAGATTTTAGAATTGGGGTTGATTAGAACTAGTACCCATCCTTTTGCTTCATCGATGGTGTTAGTGAAGAAGAAAGATGGGACCTTGAGCATGTGCATAAACTAAAAAGATTCTAATAAAAGAAAAATTAAGAACCAATACCCCATCCCAAGGACTGATTAGTTAATGGATGAGCTGCATGGGGCCAAAATTTTCTACAAGATTAACCTTCATTCTAGATATCATCAAATCCATATGAGAGAAGAAGACATACAAGAAACAAATTTCTGATGTAATTATGGACAATTTGAATTCCTAGTCATTCCCTTTGGCTTGACTAATGCACCTTCAATATTTCAATATTGCATGAACATGGTATTCAGAGAGTAGCTCCGTAAGTATGTGTTGGAATTTTTTGATGATATTTTAGTATGTAGTAAAAATTAGAAAGAACATCTGCAACATTTGAAGTTGTAATAACCATTCTTGCAGACCAGTCCTTGTATGCAAATCTATCCAAATGTGATTTTGGGATGACTAAGATGTTGTATCTTGGTCATGTGATTGGGTAAGAGGGGGTGAAGGTCCACATGAAAAAGATCCAATATATCATTTATTGGCCAAGTCCCAAGAATTTCACAAAATTGAGAGGATTCCTTGCAATTTTCACTTACTATCGGAAGTTTGTCAAGGGATTTTCTCAACTAGCAGCTCCCTTGAATGATCTCACCAAAAAGGAAGCTGTTTTTTTTTTGAAAGGATGAAAAAGGTTATGAGTATCTGTCTAGTTCTATCTCTACTTGATTTCAATCAACCTTTTGTGCTCGAGTGTGATGACTCTAGGGAAGGTAATGGAGCAGTATTGATGCAAAATAGGCACCCAATTGTGTTTTAGAGAATAAAGTCACATACCCGTGAAATACATTATTCCATCTATGACAAAGAGATGCTTTCCATAATGCATGCCTTGGCCAAATTTTGATGGTACTTGGTCGGTAGTAAATTTGTGGTCAAAACTAATCACAACAACTTGAGACATTTCTTAACCCAAAAGGATATTAATGACAGGAAACATAAATGGGTAAGTAAATTCCAAGCTTATGAATTTGATATAGAGAAACTAAGGGAAAGATGAATGGAGTAGAAGATGCTCTGTCAAGAAAACCAACCTTTTCTACTATGGAGGTCCCTAAGGGATGGAAAGAGCAACTATTTTCATAACACTCAAATAATCAATTTGCATGTTAGTGGAGCAATTAGAGATGGCATGTATAAAATAGTTGATGGGATCATCTACTACAAGGATAGGATTTACTTAGTACCATGATTATATCTAAGAAATAATATTTTGGAAGCTGTCCATGATTCACCACTAGCAGGGAATCCTTGTTTTCTGAAAACTTACCAAAAGATTAGGGAGATGTTTTTATGGAAAGAATCCAAAGATGACGTGCCAATACATGTGAGAGAATGTAACATATTCCAACAAAATAAAGTTGAGCACACACATCCAACAAGTCTACTTCAGCCACTTCCTATTCCAAATAAAAAATGGGAAAGCATTTCAATGGACTTTATCACTAGGTTACACATGGTGCAAGATAAGGATTGCATATATGTTGTAGTTGACTGATTGACCAAGTTTGGACACTTCTTTGTTGTTCCTTCTATCATCTCAACAACTCAAATTATGGAACTCTTTTTTAAATAAATATTCAAATTGCATGGATTTCCAAAAATAATAATCTGTGACATAGATAGTAAGTTTACCAGTGTCTTTTGGAAAGAATTGTTTAAATTGGTGGGAACATAATTGAACCTCAGTACAAGTTATCATCCTAAAACTCATGGCCAAAATGAGAGGGTCAATAAGTGGTTGGAAGGTTATCTTAGAAATTATGTGACATTAGATCAAAAGACATGGATACGATGGTTGCATTTGATAGAATTTTTCTATAATGCTACTCATTTGTTGATAGGCCTGTCTCCCTTCAACGCATGTCTCCCTTCAAGGCCCTATATGGATATGAAGTCCCAACTTATGTGGATCAAAATTTTGGATAAAGAAGAGCACTAAAATATAAGGATGGGATTCAAAAATGCCAATACATCTTGAAGGCACTCAAGAACAACTTGCAAACTGCTCAAAACCAACAGAAAATGTATGCATATAGGAACATAACTTAGAGGCATTTTCAATAGAATGACTTAGTATATTTAATATTGAAACCTTATAGAAAATTAACTCTAAAGGGTAAAGGATATGAAAAATTAAAACACAAGTTCTATGGTCCATATAGAGTAGTGGGGAAAGTAGGTGAAGTTGATTATGAACTGGATCTTCCTGAGAATAGTAAGGTGCATAATGTTTTCCATGTTTAATGTTTAAAGAAGGCAGTGAGGCAACATGTAACAGCTTCTGCAGAACTTGCTCCCTTAGATGATGAAGGGTAGTTAATTTTGATACTAGATGAAATATTGCATACTAGAGTAAATAAACTCGAAAATAAAACCATTAAGGAGTATTTAGTCTTATGGAAAGGGTTACCCAATGAGGATTCCACATGGGGAAATGAACAGGTGCCACAACATCCTAAAATGAAATTTCTTGAGGACAAACAAATTTTGGGAAGGGAGGGTTGTAATGTCCCTCCCAAGTGACCATTATGTTATGTGTTCTAAACCCTAGTGATTCTAGTGTAGGAGGGGTTATTTTGTAAATAAATAATCATGAATATGCATACTATACTAGGATGCAATTTCTAATTTTAATTAATAATTATGATATTTAATAAATTTTATGTTAGGTGATGCCCTAGGTAAAAGGGAGGGTGCATGAGGCCAAGTGGACCATAAGTTGGCAATCATAAATGGAAACCTAAGAGAAAATCAAGAAAATGCTAAAAAGAAACCAATAAAAAATATAGAATCCTGCCAAATCAGTCAGAAGAGAAAAGCTAGGACAAATAAGGAAACTACATAAAAGTTGTTAGGATAAAAAAGTAGGAAAATTTTGGAGGATGGAGTTTCTAAAAGAGAAAGAGGAAAGTCAACCAAAAATGAAGGAGGGCATAGTTTCTAAAGAAGTAAATGCAATTCTGACAAAAGCACTAGGGCACAGTTTCCAAAAAGATGAAAAGTTATGTCAGGGAAAAAGTAGGCAAGTGGGAAAGTTTGTCTATTCATCCATGAGGGCGCATTGGTAAAGGTGGATTTGGAATGAAGTTAACTTGTCTATATAGGAAGGAGAGTGAACCCATATTCCAATTTTTTGGTCATTGTGTTTTTGAGTTTGAGAGTTGCTCTCAGTAGTTGAGTGATGTGCCTCAACTGAAGCTTTGGGTGTGTGCCCCTTAGCAAGTGGATTTGATGTTTTGGTTTCTAATTTCAGTGAAACCATTGAATAAGTTTAATTGTAGGTTCTGATTTCTCATTCATCTAATTTATATATCATCCAACAGAGTTTGGAGACCTACTTTTAGTGATATTCACTCTTCTCTATTCCTCCTATCCATTCTATGTTATTATGACAATTTTGGAGTATTTGTAATGGAAATTTCAATCCCACTCATCTGTATTTAATGTAGTAATGCCCATTATTCCATTTAATATCATTTTCAAACCACTTTTATCCCATTTGTAGAGTTTGGAAGGCTCAAGATTCGATTATACTTAGTTTTCCTAACTCCTGAGCCATTCTATGGGGTTTTTTACTATCAAAGGCTATCTCTAAGATTCTAGTGAGATGCATTTAAAAATTCATTGATATTTTATGATGTAATTTAATGTCTCTAAAAGTTTCACAATATTTTGAACTTGTTTGATTAAGTTTCATAAATATCTTTCACACCCTGCCTAGATTTCAATGAAAAATGGACTACTTTTCTAGTTTGAGTTAAATATCCAGTATAGATATATCAATTTTATTTCCTTTCTGTTATGAACATTCAATATTATTCAAATTTTTATATTCCATTTCTAAAACTGAATATTTGAGTCTCCTTTCTCGTTTTTGAAAATCCCATAAGTTTAGCTTGTTGCTTAGTCTTAGTGATTAGTTTTTCTATTGCCACCCTTAGGATTATTTTTCACTATTTATATATGTTATGAACCTGGAAATGATGATTTTAAAATCCTAAATAGAGTTCTATAACCCTCCTAAGTCTCTCTTATCCATTGTATTCTTGGAAACTGCTTGTAAAGATTCCAGTTTGCACTGGTTGGGACTCCCATAATCCCAGTAGTATAATTCATCCTGGATGATGTTTGAAACCTAAAGGTCCTAACATCCAGGTTCTTAGGAATCTAAAATTTAAGTATCCTCCCTTTCCTTTTGGTTTCACCTGCAAATCCTAGTTGATTCCCTCTTTTTACTTGAAAAATTACCCACTTGTCAACTAGTTGTTTTGAAAATTAGTTTCCAAAGAGTTAGTGAGCCAGAATTTTGCCTTAGGTTCGTTACACCAATCCGTACACACCTAGTCTCAAGTACACACACACACACACACACACACACACACACACACACACACATATATATATATGAAAATTGTTAAAGGGGAAATACCCACAAATCCTTGCAATCCCAATAGTTCTAGCTTCCCACTCAAAGAATAACTCAATTTCATAACCATCCCTAAGGCTGGCCCCTAAGTTTATTTCCAATTTTTTTTCTTAGAAAGGGATAGGGGCCAATGGGCCCAATCTCCAACACCAAAGCCATGATTTTATTTTTATAATTTGTTAATTCTTTACAAAAATGGAAACTCCTCAAGCAAATGATATAAAGATGTTTACCCCAATGAAACAAAGGAGGGGTAAGATGATGACAACTAAAACTAATTGAGTATACTCGGTCTAAGTAGTTGCATCTCTTAAATAGAAGGGAGAGCCAAAAAGGGATTAACTCACATGAGTTTGAGTATTTTAGGATGTACGAGAATAGAGTGAGTTTATTAGTGGACAAATTCAACATTTCTTATGGGTTTATTAGTTTGAGACAAATTCTTGCTATCATTCACCCTTTTAACAAAAAAATGGACCAAAATCCTTAATATCAAAGTTCCATGATCAAAGTTTCCATTAATAAAGTGAACCATAACTTTTAACAAAATTTATATTAAATATTGGTAAAAAAATCGAAAAAAAAAATTTAATCTATACACTAATTAACTTACTTTAAATTTTGGATTTTTTATCTTAAAAATAGATATAAAACAACTTGATAAAATATTTTGAAAAAAGAAAGAATACTCCTTAAAAATAAATTTCATTTTAGGTTTTTAAGATAATTTTTAAAAAATTAAATAAGAAAGAGTTGGAAAATAACACTCCAAAATGCAAAATGCCCACATGGGTGTGGCTCATTGGTGGTTCAGTTGTTATGAAGTCACTTGATGTAAATTGGAGGTCACGAGATCAAATCCCACTCGGGTTTACCTGTGTCCCATGTCTTGCGGCAGGTGTGGGGCACCTAGGGGTATAGTGGTAGCGGAAATGGATCCCTAGACCCCGTGTCACGCGAGTACCAGCCCAGCTCTAGTTGCAAATTCCCCTAGTTACAAAAAAAAAACATTCCAAAATGCAATATAATATAAAATCATGAAATAATAAAATATATTAAATACAAATTAGTTAAATGAAGTACGTGAATGGCATAAATGAACAAGAGGCATGCATATCTTAGTGCCTCCGTATTAGATACTTAAAAATATAAAAATATACATTTAAATGTAGAAAAGATTTAGTTGTTTAGTGTCTCTGTTAGAACTCGATACACTGAACCAAACACATGATATCTTTATAACATGATTTTCTTTAAGATAGAATAAAGAACCTATGGATTCAATTACTTCCTTCACCGATTTCCACCTCTCATTATAGATATAAAAACAAACATGCATGATCTAGATCTTCAATAGTGTACCATCAATTAGTTTAACCATTCAAGTTGGGAGATTAAAAAGAAAAGAAATTTTTTTTACGAAACTTTGCACATGAGCACACAAGATTTAATGTTGTTTCACAATTACATTACAATTTTGTACTAAATCCATGCTTCTAAAATTCACCCATAACCATGATTATGAATTTGTAACAGTATAAACATGTGTGCACATGCGTAAATGAAAATACAAAGTGGAAACAACTTAATCCACACTCATACAACATGTAATTTACAGGCATAGTTATCACCTGAATATAAATAAAAAATCATTGCACATTAGATACAAAATAATATTTATATGTAACATAGAAGGCTCAGGAAACTAGTTGTGTAAGAGTGATTTTTCACACAATTGCAGGAACTTTTTCCAACATATACTATTTATTCTAGGAGGACACCCCCAAGCCAAGATATGAGTCCACCAGGGTGAAGGAAACACCTACATGATTCTCTCACTCAACCCACAAACCATTCTTTTCTCTATGCTTAGCCAAAACTCATATAGAGCTCTACATAGATGTCACTCGTCCATCACAACCATGGGAGTATTTCTAGCTGCCCAACATAACACAAGGAAGGAATTCTCATTCACTAATATACAGTTCCTTCAAGGAATCCAACCCCTACAGTGCTTACCAACATGTGCAGTAAGAGTCAAATCTGCTATATGTTGTTAGAGAACCCCATGTAGCATAAATCATGGCTTTTGAAGCACCCCAAAGTAGTAGAACTCTATGGGTAAGGATTCATAGCTTTCCCAACCTCTATGATTTCCTACAACCATCTATTTTCCCATCCAAATATGCATCTCTGTCTCCAAATTTGATTTTTAGTGTTCAACACCGTTTGGTAATGGTCATGAACAACAATAGAAAAAATCTACGTAGATGAAAAACATGGAGTAGATAATTATCAAAAGGGTGTTGAATCCAAGGGATATGATATGATTGTGAAAAGACAATTGACATAACTTCTGAACATAGAAAAAAAGGACTCCTGACAACTGAAAAAACTGTCACCATCCCCATGCTTCAATAACTACATGAAGTGAATTTCCCCACCAACCTCACACATGCATTCAATGATTGGGTTTAATAGTCAATAGAAGGTAACTGGATCATTTAAAGCACATTGAATATTTTGGATGAGTTCTAAGGTTGACACTTGGAAACATAGGATCCAGTTTCTTATAGCCCCCCCTTCATCTTCCCCTCTAGTGTAATAATAGCCCCTCTAGTTCTCTTTACACAACCATCTTGGACCATTTTATTATTTTTCATCATAAAATTTGCATACATTTCGAATTGGCATGATAAGTCAATCATATAGTCCAATACAATGTATACATCATATATTCCTAGCCATTCACTGGTTGGGCCTTGGCCATGATATCAAAACTAGGAATCCATACTAGCATATTTATATCATTCGCATAATTTAGATTAAATACATTCCAAGTCAAAATTGGGGGTATTGCAATCCCCCTCCCCTGGAATAACACCGTCCTCGGTGTTTGCTCAAAATCAGAACAAAAATGGGTATGCCTCTTTCATGGAATTCTCTAACTCCCACGTAGCCTCATCGAGACCGCAATGCCTCCATTGCATCTTTACCTATTCGATGGCTCGGTTCCAAAGAAATGTTACCTTCATGTATAAGATGCGTAAGAACTTAGTTTGTAAAACTCCCTTGGGTTCCACCTGAATCACATCCTAATCAATCACATGGTCAGGATCATATACATATTTCTTAAGATAAGAAACATGAAAAACATTATGAGCTATATTATTAGTAGGCGATGCAATTCTATATGCAATTGGACCTATTCTTTCAAGCACTTCAAATGGCCAACAATATCTTGGTGACAGCTTGGTACAACATCCAAGCTTCAAGGAACTCTTCCTTAGCCTCACTCTAAGGTAAACATGATCCCCAACATTGAATTATTTATGCATTCTATTTTTATTTGCATAGATTTTCTATCAATCTTGGGATATCGTCAAATTATATCTAATTTTTTCAACCTCATATTCCATTTCTTTAAGCTATTCTAGCCCAAGTACAATTCTCTTCACTGGTGTCCTGCACTTTTCTCCATACAAAACCTCAAATGCACTCATGCCCAACAAAGCTTATTACCCACTGTTATATGCAAACTCTACCAAGTATAGATAATCTTCCACTTGAATGGTTTGTCCATCACATACATGCAAAGCATGTCTTCAAGAACTTGATTTAATATTTCAGTTTTCCCATCTGTTTATGGATGGCAGGTAGTGCTAAAGTTCAACTATGTACCCAAATATGAAAAAATACTTTTTCAGAAAATTAAAGTAAATTTGGTATCCCTATTTGAAATTATTGCCTTTGGCAATCCATGCAATGTAAAAAATTATTTCATGAAAATATTTGCAATGGCACTTGTTTTATATGTGGATTTAATTGATATACAATTCATATATTTTGACAATTTACCCACCACGACAATGTTAGAATAATTGTTGTTTCATAGTCATTGGAAAACCTATAATAAAATCCATGGAAATTATTTTCCATTTCCATTCCAAAATTGGAAAAAGATGCAACAAACCTACTAGGTGTTGATGCTCAGCTTTTACTTGCTGACATTTCATACACTTAGAAATATATTAAACAATGTCTTTTTTCATCCCTGGCCAAAAATATTGTTCCCTGTATGTATCAATTGTTTTATGGTATCTTGGGTGACCAAAATATCGAATTTTATGGATTTCATCCATAACATCCAATCATCAAGTCTACCACATTTGGAATATAAATTATGTTTTTATAAATAAGAAGTTTATCCTCTTCCAAATGATAACCATCATACCTCTTTTCAAAAATATGTTGCTGCAATTTTTCTTCAATTTCCATATACAATTCATCTTCAACAAGATAATTTACAATCTATTATCTTAAATCTGATTGACAAGCAGTGATTGTTGTCACATGCATTTCATGCATATTTCTATGGAGTGCATAAACCACTTTATTTTATTTTCCTTTTATGTGTTTGATTTCAAAATCAAACTCACATTAAAAATTCCAGCCATCTAGCTTGTTTGACATTTAATTTTGGATGCTCAAATAAATATTTCAGACTACAATGGTTTTCTCTCAACTCAAATTTAATGCCCATTAGGTAGCACCTCCACATTCTTAAAGCATGCATTATGGTTGCAAGTGCCAAGTCATGGGTAGCATAGTTATTTTCATGCTCCTTCAATTTTCAAGACTCATAACAGACCACATGATTGTATTGCATGATAACTCCTCCAAGTCCTTGTTTACATGCATTTGTACACACCACAAAATATTTTTTTAGGTCTCTAATTTTTGGAATTGGAGCACTTATGAGAATCTTTTTCAATAGCTAGAAGCTTTCTTCACATTTTTGTGTCCTCTCAAATTTTATTTCCTTGTTTTGAAAAGAAGTGATTGGGTGTGAAACCTTGGAGAATCCTTTAATAAACCTTCTATAATAACCAGCAAGGTCCATAAGAGATCTCACATCTATTACATTCTTTGGAGACACATGAATGTAGCTGGTGCATTAGTGAGACCAAATGTCACCACTACAAATACATAGAATCCATGCCTTGTTCTAAAGGTTGCTTTGTGAATTTATTCTTCCTCTATCCTTACCCGATGGTAACCAAACCTCAAGTCTATACTTGAAAATACTTTTGCCCCTCTCATTTGATATAAAAGACCATCAATTCGAGGCATTGAGTACTTGTTTTTCACTATCACTTTATTCAGTTTCCTGTAATTAATACATATCCTGAGTGTTCCATCTTTCTTCTTCACAAATAGTACTCTTGCTTCCCATGGAGACAAACTTAGCACTATGTACCTAATTTCCAATAAGTCTTGCAATTGCATTTTCGGCTCTAATCATTCTAGTGTACTCATCATGTAAGGTTTCTTGGACACTCGTGCTGCTCCTGACACAAGAGCAATTGTGAAATGAATGTCCCTATTTGGAGGAAGTCCTAACACTTCATTGGGAAACACATCATTGAATTCTTGTAACACATGATATTCCTCCAATCTTGGAATTTCAATTTTTGTTTTGTTCAATATTGGAAAAAAATTCAAAAAAATAAATTTAGTTTGTACACTAATTAACTTACTTTAAATTTTGAATTTTGTTATCTTAAAAAAAGATATAAAAAAACTTGATAAATTATTTTGAAAAAAAAAGAATACTCAAAAATAAATTTCGTTTTAGGTTCTTAAATAATTAAAAAATAAATAAATAAGAAAGAGTAGGGAAATAACACTCCAAGATACATTATAATATAAAATCATGAAATATTAATAAAACATTAAATATAAATTAGTTAAATGAAGTACATGAATGGCATAAATGATAAATATAAATTAGTTAAATGAAGTACATGAATGGCATAAATGAACAAGAGCTGCATGCATCTTAGTCCCTTCCTATTAGATACTTAAAAATATAAAAATTTACATTTAAATGTAGAAAATCTTAAGTTGTTTAGTGTCTCTATTAGAACTTGATACACTAAACCAAATAAGTAATATCTCTCTAACATGACTTTATTTAAGATAGAAGGAAGAACCTACTCTTTCATTTATTTCCTTCATCGATTTATACCTCTCGTTTTAGAGACAAAAACAAGCATGCATGATCTAGAACCTAAATTGTTTATCATCAATTAGTTTAACAGTTCAAGTTGTAATATTAAAAAGAAAATAAAAAAACAGGCATGAAACTGTGCACATGAGCAAAAACAAATTAATGTTTTTTTTCACAATTACATTACAATTTTATACTAATTCCAGTTTTCTCTTCATAAAATATCAATATAAATTGACAATTTATTTCTTACTAACTTCATTGAATATATTTGTCTTTAGGCCTATAGAATACGAAAAGATGAAAGATGATATATATACATTTCAAAAGAAACTATCATATTTAGACTCACAAGGAAGGTATTGAATCAAGTCTCTCTCCAATTTGATGAATTTTTTTTTCGTACAATAATATGTAACATCCTCATCCCTCAATCTAACAAGTGGGAGGGGACATTACCCTAAATACACGCTTCTAAAATTCACCCATAACCATGATTACTAATTCATAACAATATAAACATGTGTGCAGATGCATAAATGAAAATACACAGCGGGAACAACTTAATACACACACACACAACTTGCAATTTACAATCATAATTATCACATGAATATAAATAAAAAATCATTGCACATCGAATACAAAATAATACTTATATGTAACAAAGAATATTCAGGAAACTGGTTGTGTAAGAGTTATTTTTTGCCCAATCATAGGAACTTTGTCTAGCATATACTATTTCTGCTAGGATGCCACCCCCAAGCCAGGATATGAGACCACTAGGGTGAAGGAAACACCTACAAGATTCTCTCACTCAACCATCACAACCATGGCACTCTTTCCAGCTTCCCAACACATTACAAGGAAGGAATACCCCTTCATTGATCCATCGTTCCTTCAAGGAATCCAACTCCTATAGGTTTTACTGGTGTGTGCAGTAAGAGGCCAACATGTTGTATATTGTTAGAGAACCTCTTGTAGCATAACTTACGGCATCTCAAGCACCCTAGAGTAGTATAACTACATGGGTAAGGGTTCTTAGCTTTCCTAACCACCATGCTTACCTACAACCATATATTTTCCCTTCCAAATCCACATCTCTATCTCCCAATTTGAATTTCTGGGTTCAACGCCCTTTGATAATGGTCATGAACAACACTAGAAAAACTCTACCTAGTGGAAAAACATGCAGATGAGAATGATCAAAAGGGTGTTGAATCCAAGGGATATGATATGATGGTGAAAAGACAAATGACATAGATTCTAACCATAGAAAAAAAGGACTCCTGACAACTGATAAAAATTTCACCATCCCCATACTTCAATAAATACATGAAGTGACTTTCCCCACTAGCCTCACACATGTATTCAATGATTGGGTTTAATAGTCAAGAGAAGGTAATTGGCTCATTTAAATCACATTGCATATTTTGGATGAGTTCTTAGGTTGACACTTGGCAGCAAAGGATTTAGTTTCTCATAGCCCCCCTTCCTCTTCTCCTTTAGTGGAATCATAGACCCTCTAGTGCTCTTTACAGAATCATCTTGTACCATTTTATTATTTTTCATCATAATATTCACATACATTTCGAATTGGCATAATGAGTCAATCATATGGTCCAATACAATATATACTCATACATGCCTAGCCATTCACTAGTCGAGCCTTAGCCATGAGCTCCACACTAGGAATCCATACTAGCATATTTAGATCAACTACATAATTTTGATTAAATGCATTCCAAGTCAAAACTGGGGGTATTACAATCCCCTCCCCAGGGACATTTTTAGGGGTGAAATTTTTCCAATTGGCTATTTTTTTGGTTTTTAAAAAAAAAAAATAAATTCTTTATTTGGTCATTTTTAGTCTCTAGTATCACCTAAATTTACATAAACTCTGTTATTTAATCACAATATTCGCCAAAATT
The DNA here is from genome assembly GCA_001517045.1 of Pseudotsuga menziesii. Lineage (NCBI taxonomy): Eukaryota > Viridiplantae > Streptophyta > Pinopsida > Pinales > Pinaceae > Pseudotsuga > Pseudotsuga menziesii. The sequence goes on along the minus strand of LPNX010203749.1, from coordinate 319,126 downwards.
TGAAATTTTTCAGTACTAAATTGTGTGTTTCATATTTAATATTCACATATATATATATATATATATATATATATATATATATATATATATATATGTATGTATATATGTGTATGTATATATATATGTATATATGTCTATACATATGTATATATGTGTGTGTGTGTGTGTATATATATACATATGTATATATATATATACATGTATGTATATATATATGTATGCATATGTGTATATATATATATATGTATGTATGGTTTTTTCAATTCAAAATAATCACCTAGAATACTATACTTAAGTATACTTTTATAATCCTTAAAAAATACCCTCCCCCTCCCCCTTGGAATAACATTGTCCTTGGTTTTTGCTCAAAATCAGAACCAAAATGGGAATGCCTCTTTCATGGCATCCTCCAACTCCCACGTAGCCTCATCGGGATCAATGTGGTTCCATTACCTCTTTACTAGTTCGATGGCTCGATTCCAGAGCACTGTGGCCTTTATGTCTACGATGCATAGCAACTTAGTTTGTAACTCTCCCTAGGATGAATCACATCCTAATCAATCACATGGTTAGGATCATGTAATAAGCAAAGAAACATGAAAAAAATTATGAGCTCTAGTATTAGCAGGCAATGCAATTCTATATGCAATTGAATCTATTCTTTCAAGCACTTCAAATGGCCCACAATATATTGGTGGCAGCTTGGCACAACTTCCAAGCTTCAAGGGAATTCTTCCTTGGACTCACTTTAAGATAAACATGATCCCCAACACTGGATTCTTTATGCATTCTATTCTTATTTGCATAGATTTTCTATCTATCTTGGGATGCCTTCAAATTCTATCTAATCTTTGCAACCTATTGTTCCATTTCTTGAAGCAATCATGGACCAAGTACAATTCTCTTCACTGGATTATCCCATGTCATTGGTGTCTTGCACTTTTTTACATACAAAACCTCAAATTCACTCATGCTCAACGAAGCTTGTTTCCAATTTTTATATGCAAACTCTATCAAGTGTAGATAATCTTCCACTTGGATGGTTTGTCCGTCACATACATGCAAAGCATGTCTTCAAGAACCTGATTTACTTTTTCATTTTTCCCATTTGTTTGTGTATGGTAGGCAGTGCTAAAGTTCAACTATGCACCCCAAATATGAAAAAATAATTTTCCAGAAATTTGAGGTACTAATTTGGCATCCCTGTCTAAGATTATTGCCTTTGGAAATGCATGCAATTTCTGTCATGAAAATATTTGCATTGGCATTTGTTTTATTTATGGATTTAAATGATATAAAATGTATTGATTTTGACAACTTATCCACCACAACCATGATAGAATCATGTTGTTTCATAGTCATTGGAAAACCTGTAATAAAATTCAGGTAAATTATTCCCCATTTCCATTATGAAAATGACAAAAGATGGAACAAATCTATTGGGTGTTAATGCTCAACTTTTACTTGCTAACATTTCATGCACTTAGAAATATATTAAACAATGTCCCTTTTCATCCTTGGCCAAATATATTGCTCCTTGGTTGTAGCAATTGTTTTATGGTATCTTAGGTGAGCACAATATGGTATTTTATGGATTTCAGCCATAACAAGTATCCTCACGTTTTCCAGATTTGGAATATAAATTTTGTTTTTATAAAAAGAATTATATCCTATTCCAAATGATAACCATCATACCTCTTTTCAAAAATATGTTGCTGCAATTTTTCTTTAATTTGCACATACAATTCATCTTCAACAAGATAATTTACAATATGCTGTCTTAAATCTGATTGACAAGTGGTGATGGTTGTCACATGCATTTCATGCATATTTCTACTGAGTGCATCAACTAGTTTATTTTTTTCCTTTATGTGTTTGATTTCAAAATCAAACTCACATAAAAAATCCATCCATATGGCTTTCCTAACATTTAATGTTCGTTTCCTAAGTAAATATTTTAAACCAAAATGGTATGCTCTCAACTCAAGTTTTCTTCCAATTAGGTAGTGCCTCCACATTCTTAAAGCATGCATTATGGTTGCAAGTTCCAGTTCATGGGTAGCATAATTCTTTTCAATCTCCTTCAATTTTTGAGACTCATAACTTACCACATGATTGTCTTGCATGAGAACTCCTCCAATTCCTTATTTACATGCATCTGTACACACCACAAAATATTTTTTTAGGTCTACAATTTTCAAAATTGGAGAACTTATAAGAAGGTTCTTCAATAGCTAGAATATTTCTTCACAATTATATTTTTGCTTAAATTATATTCCCTTATTTTGCAAAGGAATGAGTGGGTGTGTAACCTTGGATAATCCTTCAATAAAAATTCTATAATAACCATCAAGGTCCCCCCAGATGCAGGTGACACATGAGACCTCCACATGGGACATTTAGCGGTCAAAAAATGTGGCTACGGCGTGGGAAACATTGCTGATGGTGGTGTGGTTGAATTAAATGTAGAGGGTGGTGAACTGCTTTCCAACCCCACAAGAAGTTGGAATGTCCTGTATAGTCTAGGCCATAATGGAGATGAATTAAGTCCTGCGTGTGTTAACACAGAGCTCCATGAAGTCTCAATTTCAAACCATGAGGCCTTCTAATCTCCATTCATCGGGAATTCTTGTCTTCCTGCTTCTGCTCCATGTTCATTCCTTTATAAGCCTACCAGTAGAGTTGAAGGAGAAAATTCCAAGAAAACATGACACTCGAAATAGAGACAGTATATGTCGTGGAGGAGGTCACTCTAAGGAAAAACTCAGAGATATAGATGGTTATATAACACAAGTATCCATTCCTATTAAATATATGATTGATGAGTGGGAATCCAAGGAGGCCTCTAATCATTTAGCCTCCAAAAGAAGCAATGGTAGAACAAATCACTATTGGATGATTAAAAAAATGTTGGGGTTGTTGATGGAGGACATGACTTCCAAATGGAATGGCACCAGGGAATTGGTGTAGATCATGCGCACCAACCTCAACCAAACTGGTGCACAGCTCAACACCTTGGAAAAAAATTTTAACTGGAAAAACTCCTCGATGTTTCCCAGCGCAGGAAACGAGGAAGGTGATGGAGACAAGGACCGACGTGGAAACGGAGGTGAGACCTGTATAGCCCTAGGAAATTACACTGGTGTGCTGTAGGAGCATAGGGAGAATACGGGAATCACTATGCCTGTAAAGCATGGTTGCAAGGCTCCAACTGATGTCATTACTGCTCAACTGATACATGAGATGCAACCTACAGTGTGACAAAATCAAGTGGATGATTATGGACCTTTCCCAATCCTAGAGGATACATCAGACTTCTTTGTGGGAGATGCGACACGCTAGATGCTCCATTATCATCCCTAGTTCCCTTTACAACTCACTATTTTTATGGCTCTCCTTGTTTTTAAAATGTTTAATTTCCATGCTTGTCTGTAATCATTTTATAATTTGTAATATGTCAGTCAAAGTGTATATCTTTGAAAAGAGCAGACTTTCCTATTTTTCAGAAAATTCCAACTCTAGTTTTTTTTGACAAAATGGGCGGGTTGCCTCTTAGATTAAGGCCCCCATAGCATTTTTTTGATGCTCTATACAATTCTTTTCTATTATTATTAATATGAATCTCTACTGCTTCTTAAAAAAAAAACAACAAGGTCCATAAGAGATCTCACATCTATTACATTATTTGGAGTTTTCTAATTCATGACGGCTTCAATCCTTTCCAGATCAATTGATATTCCTCTTTCTGAAATAATATGACCCAAATAATGAATTTTATGTTTTTAGAAATCACATTTACTTATGCATACAACTTTTTCTCTTTTGGCAATTGAAAATCCATTCTCAAATGTTCTTCATGCTCCTCCATTCTTAGAGTAAATAAGAATGTCATCTAGAATTTGTCCAAATACTTGTTGAAAACACTATTCATGAGACACATGAATGTAGATAGTGCATTAGTGAGACCAAATGACACCACTACAAATTCATAGTATCCATGCCTTGTTCTAAACTTTGTTTTTTGAATTTCTTCTTCCTTTATCCTTACATGATGGCAACTAGATGTTATAGCTGATTTTACCACACTTGGTAGATCATGTTTTTATTGCCTTTCCTATCCCCATGCAGACTCTTTGGCCCCCCTTTTCTCAAAATAAACTTTGATGCTCCAGAAAATCCCTTAAAAAAGTCTTGTTTATTGGTATAAGCGGGTCACCAACTTACAGACTGCGTGTACACGCAACTTGCTCCACTATGACCCGCATACATAGGGAAATGTGCCCAAAAATAAAATATTCAGAGTTTTCCTCATCAAGTAATGTATAAATTCACTATTGGCTTTCCATATGCCTGGAAGCACTCCGAATCGACCCTTGAATTCCTATTAAAGGGATATATATTGAGCTACTTGGATGTATTAGAGGAGGAGAACTTGTGAGAGCAAAGAAACTATAGTGTATTTGTGCCCAATTATTTCATACTTGAGTCTACATCCCTTTGTCCTTTGAGAACCCATTGATGCTCTTACCAAGCTTGCCATTGTCTTGTGAGATCTCCATTTATATGGAGGATTGAAGTGGTGGAGGCCCAGGTGGAGGACTCGGTTTCTCAATTTCAACGAGGCACTGACAGAGTTTATTACTTATATCTCTGTTTACAATTAATAGAAATATCCATTTCTCATCCATTGTATTTGTGTGACTATGAATATTCTTGTGCATGGATGTAGTTTCTTTGATTATGTATGTATGGATTTATATATGCTAGATTAGGCCTAACACATAATATCTATCATGCTTGTATATTTCATTTTTGTTGAGGATGGAATGTAGGTGCAAGTGTGGTTGAAACCTCAACAGGTATCTACTACAACTGTCCGGAATAAGGTATTCTTCTCATACCTTAGTGTTAGCCTTGTTTATCTCTTTTACATATGGAAATGGATCGATTTTTGGTGTCATAATGTCTATTGTGGTCCACCCCAAGCCATAGGAATTTTTCTTCGTAATAGAATTAACGAATCCACTGTGATTTCCTTTTCGGTGGGGTTGTGGATGCACTTTTTCACTGGATTTGTTCTTTGTTTCTCCCTATTCCTGTGTTGCATTTAGCAGTATTCTCATCCATTGACAGTCCCCTAGAGTGATTTGACCCTTGGATTCTTTTTTACCACTTTTTTCTTTGTATATGCAGGTTAGTGTACATACAATCACATATATACGCGGTCTGTCCTCTACCTAGTCGCATACATATGCTACTATTCTTTGAACAGTCACATACATATGCTACTATTCTTTGAACAATCACGTACATACTCCCCTTTGGTTGAGTTATTGATGTGGGAAGTTGTTGCGTGGGTTGTGATTGTGGTTGAGTCTTCCTGGGCTCCTATGTCGTCTGTTGACTGCTTCTTTTGTGACCAGTGACCCCTTTTTTCATTGGTTTTTCTTTGAAAGTAGTTCTAGTCATTTATCTCATTTTTTGTTTTGTCATTAGTGAATTATTCTCTTTGTATCGATGTCTTGCTTGGATTGTGTTTGATGCTTGCTGCAGAGACTGAGAATTTTAATGATTTTTATTGCATTTTCATTCTTTTATATTGAAAATAAAAAATAATTATATAGTTGCATCCTTACTTGCAGCTCACATATGGATTTAAGGAGGTAATTACATTGGATTACTTGGATGAGAGTACTATTTAGGCTTTCATATAGGAAGGATTGCATTGGCGTTTGGAAATGAATGAATATTTTTTTCATCTCATGTAGTGGCATACCCCTTTTTCATATTTAAAAACAAATTTCACTTGGCATCATTTTTTAGGTGTGCATATTTATTTCACTGCCGAGTCATAACATTGCTCGTAGCACGTTCATTATCCTTGGGTAATCACAACCCTTAAAATTAACTCTTAGCTTAAAATTGATTACACATTTTTATTTGATTGAGGTGGACCAATAAGCTTAGGTTGTAGAGTCTTGGAATAGGGTGTTGTGAGTAATTTTTTCCAAGACTACAAAACAAAACAATTAGGCATTTGTCTAGGTGAGAAGAGAAATCCTTGGTATAATTAGTGTTCTCAGGAGGCTCCTCTTGTGACAGGAGTTAAGCACGAGGAAACACACACGTTAGTGGTGGGGATATTCCCTTGACACTTTCTATTGAGCATTGAAGATATTTCCAGGATCTTATTCGTATCTAGGAGATTTTGAGGTACCTTTGGTGCTTTCGAGCTTCGGGCTTTGTTACCCTACCCATATGGTAGATCCTTCCTGTGACTTTCCGCATGCGAATTTGTTATATTGGGGTGACCTTAGTTTCCTTACCTAGGTATCACAGGGGGTACTTGCAGAGGTTATTCTGTGGGTGTCTTGGCCAGGTAAGGGTCGGACAACCCCTTACCTTGTTGATATATTTGAGAGTGTTCATATTCCACCCTCTACTCCATTTGTGGGATAATTTTCACTCCCTTCATCTGGTCTTAACACCAGTGTTCGTTCCCATAGGGGTGGTAGTGGATACGTGTGCATTGGGTCTATATATTACATTCCTTCTTATGTCCCATCGCCCACGACATTGTTTCCATTGAATGCATTTATCATGATAAATCCTCCCTATATTCTATAGTTTGGACTCTTTACTGACTTCTTCCTGTTGTTTTGGACCATTATTCTTGTGTAGGGTCCATTTTTTTATACACTCTCACCAAACACTCTCACCAAGCCTTTGACCCATTCATGCCCATGAAAGGTATAACTTCAAACTGACATATAAGATAGGATCACTTTTCTGTATGCATCATGCATTGTCCTATTACCATGTCATCTTAACTATAGGGATGAACCCACTTTGTAATGTTACAGAACTTTCACCCTTCTACTAGAAGTGGCATTACATAAGTGGTAGAGCCTTCCTACTCATGGGTTCCCTAGATAGATCCCGCTTTTCTATTTGGTACCCATGCTGGGAGCCCTCCCTTAGGTCGGGGAGTCCCTTGTAGTCCCACCATGTCTTTGAGTAAGAACCTCATATTCTTTCATGAAATTTATGCTGGCCATGTCCCATAGGGAAAACCATTTATATCAAGTTGTAATTACATTTCATGAGTTTGCTTATCGTATCGATATTTATGGCGGCTCCTTGCTTCAATTTTATGATCCATAAATCCTGAGCTTGTCTCAATCCTAGCCAAGAAGAGGCTTTCCTATATCTTTTGTAGCTTGATTACCCCATACCCGGAGGAGACACCCCCCCGAGCGTCCTTATCCTGTATGTGCTTTCTTGCATCGAGCATAGGTATGTTCTAATGCTTGGAACCAGTTTTCTTTCCCGCAACACTCATTTCCTCCTAGTTATGTATTATAAGCAATTTTATTATTTTTCAATCTTTCCAATATGAAAAAGATTAAAAAAATAAAAAAGCATAAAAACTGGACGAGAAATGATATTACTTTGGCAGTTGTTGTGTCATGTATCCTTTGAACAGAGAACTGTATATTCCATCCATTGGTTGGGTTATTGGTATGACTTTAGGAGTTGTAGTCATTATTCTGAGTTTTCTCCACCAACTGGTTATGCTTTTGGTACCTATGGAGCCTCTGTCGATGCCTCCTGTGTCGCAGAGTTGTCCCAGTTTTCATGTTGAGTCTATGCTTCCTATGAGTCTCCATCTACCTTATGCTCTTGTTCGAAGGAAGTTTTAGCTTGAGTCGACCACACCTCAATTATCTTGTCTTTGCATGTCATACATTCCTGATGTAGTTATCGGTTTGTGCACATCTTGTTCTTCCTAGTTCTTCCAAATTATCTAGCGTTGATGTATACCTTGTGTTCGTTGATGGGGGATGCCTTAATTCCCTAGTTCCAACGGATTCCATTCCATCGACTTCAAACCATTTATTATGGAATAGGGATTTAGATTCCATTGAGTGCCTTGAGACTTTCAGTCATCAGTTTCAGGTTCTCTCGATGTCGACAGTTTTGGGAATACATCAATGTCCCCTAATCGATGGACTCTCTCAAGTATTCGACCTCAACACATATATTCACACTTTTTTATTAAACTTTGTACCTTGATTCCCATTATCATTATTGGTGGGATATATCGCATCTGTTAATGTTATACATAAGTGACTAGTAATCAGATGATGGTCTATCATTCGACCTCGACTCCTTTATTCACGTGATGGGATATGTACCCGTAGCAGTTTGTGTAGAATATCTCCAAGCTTGGTGGCATTCCATATATGCTACCTCCTTGATCAGGCTAGTATCTATGAGATATCAATTCTTATGACTAGATTCCAATGTACCATCATATGTATTCATTCAGTATGAATATCTTATTTCACTATATATTGTACATGGTAATGGACACATCTGACATATGTCTATTATTCCTATTCATGGCCTGTTTGGGTGTGTAAAGAAGGGCATATCCAATTCATCTAAAAAGGAACGGAAGATTCTACCATCACCGCGTTTTAATGAACATGTTAAGAAACAGGAGATGTATAGGATCTATCGAATAGATAGTATTTTTTCAAAATGGGATTTGTTAAAAACATATATGCCATGGTTTGTTACTTCTGCCTTAAGAGCCTCTTCCAGAAGGGCTTGTGCTTCTTCCGTAAATGTACCAATAGAGCGTATAATTTCTCCGAACTGAGGTTTATTCTTTATCAAATACTCACGATACACCTAATATTTAATTATCAACCGAGGTTGGTAAGCTTAGAGTTGATACAAAATATATGCAAAGTTGAAAAGGATCCTAGGGTGTCGTGGAGATATTTTAATAAACAAAAGATCGAAAGATCTTTCAAAATGAAAAACCAAGTCAAACTCCTAAGAATCAACTATTAAAGTAATTGGATTAAAACAGAAAATAATATAAGCTACTCTACTGTATTTGAAACAACAACTGAGTTAAAGGATAATTAACCTTGGATAAAGATACTATCAACAACTATCTATTCAAATGCAAGGTTAGGGTATACGAAGAAAAACTTATAAGCAAAAACAGAAAACTTAAGGAAAAGAAGCGAGTAGAAAAATTAATAAAGATAATAAAATAGAAGCAACTAGAAAAATTAATAAAGATAATAAAACAGAAGCAACTAGAAAACTTAATAAAGATATTTAAACTTTACTCTTCAATAAATACATACCAAAAACAAGAATGATTCATATGATTACAAACAATCTAACTTAAAAACGATACATCTAACCCTAAACTCTATATGCAAACAAAGATAACCATGACATAAAACAGTAATAAAACGAAGTCAGTATTTAATATTCAAGAAATAAGAACAACTTAATCCATATTCAATTTAAAATAAAAATAAAATAAAAGAATAATAATAAAACCTTAATCAATAACCTAAAACAATCAAACTTTAATTGAAATGCTTAAATAAACTGATCAACTACAAACGTAATCCAAATATTGACAAAACAAAACTAGAAACAATCTGAAAATACATAAAAGATAGTAAAAATAGAATCGAGGGTTAAATGATAGACTGAACAGTAGGTCTGTAAGGGGTGACTGAATGGAAGACTGGACAAACAGTCCTAGTTGAAAATGATAAAAACTAACCTAAATGAACTAATTCTTCAATTGAAGTTATGCAGTTCTAAACCTAATGCATGCCAAATCAATAAACAAACCTATTTAATCAACAAATTAACTTTAAACTAACTTTCAAACCAAAAGGAAGCATTGCATATTAAACTAATTAGTAAGCTGGAAATTAATTTAAACATACTGGAAATTAACTTAAGCAAATTCATGGCAAGAAATAAATAAACAGAAGTGAATCTAAATGAAAGAAAACTATTCTATATAAGCAAATTCATAACAGGAAATAAATAAACAAGACTAAATCTAAATGGGAGAAAACTATTTTATATGTTTGGAAATAAAAAAACTAAAAACAATACATGAATGAAATGACTGTAAATAAAATAACTGAAAGCAAATAATTGAAAGCAAATGACTGGGAAACAAATGACTGAAAGCAAAGCTATGTGCGCATCTATTTATTTAACTGCTGAAATAAAATTAAACTAATGTAATACAGGAAATAAGATAGCATTTACTATTATCTAATGAAAACAAACTAGAAATTAAACTAAACTAGCTAAAATAGAAAAGAAAGAACTGAATTAAACTAAGAAATGAACCTCTAGTTGATGAGGGGCCCTCTCAACAATCAGGGGTGATTCCTGCTAACGCCTACTCAAACACAATCTTCCACAACAATGCATATGAATCTTTATTCAACTTCAGAAATAGAATTATAGTTTTTAACAAAATGCTTCTCTAAATCTCCTGACTATCTGACTTCTGACTAACTCTACTATGTATTCAAAGACTAACATATATAGTTTACATGAGAGATGAGCAATTCGACCCTAAAGGTTGACTGCTCTCTAATTTTAGTCAATCTTTAAAGCACATAATTGATCAGCAACCAACACATAGTCTGGCTCTTCCTTCAGCGTGATCGTGGCACAATGTGGCGAGTCTACTCCTTCTTTAGTGTGAACAGGACTTCCTCACCGTGCTTGGTGTGGTGACGATCCCTTTCTTAGTGTGGAGGATGGACTGGTGTTGAGCGCAGGCTTGTACACAACATCAAGATTCTAGAATGCAGGTCCCTCATCAGTGCAAGCATGTGGACTGGTGGTGTTTTGGATAGCAAAGGCAGCGACACAGGCGATCTTCCAAAACGTAGGCAGTTATATCCCTTAAATGCACAGGCTTGTGATAGTTTAATATTAAAACAAAGGAGGTTGTCAGTAAAAAACAAATGTCCATCCCTTTGAACCCATGGATAGTGAGCAGCTAGGTGACGATCCTTCTAGAGAACAATTTAAATACATCGGTCTAGGACAGAGATTACCCAGATGAGTGGATGATCAATTCAGTTGCAAGCTATTTCATGTTTAAATGCTCAAAACTGAATATGAACAGCGCGCAAGCTGATGGGCAAGCTAAATGACGAACTAAATGAAACACTGCACCGTGAGCTGGATGTGCGTTGATCTAGGGAAAACATGGCAAACGATCAATGAATCTTGCGTGACGGCTGGATGATGAGCTGAACAGCAAGCTGGATCATGAGCTGGACATATGGTGCTAAAGGAAGGCTGAATGCGTTTTGGTGTTAATTTTCCCAAACAAACTATAAAATCTGCAAACAAATATACATATCAAATAATATATTAAATATGCTTTAAATAATACAATTTTGAGTTAATGAAATCATAAAAATGATATTAATAACCAAAGTTGAAATAACATCAAATTTATTCTTACCTTGTGCTGAAATAATGATCTGCATGACATAAAATATACTAAAGATAATAAAATATGTGTTTAAATGTGTTATTTAATTGCCAAAAATGATAACAAAATGAGGCTCAACATTCCCCCAAACTAGATAAATGCCAGGTCCCACTGAGCAAAAAGAAAATGATTAAGGAAGAAGGCAAAGTTGTGCTAGTAATTTCCTTCTACTTGGCGAATGAAGGGAATAATTTAAACTTTAATCTTATAAAAGAATATTTATTTTATGTCAATAATAGAAAAGATTTATAAGATAGAAGGTGTAAGAAAATAGAAGTAAGAAAAAATAAATAAATAATGGAATAGTAAAAGATTTGGATTTCTTAGGAGGCCATGCTATTATAGCAAAATTCAAAATGTGTGTCATTTAACAAGCATATGTGTTTGATAAATAAATTTATAAAGTTTATAATTAGTTAAACCATGTCCAAAGTAATACTTTGGACAACTTGAACATATATCACAAATGCATAAGTAACATTCTTAGTTAACAAGAAAAATAGTTTTCATGTGTATTTAAATAAAAAGACGCTAACAGTAAAATGATAACAAAAGAAACTTTAAGGTCAAAGCATCCATACAAAAATAAAACTATGTTCAAAAACAAAATTTGGTTGACAAATTTAAATCATTCATGCTATAATACCACAATATCTCATTCAGACCATTATCTGAACCATTATTCAGATCCTTCGTAAAGTCTTCCATCAAATCCTTCATATTGATTGATCGATTTGATTTTTGTAAAAACATGCTTCATGCTATAACCTGAAAACACTTTAACATTTGTTAGAGATAAGCAATTTTGTCATAATAATAAGAGATAAAAGCAGACGAATAATTTGTTCCAAATTTTCCTAATCCTCCCCCAAACCAAAGATATGGCATGTCCTCATGCAAAGGAGAAGAATAGTTTATTTCAGATAATAAAAAGTGCAAGTATGTTGTTATTGTTTTATAAAGAAAAGAAAAATTAACTAGTAAAGGAAAGTGATTCAGATATGTATATTTATGAAAAATAACAGTGCTTAGAAAGACCATATAAAAATACAATAATATAATCGAAAGAATGCCATAGGAAAAGCTAGACATCAATGCCTCTTTGTAAAGATATCTTGTCATCATAAAATACTTTAATTTTACCCCGGAGTGTGTGAGAGATGTAACTATGGGTCCCATTTCTAGGATAATAACATCCTAGGTATTGATTGAATTAGATGTCCAGGTCCAAGCCCAACTTACAACGAATCTCAAGTGACATTAAAGATAATGGGCCTTAACATTTCATTTATAATATTTTTTTGAAAAATTTCCTGTAAATGAGCATTATTTTACGAATCATGTGCATAGTAGTGCATTAACCAGACCTCTTTACCCGATATTGCCCCACTGCCAGCAAGCCTGTTTAGTACCCCAGCGGGTTTATCTTGGTACCATGTAAGTATAGTTATGTTGCCAGTGAGCCTATTCAATACCCCGACGGGTTTACTTGCATTTATCGAGCTTCCTCGTTTTAAGTTGTTATGTAGCATTGAACCGCTGCCAGCAGGTATGTTCAGTACCCCAACGGGTTTTCCTTGTATAATGATATTAAATATATGGAATCCGATTGGTACTAAACTGTGCTAAGCCCTGCTAAAACACATAATTCAATATTACAGAAATAAACTTACAAATACTTTTCATACTGGCCTTAATCATAAATTATGTCAAAAGAGAATAACTTAAAGCTGCTCTTTGAACTTAGAATCCATCCTTTTTAGAAGAGATAAGTAATGTTCCCCACAGGTAAAAATTCCACCTACTCTCAAGTTATCACAAAGAGATATTTGAGAGACAAGTTTTGATAACAAGTATAGGATGACCTAGTAATCCATAGGCACAAGATGAATAATAAGGAAAATAGGTCTTATCAAGCACTGTTTGAAATAACAAATCAGAAACATACATGTCTGAATCAAAATATCAGAATGTATCTGAATCATAAAATGAGCGGTTTAGAATGATATGCAAGGAGTTATCCTTAATTGTCACTACAAAATGCAAATTAAGAAAAGTTAAGATACCTTACGAGCGTAATTACCTTTTCCAGATAATACTTCATGAGTTGCTTATAGAGATAAAGTATCCATGATCAAACTACAAAACCACTTGTTAGATGATTCAATTTATTCATAAAAACATAGAAAGAAAAAGAGTCACATGTAATTCATTTTTATGAGAAGTGACTCTTATTTATTCATAGAAGCAAAAACATATCTACATATATACAAGTGATGATAACCCAAAATGATTTCACGAATCAGGAGGAGGAGGAATAACTTCCTCTTCAATCAATTCCATTCCTCTTTTCTATAAAACATTTTGTACGAAATCCTGTCTAGATGTTGGTTGGTGGTAAAGCCTAAGTATATGTCCATTCACTATAAAGGAAACTTCTGAGCTGTCAATTGTTTTAATTTTTACTGATCCATTGTCAAAAGCTGTAACTACTTCATAAGGGCCCAACCAACGGGTAGTTAATTTTCCTTTAAAGTTTTTAAATCGTGAATTGAATAGTATTGCCCAAGCTCCGACATTAAATTGCTTTTGCTTGATAAATTTATCATGCCATTGCTTCTGTTGATTCTGTATTAGAATGGTTCTTTGGAGCGCATCCTGTCTAATTTCATCTAATTCATTAATTTGCAGGATTCATTGTTTCTGTGCTTTGTCCAAATCCATACCTAATTGTGCTGCCATATGAAAGGTTTTAACTTGAAATTCAATAGGTAAAAGGAATTGTTTGCCATATACTAACTCATAAGGGGTATGTCCGGTAGTATTTCTCCATGTTATCCTATAGGCCCATAAAGCCTCTGGCAGTCTATCCGCCCAATCCTTATGATGTAAGTGAATGGTCTTGGTTAAAATAGCTTCTAATACTTTATTGGTTGATTCTACCTGGCGATTAAGGATTGGGTAAAATAGCGATAAGCCTGAGGATGGTAAGGTGAATACTTGCAATGTCGGATACCATACTTTGTAGTGAGCTCTTGCATTAATTTGGAAGTCAATTGAGTACCTTGGTCTATGACAATTTCTTTGGGTACACCAAATCGGGTAAATATTTCTTCATATATGAATTCTACTACATATTTCTCTGTAGCCCTAAACAAATATTTATCTTCTACCCATTTGGTAACATAATCTGTGCAAACCAAGATATATTTCATTTTACGAGACATGGGAGAAATTGGTCCTACAAAATCAAGAGCCCATTTTTCAAAAGGCTAAATCTTGACCTGAGGTTGTAAAGGCATTTGGTCTGACGTTGTGGGTCTACCCATTCTTTGATAGCTATCACATCCTTTAACGTACTTGGAAGCATCCTTAAAAATGCTTGCCAGTAATAACTAGAGTGCAGTACTTTGTATGTTGTCCATCTGTCAGAAAAGTGTCCTCCACATGGTCCATCATGGCATGCTCGGAGGATGTCTGTCATTTCATCCTCCTGCACACATATTCTAATAATAATATCTAGGCCATTGCGAAAGAGGTCATTATCAACCCAGGAATAGTTAGAGCTTTGTACTATTATGCGGTGTTTCTTGTATGGATCCAAATGGTGTGGTACTTCTCCAATTGCTAGATAGTTTGCAATATCAACAAACCAAGGGGTTTGAATAGATACAACAAATAGATTTTCATCAGGGAAAGTATCATCAATAGGTTTAGTATCACTATCGTGTTGTATACGAGAAAGAAAATCCGCTACTAAGTTTTCTTTACCAGGTCGATCAATGATGGTAATATTAAATTCTTGTAATAGGAGAAGCCACTAGGTAACTCTACCATTGGTGAGTGGTTTATTCATTAAGAATCTAATGGAAGAGTGGTCGGTGTGCGAAAAAAATTTGTACCCTATAATATAATGGTAGGATTTATTAAATTCTTTTTCAGTAACGGTATAGTTTAATTCGGCAGGAGAAAGATTTTTGCTGATAAAATAGATGGCATAAGGTGATTGTCCTTCTTTTTGGCCTAGGACTCCTCCTATGGTCGTATTGAAAGCATTAGTAGATATATGAAAGGGAAGGGTCCAGTCAGGGCCCCTAAGTATTGGTGCTACCAATAGTTTAGATTTTAAAATCTCAAAAGCATTTTGACAAGATTCTGTCCATTGGAATTCTACATCTTTTATGAGCAATTTAAACAGTGGTACAGCTATCTTTGTAAAGTTTTTAATAAAATGGCGATAATAGCCTACATGACCTAGAAAGATTCTCACCTCCTTTTGGGTTTTTGGAGAGGGAAGGCCAACTATTACTTTGATCTTAGCAGGTCCTACCTTAATTCCGTGAGAAGAAATATGGTGTCCTAAAACTATACCTTCTGTCAGTAACATTTTACACTTTTCATGACTAAGAGCTAAGTTTGTCTCTTGACATCGGATCAAAAATTTCTCGAGGTTTTCAAGAGATTTTTGGAAAGTATTACCATAGGCTGTAAAATCATCCATGTATACCTCGACACAGTCATGTATAAGATCAGAACAGATGCCTAGAACTACTTGCTAAAAAGTAGTTGGTGCATTACATAATCCAAATGGAAAAACTCGATAGGAAAATGCCCCCTAAGGACATGTAAAAGTGGTATTATCCTGATTTTAAGATGATATTAAAATCTGGTTGTATCCACTATATCCTTCAAGAAAGGAGAAATACTGCTTACTTGACAAGGTATCTAATACTTGGTTAATAAAGGGAAAAGGAAAGTAGTCTTTAAGAGTGGATTTGTTTAGCTCCCTAAAATCAACATAATTACGCCATTTCCCTATAACTTTCTTTGGAACTACCACTAGAGGAGACACCCATTTGCTATCGGAAATAGGATAGATGAAACCAGCGGTAAGGAGTTTTTGTAATTCTTCTTTTACTATATCCTTCAAAGCAGGATTCATCCTCCTTTGAGGTTTTCTTACGGGTGGTATATTTGGATCCATATAAATGTGGTGAATACAAGTGTCAGGGTGTATACCCTTCATATCAGTGTATTCCCATGTGAATGCTCTAGCTTGTTTTTTAAGAACCTTAAGTAGTTGAGCTTATTGATATTCACTTAACCCTGCATTTATGTGCAGAAATTTTTCAGGGCTGACTTCACAAGGTATGGTGAAAGGTCCTATATGCTCTTTGATTGTGAATACACAAGGTGATTTTGTAAACATTGAGAGAGCCATATTTTCCTGAAACTCATCTCCAAATATTTGATCAAATTTAGCAAACGACTGAGGAAAATCTATACTAGTTGTGGAGGAAATAAACTGATTCAATACATTCTCAGTAGTCTGCTCCTGCAATACCCAGGAGAAATCACTAGGAAAGGAAAGGTCATAAAAATATTCATCCCCAAAGGAACAATTTAAGCACCATGAATTTTCAGTTATTGGTTGTATCGGGGGATATAAAATAAGTCTTTGGGTAGACAACCCATTGGAAATGGTCATCTCCCCATCCCTACATCCTATAAAAGCATTGGCAGTAGCTAACCATGGTCTTCCCAAGATAATAGGATGTCCTTTAGAAGGATCCTTTGATTCTATGACCATAAAGTCAACGGGGTATTCCCATGAAGCTACTGATACAATAATGTCATCCAAGACTCCAGCAGGCTTTACCATGGTACAGTCTACTAGTTCAAAGATGGAAGGGGTAGGTCAAAGAAATTGTCTCAAGTGTAAAACTTCTAAAACTGCGGTGGTCATCATATTGATGGATGATCCTAAATCAATTAATGTGTTATCTATGGTGGTATTATTTATAATTATAGTCACTACTGGGGCTCCTGGATTTGTATATTTTGCAATCCGAGACTGATCTGAAATATATTCATACATCTCTCCTATGACATGAATTGTAAGGGGGTCTTTTTGCTTCTTCCCTGGGTGTTTAATGCATAATTCCTTTATCACCATACTGTAAATTGGTATATCTTTAATAGCTTGCAATAACATAATTTTGATATAGATATGCTTTAATTCATTCAATATATCATACTCGGAATGAACTACAGGTTTTTCTATTACTAGTCTTGCTGGAAATGGAGGAATTCTTTGTTCCTAAATAGGTTCTTGCAGAGGATGGGTAGGAATTGGAACTTTTGGAATGTTCACATCCTCCAAGATGGCATCATTCATGGGTTCATTTGAATTTGAATCTTCTTCTTCATCGTTTTCCTCACGAATGTTGACTGATGTTTTGGGTTTATCATTAACAACTCTTCCAGACTGTAATTGAATCTCATGTATAGGTACATTCGAAACAAGGTAGGATGGAAGAGTTTTCAACTCAATATTGTTAAGAGCTTTGTTATATTGTTAACATTACGCTAGCATTATATTAGGATCTTTAACTGAGAGAATAACAAGCACATCAATCAAACACAAGAGACAATGAACACAATGTTTTTCCCCGGGGAAACCATAAATGGAGAAAACCCCACAACTTCCTCAGAGATAGAATCAACACCAAAAGTAAGACCCCAAAACAGTAAGATGATCTCCCGACAGTAGTAGCCTCTTTCTTCCTAGCCCCAGTGGCTTCTTCTTCCTCAGCTATGTGCTACAACTGAGTGTGAGTGAGTGTGTGATAAATATAGAGGCTCACTCTCTATTTATACTAATTCTTGACTTGACAATAACCTACTAGGGCCGACTTCTCTAAGAGAGTCTAATAACCCTAGTGCCCCAAAACTACAGGGAATTTAACACTTGATCAATAGGAGGGTTACCCATAATGACTTGATATGACTTGTTTACATTATAGAAACTCCCGATAGGAACATCAGGGCATGACATGACTCAAATACATTCCAGAATAAACATCGGGGTACAATACATAAGAAATACAAGTGAATACATTCTGAAGTTACAATTACATTAACAAGCTTGAGTTGTTTTATTATTAGGCTTAGGTATCAGTTGTGAAGGTAATAATGTCAGTCGCAGAGGATTTGTATTATGGAAGTGATGAGGTTGTTGTGCAATGAGAGGAACTGGAGGTACAAATCTAGGCAAATGCTGCTGGAAATTCAGTTGATGCTGAGGATAAGGATGATTAGGTGGAGGGATAGGTTGTGACTGAGGGTATGGTTGTCCTCTCCACCCTTGTGACCAATAATGTTGCTGTGGAAATTGAGGAGGAGGATATTGAGGTGGCCAACTCTGCCAACTAGGATTGTTCGATTATTGGGGTTGTTGGTATGGAGAGTAATAGGGTGGGGATTGTGGTGGAGAACTCTGGTATGCTGGTTTATCTCTATATTGCTAAGGAGGCCTCCTAGATGTTTCACCTACATCCCCAATCTTATAGATGGCTTGCAATCTAGGAAAGGATGGACAGTTATCTATCGGATGTTCCTCTGTACATATGTGACATATAGAAAGATTGTTTAATAGACATTCCCTTTGGGGATGTTTTGTTCTACACCTTGGACAGAAAACACTCATTGTTTCCTATTCTTCATCTTGCCTTTTCTTGGCTTGTAAAGCATCTAATTGAGAACCCATGGCTCCTGAGATGTCAGTTTTAAAATTTTCCAATAGGTTACCCAATTCCATCCTTGTAACCCCTCCTAAACTAGGAACGTTTCCTCTTACATTTCTACTATAAGGCTCTCAAAAAAATTTCCAAACTTTTCCCCTACTTTTAGAATAATTTTTACATATCTCACCAATCTGTGCAAAGGCCTTATGTGAAATATCATTGGATCCCATAAGATTAAGACTCTCTAGCAAGTCCTCGGAGATTCCTTTGAGAAAAAGTGTATGTATTGCATCTTCTTGAAGGTCATGATACTTAGATTTATGAAGTGTATAAACGAACCTTTCAAGATAATCCTCTAGGAATTCATCTTCAAGTTGTTGTATCTTGAATATATCATGTCGAGAATCTTTAGGTTTGCAGTATTCTTGATATTTTCACAAGAATGAGGTTCTCATGTCATCCCAAGTCCTGATAGTGGATTCACCTAATCCCATGAACCATTGCAAGGTGGAATCTTTTAATGTAGTGGGAAAGAGTTTTATTTTGTGAGAATCTTGTAGATATTTATAGCTCCTATAGAGAATATCAAGCTCAAACAAGAATGTGTCCGGGTCCTCATTACTTTTTCCATAAAAGGTAGGTAAAGAAAGAGGGATTTTTTTCATATACATCCAGTACAGTATCTAGAATGGGAAACCCGAAGGTAGCCTTAGTTTGATTTTCTCCTTCTCCTTCTCCTTCGTTATTTTTAACTTCATTACCATCTTCGTTCTCTCCCCATCCCTCCATATAGGCTGGGTTTTTAATATAAATATACCTAAGAAGCTCCTTTCGAGGTGATAATGGAGTGTCCCAATGCTCTGTTTCGGGAGAGATCTTCCTCTTGTCAACCATTTCCTTATTGACCCCTAGAGGGATAGTAGGTTCTACTGTGCATGTCTCAATTTGTGAGATGATTGTATCTATGGGGTTTCCAGAGAGGGCTTTTACCTGCTCTAGATCAATAAGGTCAACAAAGTTCAGAATTCCTACTAGTGAAAAGGTCGTATCCTTTGGTTTTGTGACTAATGGAAAACTAGAGGTTACTAGTAGTTGATCCTTCTGAATTTCTTCTGGAATGAGGTCCTCAAGACCTCTGTTCAAGGTTCCTTCTACTTCTATGGTTCCCTCAGTAATATCTCTTGGAAGAGTTTCTTTAGGTTTCCAGGCAAAATTACTCCCTTCAGGTGTTTTTCGATAGCTTTCTGGTGAGTTAGTAGTTGGGGTATTACATCCCCTAGACGAGTTAGTAAAAATGTCAATAGCATTTCCTGTCTTGATAAATCTACCTTGAGGATCTCTAAGTCTGTTCATGAAAAGAAAACTAAATTAAAGGAAACTTATGCTATTACTATTATTGCTGGGTTTGGGGGCGCCTGTTATAACAGATGCACCGGTTCTAAAAAAGAAAAACAAATATGTGACAAATGCAGAAAATAACACACTTACAAAAACAACAAAGGAACAACAAGGCTTTGGGGCACCCCACTATAGTGGATGCGTCTGGCTGTTACACCACGGAAATTCCAGGAATTTTTTAGTGAAGTCGTCTTTACATATTCCTGTTCTCATCTCCCTCTTGCTATGTAATATAAAATAAATTTATCTATCTATCTAAACTCCATAAAGGAACCCTATTTATTCTACCTTACAAAAAAACTACTCGGCAACGACGCCAAAAATGTTTGGGTGTGTTCTACTATCTTAAATACACCTAATATTTAATTATCAACTGAGGCTGGTAAGCTTAGAGTTGATACAAAATATATGCAAAGGTAAAAAGGCTTCTAGGGTGTCGTGGAGATAATTTAATAAACAAAAGATCGAAATATCTTTCAAAATGAAAAACCAAGTCAAACTCCTAAGAATCAATTATTAAAGTAATTGGATTAAAATAGAAAATAATATAAGCTACTCTACTGTATTTGAAACAACAACTGAGTTAAAGGATAATTAACCTTGGATAAAGATACTATCAACAACTATCTCTTAAAATGAAAGGTTAGGGTATACAAAGAAAAGCTTATAAGCAAAAACATAAAACTTAAGGAAAAGAAGCAAGTAGAAAACTTAATAAAGATATTTAAACTCTATTCTTCAATAAATACATGCCAAAAACAAGAATGATTCCTATGATTACAAACAATCTAACTTAAAAATAATACATCTAACCCTAAACTCTATATGCAAACAAAGATAACCATGACATAAAACTTTAATAAAACAAAATCAGTATTTAATATTCAAGAAATAAGAACAACTTAATCCATATTTAATTAAGATAAAAATAAAATAAAAGAAGAATAATAAAACCTTAATCAATAACCTAAAACATTCAAACTTTAATTGAAATGTTTAAATAAAATGATCAACTACAAACATAATCGAAATATTGACAAAACAAAACTAGAAACAATCTGAAAATACATAAAAAACAGTAAAAACAAAACCGAGGGTTAAATGACAAACTGAACAGCAGGTTTGTAAGGGGTGACTGAATGGCAGACTGGGCAGACAATCCGAATGGGAGTCCGTACAATTGAAAATGATAAAAAATAACCTAAATGAACTAATTCTTTCGCTAAAGTTATGTAGTTCTAAACCTAATGCATGCCAAATCAATAAGCAAACCTATTTAATCAACAAATTAACTTTAAACTAACTTTCAAACCAAAAGGAAGCATTGCATATTAAACTAATTAGTAAGCTGGAAATTATTTTAAACAGACTGGAAATTAACTTAAGCAAATTCATGGCAAGAAATAAATAAACAGAACTGAATCTAAATGAAAGCAAACTATTCTATATAAGCAAATTCATAACAGGAAATAAATAAACAAGACTAAATCTAAATGGAAGCAAACTATTTTATATGTTTGGAAATAAAAAACTAAAAACAATACAGGAATGAAATGACTGTAAATAAAATAATTGAAAGAAAATAAGTGAAAGCAAATGATTGGGAAACAAATGACTGAAAGCAAAGGTATGTGCACATCTATTTATTTAACTGCTGAAATAAAACTAAACTAATGCAATACAGGAAATAAAATAGCATTTACTATTATCTAATGAAAACAAACTGGAAATTAAACTAAACTAGCTAAAACAGAAAAGAAAGAATTGAATTAAACTAAGAAATGAACCTCTGGTTGATGAGGGGCCCTCTCAACAATCAGGGGTGATGTCTGCTAACTCCTACTCAAACACAATCTTCAACAGCAATGCATACAACTCTTTATTCAACTTTGGAAATAGAATTACATTGTTTAACAAAATACTTCTCTAAATGTCCTGACTAACTGACTTCTGACTAACTCTGCTCTGTATTCAGAGACTGATATATATAGTTTACATGAGAGATGAGAAAGTCAATCCTAAAGGTTGACTGCTCTCTAATTTTAGTCAATCTTTAAAGCACATAATTGATTAGCAACCAACGCATCACCTGGCTCTTCCTTCAGCGTGATCGTGGCACAATGTGGCGGGTCTGCTCCTTCTTTAGCATGAACAGGCCTTCCTCAGCATGCTTGATGTGGCGATGATCCCTTTCTTACCATGGAGGATGGACTGGTGTTGAGCGTAGAATTGTACACAGCAGCAGGCTTCTAGAACGCAGGTCCCTCATCACCGCGAGTGAGTGGACTGGTGGTGTTGTAGAGAGAAAAGGTGGTGACACAGTTGATCTTCTAGAACGCAGGCTATTCTATCCCTTAAATGCACAGGATTGTGATAATTTAATATTAAAATAGAGGAGGCCGTGAGTAAACAGCAAATGTCCATCCCTTTGAACGTGTGGATAGTGAGCAGCTAGGTGCGGATCCTTCTAGAGTACGAGTTAAATGCATCGGTCCAGCACAGAGATTACCTAGACACGTGGATGATCAATTTTATTGGAGGTTGTTTCATGTTTAAATGCTCAAAAACGATTATGAACAACATGCAGGCTGATGGGCGAGCTGAACGACAAACTAAATGAAACACTAAGCCATGAGATGGATGTGCGTCGATCTAGGGAAAACATGGCAAACTATCAGCGAATCTCATGCGACGGCTGGATGACAAGATGAACACCAAGCTAGATCATGAGCTGGACACATGGTGCGAAAGGAAGGCTAAATGCGTTTTGGTGTTAATCTTCCCAAACGATCTATAAATTTTGCAAACAAATATACATATCAAATAATATATTAAATATGCTTTAAATAATACAATTTTGAGTTAATAAAATCATAAAAATGATATTAATAACCAAAGTTGAAATAACATCAAATTTGTTCTTAATTACCTTGTGATGAAATAATGATCTTAATAACCAAAATTGAAATATACTAAAGATAATAAAATATGTGTTTAAATGTGTTATTTAATTTCCAAAAATGATAACAAAATGCGGCTCAACATGGCCATTGTACTATTTTGTATCTGGGACTACAATACTCCATATTTGTAGTCACATGCTGAGATTTATCATTGTATTGTACTGATGAGTGGTTGGTTTTTCCACCTGGGTCTTCATTACTCCACTTCTGGGATTGTTATAATGTTTTTCGTCCATCATGTTACTCCACCTTATACATTAGGGGGAATCTGTTATAGAGGATTTCACCACACTTGGTAGATCATGTTTTTATGGCCTTCTGTGTCCCTATGTAGACTCTTTGGACTCCCTTTTCTCAAACTAAACTTTGATGCTTCAAAAAATCCCTTAAAAAGTCATGTTTAATGGTATACACGAGTCACCATCTTACAAAACGTATGTACACACTTCTTGCTCCACTATGACCTACGTACATCGAGAAACATTCCCAAAAACAAAATATTTAGAGTTTTCCTCACCAAGTAACGAATAACTTGACTATTGGCCTTCCATATACCTGGAAACACTCCGACTTGACCCTTAACTTCCTATTGAAGGGCTATATATTAAGCTACTTGAATGCATTAGAGAAGGAGAACTTGTGAGAGCGAAGAAACTATAGTGGATTTGTGCCCCATTATTGCATACTTGATTCTGCATCGCTTTGTCCTTTGAGCACCCATTTATGCTCTTCCCAAGCTTGCCATTATCTTGTGAGTTGACCATTGATATGGAAGATTGAAGTGGTGGATGCCCAGGTGGAGGAATTGGTCTCTTGATTTCGATGAGGTGCCAACAGAGTTTGTCACTTATATCTATGTTTACAATTAATAGAAATATACATTTCTCATCCATTTTATTTGTGTAACTATGAATATTCTTGTCCATGGATGTAGTTTCTTTGATCTTATATGTATGGATTTATAGATGCTAGAGTAGGCCTAACACATAATATCTATAATTCTTGTATATTTCGTTGTTGTTGAGAATGGAATGTAGGTGCAAGTGTGGTTGAAAGCTCAACATGGATATACTACAACAGTCCGGAGTACGGTATGCTTCTCATCCCTTAGTGTTATCCTTGTTTATTTATTTTGCATATGGAAATGGATCGATTTCTAGTGTCATATTGTCTGTTGTGGTCCACCCCAAGCCATAGGAATTTTTCTCTGTAACACTAGACCTCAATTCTATCTTTGAAAATACTTGTTTCCCATCTCATTTGATAAAAGAGACCATCAATTCGAGGAAACTAGTACTTGTTTTTCACTGTCACTTTATTCAGCTTCATGTAAGTAATACATATCCCGAGTGTTCCATATTTCTTCTTCACAAATAGTACTGGTGCTTTCCATGGAGACACACTTGGCCTTATGTACTTGTTTTCCAATAAGTCTTGCAATTGAATTTTCATCTCTAATAATTCTAGTGTACTCATCCTGTAAGGTTTCTTGGATGCTGGTGCTGCTCCTTACACAAGAGAAATTGTGAAATCAATGTCCCTCTTTGGAGGAAGTCCTAACAATTCATTGGAAAACACATCGTTGAATTCTTGTAGCACATGATATTCCTCCAATCTGGGAATTTCAATTTTTTTATATTCAATATATGGGATGCATACAATTGACAACCTTTCCTATAGAAATACTTCTATTGCATGGATAAAATATGCCTAATAGAAATTTCCTTTGGAATTCCTTTTACAACCCTTGGGTTTCGTTCATCATCAATGCACTCAAAACACTTGTTGTAGTTTAACTCTATGTGCTCAACTAGTCCATTCCAATGAGAATATCATATGAACCAAGTGGAAAAATATTCAGTTTTGCACAAGTGAACAATCCACCCATTTTTGGTGGAAATTTATACACCATCTCACTAACTTTTCTCTTGGTTCTATTGGCTAGATGGACCAACCATGGTTTACTATGCTTGGTTTTCTTAAAAGAACAAATCTCAACAATTTTAGGACTGATATAACTGTGGTTAGATACCAGGTCAATTAAAATAGAAATAGATTTCTTAGAAATCTTACTTTCAACCTCAACCATAGTTGATTTATGATCTTCTTGGCAGTCTTATAGTGCAGTATAAATTCCAAGGATTTTCCTTACAACTTACCACATTTTTAGCTTCTTGAATATTATGAACTTGCTTTACACTACCATTCCAATGTGGATAGTTTCTACCAAAATTGTCCTCTCCACATCCCCAACATTAAAGTGCCTCTCTTGATTATCTTGGCTTGTCTCCTGTCATCCTAACTAGATTTGTCACACCTTGTGGTGGTTATCTTGGTTGATTTCTAAAATGAGTAGGCTTGAACCCCTTCTTCTTTTGGTTAAACTTATCATTTTTCTTGCCCCTCCATGCCTTATGGAATTCTGGCCTACTTTTGGCTTGGTCATAAAAATACTTGACCTTTGTTATGGTCTTATTTAGAGTTTGAGGTTCATCAAACTCAATTCCATCTTTTTAGGATTGAGGAAACGCACTAAGAAAATGGGAAATTTTCACCTTATCATCTCTGATATACATGACATATCTCAGTACATCCAAGAATTTATTTGCATTTTCCTACATAGTCATTTGGCTTAATTTCAACTCAAGAAATTATTTAATTTTTACATCAAATTACCTATCATAGAGGTACTTTTGCTTGAAGTGTTTCTTGAATTACTTGCACATAATATTCCTTTCATTGATCTTCTTCACATTCCTAAGTTGATCCCACCATGTAAATGCCCTTCCATTTATATTTAATATGGCCACTCCTGTTTTCATATTTACTGAGTAGTCTTGAACTTGGAAATATCCCTTATCCTAAGAATCCAAGCCTCAACTTCTTGACCATATTTTTACCTCACCATCAAATGCAGGAGGTTTGTCCTTCCTAAATTCTACATGTAAGTTATTTTTGGAAGATCTCTTCCTCTTCTTCTTATGATATGAAGAGCTTGATCGTTCAATAGAACCCTTAGATTCAGATGACTCACTAGAAGAGAGCTCTAGAGTATATGACCTATCTCTAGAAACTCTTCTTGAACTAGGGGGACTCTTGTGAGAATTCCCCCTTAAGTTATTCCCACTCTTTTCTTGATTTTCTGAGTGATTCCCAAAGTTGTTTTCTTTGAATGTATGTCATACTTTGAAGCATAGATACATTTAGTTGATTCTTTTCTTATTGATGTCTAATCATCATTTCATTTTCTACTCTACAACTTTGCAATTCCACCCTTAGGATCCTCATGATTTCCGCAATGTCTGGGGATTTCACTTAGTTTTTCCTACCATTGGATTTTATCTCTGCATTCTCAATATGTATGATTTCCCCCATGGCATTTGTCTTGGATTCATAAGGATCTTGTGCATCATCCATGATCATGATCTTCTTGGCTCAACTAAGGCCAAGATCTCCATAATACACTATATTGACTGATGAACCTTAACTGTCTCTGATATAATTCTAAATCTACCAAATGTGCTCATATAAACACACTTGTTAGATTTATTACATTCTTAGAAAATAAAAATCAATTTTCATATATTCTGGAAAATATCCACAGTGGCAAATTTTGTCAATTTATGGCTATCAATACTTTTTTGATCAAATTATAGAAACATCTAAATCACCAATTCAAAATTTGAATTTGTGCAATACCCCCCCTATGGATAAGATTTCTAGTCACTATAAATGTGCTTGAATTTTAATTTTTAGTATAAAGATCCTCAAAATTGTCAAATTGTCCCAATTTCTACACATTTCTTATAGGTGCATTTAACCCTAGAGGCCAACTTCAGACACTTGGAGAAGATCACCTATGGAGAACTAGAAAGTTTGTTTCATTGTCCTAGATAGTATATGTGACAACGATTACTCAACAACATTCCTCTCTCTGATCTAATGACCCATATAATTTTGATGAAATTATGGAATTGACTACTTTTGTATTTTCCCACTTTCTTCAGGCTTAGAAACTTTACAGTTCTGTAACATCCATTCTCATTCCAAAATCTAACCAATTTTATGCTGCTCCAATGGCCACGGTTAAACTCCAAATCCAAATTTGTTGTTTTTTTTAAATAATGGGGGTCTAGTACATAAGAAAATAGTCATTTTCCACTAACCTAGAAAGGGTGTCAACTTGGCCTGAGACATTCGTGTCGATGTATCTAGTTCACCCTCCATTGACTGTCAAGGTGAAAAACCACTTGACCTTGGGCATCTAGGGATTTTACCATTACCAAAAGTGGTAACTCCTTATGAGGAAAATGGTTTTGAAAATTTCCTTGGGAGGAGTTATCAATAAAAAAGTGACATGTGCTACGAGCATTTTCATCCCAAATCCTTGCTCGTACCATTTTATGCAACATGCACTTTACGGACGCACTTTGATTCTTGGCCATTGATCTTCCAAAATATTCGACGGTCATATCTTTGTCCGCCCATTATTACGCATTGTGCACTACATTTCCAAGGTGTCGTGGCCCATGACCGTAAATCTTCCCTATCATCCAATGGTCAGATCTTCATCCGAATCTGCCCTTGATCATGGGAAACCACCTATGCACAGGATCAATGTGGAAGTTCAACATCATACCTTCCACCCATGTAGATCTTCCGCATCGTTCCCCCTTCCCACATGGCTCCTTCATATCACCTGTCCATGTGGCATGGGTGGGGCCTACTTATAATCACCATTTTTTTTAATTCCACAAATAAATGTAATTTTATTTTGGTTATAAGGGGTTATTTAGAAATTAATTTAAAAATACCATTACCCCCTTACACACCACTTAACATAACCTTATATTTTCCTATGAGCATGCATTTCTAGCCCATTCAAATATAGTATTGCAACCATAATCTTTGATACCACTATGTAATGTCCCCATCCCTCAATCCGACCAGTAGAAGGGGACATTAAACTAAATATGGGATTCTAGAATTCGCCCATAACCATGATTACAAATTCGGAACAATATAAACATGTGTGCATATGCGTAAATGAAAATACATAGAGGAAACAACTCAATCCACACACACACAATACATAATTTATAGGGATAATTATCACATGAATATAAATAAAAAAATAATTACATATCAGATACAAAATAATACTTATCTCTAACAAAGAATATTCAGGCAACTAGTTGTGTAAGAGATATTTTCCACCCAATTGTAGGAACTTTATCCAGAATGTACTATTTATGCTGGGTGGACACCCCCAAGATGGGTTATGATACCTCCAAGGTGAAGGAAGTACCTACATGAGTCTTTCACTCATCCCACAAACCATTCTGCTCTCTATGCTTAGCAAAAACTCATACATAGCTCTATATATAACTCACTTAGCCATCACAACAATATCATTCCTTCCAACTTACCCACACAACACAAGGAAGGAATTCCCTTTCACTGATCCATAGTTCCCTCAAGGAATCCAACCCTTATAGTGCTTACCAGTGTTTGCAACAATATCCCAATTTGATGTATGTTGTTAGAGAACCTCCTGTAGCATAAATTATGTCTTCTCAAGTACCCCAAAGTAGCATAACTCCATAGGTAACGATTCATATCTTTCCCAACCTCTATGCTCACCTAACGGGAGATTCACTAGAAAGGAAATATCATATCACATTCATTCATATTGGGGGTTTGAATAATCCTAAACAACTCAAAAATATATTGCATTGCATTAAGGGGTCAAGGGTTTTTTTTTTTAATTTTACATAGTAATATTCATATTGGGGGTTATTTTATTTTGGCAGGATGAGGACTAACCTCCAAATAATGAGCTCAATTCATACCTTTGAATCATGGTTTGGATTCATATTAGTGCTAGTTTTTTCTAAGGAATAACCTCCTAATAATTGGATAGATTTATACCTACAAACCATGGGATGGGTTCATGTCAATCCTAACTGTTACTAAGGAATAACCTTCAAATTATGGGATGTATTTATACTACCAAATCATTGAACTTATAAACTCTTATTTTTTTAATAAATTTTTTTCTAGGTTGGGTTTTGGATCGGCATTGATATTCAATCAAACATTGCTTTGTGACAACAAATAAAAGTGAGATCAATATTTCTTGTCTCACTAGAACCAAGAAAAATTAGATCAATCTTTCTTGACTAATTATTTCTTTCAACCTTTTGTATTCTCACATTGTTGGTTAGGAATAGTTATTAGATTGTGTTATATTTGACACATTCATAATTGTAATTTCAATTCTTATATTGAAGGCATCCGTTTTAATATTGTCTTGGAACTTACATGAACATAGGTGAAAAACTAAATCCTTATTTACATACCCTATGTGTCATCATTACCATGAAATGGTATCATATAAGTTTCACCAATTGTGTATATTTATAACTATTGAATGCTTGAAACTTAACAATGGATATTTTTCTGTCTCTTGTAAAGATTAAAAAACTAGTATAACCTAAGAAAAGGTAACTAAATGTTGTTAATTCCCTTGATTGCAAGAATAAATGTAGAGTAAGTGGAGTCAAATCATTGCATCTTGTGAATGACCCAAATCCAATCTATGCACATGATCATATGTTGTTATTGGAAAGTGAGATGAATTTTTATATGTTCATTTTGGTTCAAACATCAACGGTGTTTGTTTTAATAGGAAGGTAGGGAATTCCATCCACGAAAGGGTTTCCATTTTTCTTTTTTATGGATTTTAATTTATTAAGCTTATAGAAAACATGATCTCTCTATGGATATGCTTGTATTTACATGATTTTAAATGGCTAGATTGGTAGGCTGTGGTGTGAAACATTTACAATTCTCATATTTCCTAAACATTGCAATGACTATTGGACTATCAATATTTTACTTTCTTTGTTACATTGTTCTTTTGATTGGGTTAACTCTTATGCATTCTTCCTAACCCATTACTATTTTGTTGGGTCTTCCACTATTCAACACTACAAATTGATTAGTCACCCCTTTAATCCTAGTCGGATCATTATTAGCATTATACTATTATTTTATTTAGCATCATGTTTGCTTATACTAAGAAGCATTAGGGATCTTGTTTTTTACAACTTGATAATATGATATAAAGGGGGTATTGAAAATGGGTTGATAAAAATGGATACCTATAATATCTGGTGAAACTAGGAGTTTTCTTAATTGGAAAGATATATTGGGAGGGGGGTTAAACAATACAGTTTTAGGAGGAATTTTCCAATATTTAGTGAAAATAGGGATATTATTTAATATCCTATGAACAGTCATGCTATGTAACAATTTCACTAAGTGAACCCCCTGTGGCTCACCTACAACCATCTATTTTCCCTTCCAAATCTGCAGCTCTGTCTCCAAATTTAATTTCTGTGTTCAACACCATATGGTATGTTGAACTTTGGTTGTCATTGATGTCAACTGATTTTGTGCCATTTTGAATAAATATATGATGAAATCTGGTTTGAAGAAGTACATAGGAAGTACATTCAACTTGTCAACTGATGTCAATATCCTTGTTTGAAGATGTATTTGAATGCCAGTTTGAAGAAATACATAACAAGTACATCCAATGTGAAGATGTACTTAAGGTATATACACAAATCCTAAGTCCACTAAGCCATGATACTTCAAGGTAAAATTCAAAAGAGTTGGATGGAGAAAGGTTTGGGAGTGCGCAAGAGGTGTAAGAATAATATGTGGTTGTACACGTATGCTAGTTCCAGAAGTATGCAAGACCCACAAGCAATCATACTTCAAGGGTGTAAAACCAAATATGAATTAATTCCAAAGTGCACAAATCTCACTAAGACATGGGACACATATACACAAGTGTCCACTAAATTACAAACACATATGCACAAATACCACCAAGGTGTTGAACTGGAGTACAAGAATCCACATGTTAAATCATGAAAATATAGACACAGACGAGAGATAGAATGAAGTGGTTAGCTTAAACAAGAAGCAAGGAAGTACATGCAATGCTGAATCAAAAGAATCCCATCTTGTGGATGCATAGGCTTTTGAGCAAGAAGTAGTATTAATAGACATGAAGTGGTAGTAATAAAGTAATATTGAAGATGAATTTGATATGATTTTTTTAGTAAGCAAGCTTCATATTTTTTGGATCAATGTCTTGTTTAACCAGAAAGAAGATACACAACAAAGAGTTGATTGAGCATAAGTATTAATGAGGATTAATAGAATTTGTGCAAACAAAGAGAATTCTTAACAATAATATTTGTGACAGAAGTAACAAGGAAATGGAACACTATTGAATCACAAATTGGAGAATGTTAGAGATCATATATATTGAAAAGAGTGTTTCATAGATATTGTAAATTTTTGTTGTATCAAGATCGTATATAGTTGTAGATGACACAAATCAAATAATATCATAGATAACTCTAGAAGACACAAGGTAGAGAATATTAAAGATAGTTGCGGAGGACACAAATAAGAGAAGACCACAACTAGCTGCAAAAGACATAGATCAGTTGCATATTTATTATGTGCAAAAAGACACGGAAAGTAGAAAGAACAGTTGACACAAATTAGTGTAAGTTGCATATCGTTGAAGGTGTATAAGACACATATATTGGAAAATGAAAAATACAAACACAATAGAAGACACATATAAGAGGGATCACATCAGATGATCGAATAAGTCACAAATCATAGATATTGAACACTACAGGCCGAAAGGATGCAAATCGAAGAAACTGAACAAAACTTTATTTTAGGGAAGTTGGATGGGGAAAGGAGAGGGAGTTGTATCTTTCTTCCAATTGGTGCTGGTAAAATCAGTGATTCAATGCTCACACTCAGGTTGGTGCTTGCATAATTGAATTTGATTACTGATTAGGTCGATTCCTATTAGTTGGTGCTTGTGCAATGGAAATAAGTTATTAAAGTTAGTTCTTGTAAACTACAAGTTGGTTATTGTAAACTGTAAGTTGTTACTTGCCTAATTTTTAGGTTGGTTCCTGAGTGAGTTGGTGCACACACTCAAAGATTGGTGTCTCCAATTCTAATCAGAATATATATATACACACACTTCATAGATATTTGTGCACTAGTGCTTTATTGGTTGATTGAAATTGAAACTAAAATGTATTTTAAAAAGTAATATTGTTAAATGTGTTCTTTATATAGATTCACCCCCCTCTCAGTATAAAAAATAATTCAAAAAATTGGTATCAAAGAAGGTGTCTTCAGTAATGGTTTAACTGTTTAGAAACAAATATTAGCGCAAACATGGAAAGGAAGGAATTCATATCCACCAATAGAGCACCGATATTTGATGGGATGAATTACTCCTTCTCTAAGTTAAGGATGGAAGTATATTTACAGTCCCTTAGAGTGGATATCTAGGAGTTAGTAGAAAATGGATATCATGTCCCCAAAAATGCACCAGTTGACCCAATAGTTAGAAGACAATATGAACACATTGCGAAGGCCAGAAATGCATTATTACATGGAATTGAATATTTTTTGTTCACCAAGGTTATGCAGTGTGCAAAAGTGAAAGAGATGTGGCATAAAATCAAGCAAATCTATGAAGGGGATTGAAAAGTAAAAAAGGAAAAATTATAAACCTTCCCAGGGAAATTTGAATACTTGAGGATGAAAGAAGATGAAAATATAGCATCATACCTTCTTCGGTTTGATGAAGTTGTTAACACTATCAAGGGCCTTGAAGTATATCTCGATGAAGGAGATGTAGTCCAGGAGATACTCAAAATGCTTCCACCAGTATTTGATCCCAAAGTATCATTTCTAGAATATTGAGCCAATCTAGATGATTTGACCAAGGATGAGATGCATGGGATCCTTACAGCCTATGAGATGAGAACTAAAGGGAAAACCCCTCCAAGAAGGAAGCAACATTTAAGGTAATCGATGAAGACAAGAGAAACAAACATGAGCACAACAAAAGTGTATCTAAAGAATTAAACGAAGAAGAAGCAAATTTTGTAAAGAAATTAAAGAGGGGACATGGAAAGTACAAAGGTAAGTTTCCTTTCAACTGTTTTAAGTGTGGTAGAATAGGACACTTTGATTTAAAATGTCCCTAGAAGGAAAAAACAGATAGTGAAAGTGAGGAGGAAGTTGACTACAAATACCAAAGAAAGACACACAAATGACAAGTCTGAAAATAGAAAGAAATTTCGAAACAAAAAAAGAGCTTGTGCACCAAGGAATAAGAAATCCAATTTGATGAAGGTTTTGGCCATGATAGCCCAAGGGAAGTGATTTTTATGGTAGTATTAGTGGATGAGAAACTAGAATAAAATATTCGTTCATCAATGAAGAAAGGAATGTATGAAATTCAACCAAAAGGATTCTATAAGAATGTTTTTCAAAGGAGTCTTTACCTCTCCTTCGAAATCCAATATAGAAAGTAAACCATGAAGTATACTTGATAACGGTAACAAAGAAGAAGAAACAAAGGAAACTGTGGAAGCTGATTGGGAAGGTGAATTGGTGATTTCTTTAGAAGAGATAAAGAAGTCAAGAAAGAAGAACAAATCACTAAAGGAACAAGTGATACAATTTGAAGATTTGAAAAAGGAAGAAAAGGCTCTTCGAGAAACTTTAAAAAAACAAGTGAGTCAAAAGAAAGAGGAACTTGAGAGAAAACTAAATTGTGCACAAAATGAAGGAACACGACTTGATAAAATGAAATATGTGCTAGAATAATTATTAAAATAAATTAAAAGGAACAATGAGCCACTAAAAAAAACTATCGTGCAAAAAGATATGGAGATCTCTCTCTTAAAAGGTAAAACAGATAAACTGATATGTAATAATCAACCCTTGCATAAGAAAAGACAGTTCATGGAAAAACAAACTATTTTGCGCAAATACGAATGAGGAAAAAGTTTATCTTGACACAAAAACTAAAGCTAAGTTCCACGACAACACCTCAATCTTGAAGGAGATACTAAATAGCCAAATATTACTAGCAGACAAAATAGGGATTGGATTTAATTAGAAAGAAGAAAATATTTGCGACAATGAAGGCATGATAAAAAAAATAGATAAACTGTAAAGATCAAGTTGATAACAGGTATGATATTTATCTCTATAACTACACTTTCTCTTGCTACAATAAAAGAAGAGTGAATATGATGAAATGTTTTAGGTGCAATCGGCTTGGCCATATTGAAAAATATTGTCATACAATGAGATGCTACACTTGTGATGGCTTTGGACACAAGACTTAGCATTATCAAATAACATTAAATGTTCTAGATAGAAATAGCCTTCATAACAACAATCACAATACAAGGAAAAAAATGGAATATATTCAAGGTAAATATCAATATGTAAGTGCGTATATGAAAAAATGGGTAAGTAAAACTTTTGAAACATGCACAGAAGAAGCAAACAACCCAAGTTTATCTCAAGCAACAAGAAATGTCTAAGAGATTGAGTAATATCCTTGAATTCAACACAATATTAATTAGGATCTCAAGGAGTATGTTAGTGAATTTTTGTGGTTAGAAAATATTTTGAAGTTGGTTGTCTCATTAAAGTGATGTTGCAAAGAAAGTCTGCATTTATTCAATTATATGCAATAATATGTTGAATTGTCGCATAAAATCTCATACACGAAATAGTAAAAGAGAAGTTACGAACAAGTGTTGTTGTAGAATACACATAAGGCTCGTGTATATACACAAAAAAAGTTTGTATTATATTCAAAAAATTTCTTTACAAAATTACATGATATCTTTGTCACAGAAAACATGATTGAAGTACAAATACGACAATAGAAGCCGAATTGAGAAAAATTGGAAGAACATAATCCATTCAGAGCTGCAACTCAAGATCCAACTTTGCATCATGAACAACAAGATGCTATGAAATATGAAGCTCTATATCCATCGAAGCTGGCTTGATAGATTCTATGGTGTGCAAAAATGGATAAAGCTGCAAAGTAGAAGATGACCCATTGATAGTGGATTGTTCATCTCTAATTAGGTTCCGGAGGTCAATATTTTGTTGTTGTTGCTGCTCCATAAAACCGAATCTCTTATAAATTCGATTGGAAAACTCCTCAGTAGTGCTCTAATTGACCTGCAATTGCTTGCACCAATGCATGAACTTGGACTCTTTCATCTAATACTTCCAAAGTGTCATGAACAATCTCATTCTTCCAAATTCCACTTGCTACGACTGAATTGTTGATTGAAGACTATCAATTGAGTTACTGAATCTCTGAGAGTAGGAAGACATGATGATAAAATAAGAAAAACTCAAAGGATGATAAAATCAGAACAAGATTGACAAGAAATGAGCCAAGGTGATGAACCAGATAGTACATAGCTCATTTATAGAACTAGAAGGTGGTTCCTCGTGTGCATGAAAATAAATTGAAGAAATGCTGAGTATAAATGGAATTCATGTCTGCATGATTCGAAAAGGGTTATGGATACACCAAACGTTATTGGATAAGTTAATGAATTTTTGGAAAAGGACAAAAAGAAGAAATCCAATTCATTTTTTTGTGCGAATGGAATGATGTTTCCAAAAGGCTTGAGTAGGAAAGTGACACGCCAAAGTTTTTGCATGAGTTACTAGTCACATCACCTTGTACCATATTCGATAATGGATGGAAATATGTGTGAATTTAAGAAGGAATATTTGATATCGTGGAAATATATGTGAAGTTGGATAATGTAATGAATATTGGCCACATCACAATAAATGTGATGAAAAAGTTGGATGTTAATGGAAGGAAATGCAAACCAGAAATAAACAAAACCTTGTAGTGCACAATAAATACAATAATCCTGATGGCATTGAAGATTGCGCAGGAAATGGAGTGTGAGTATGATAGGAACATAATATCAAGAGAAAAGGAAGCATCTATAAATTCAACTTTGAGCAAGCAGATTGCAAGATCACTAATTTCCGTGGAACAACCTCAGCAAAAGACAAAGAATAAAGAATTAAGATAGGTGGAGTATTCGAAGAATATATATATATATATAAGTCTAGCACAAAACCAAATACAAAATAAAATATAAAAAGTGCATTGAAGGCACCTCTTTTCTATTTATGTCAAAGGGGAATAAAGATCATGAAGCATGAGAGAAATATCATCAGCACCAATAAACTGCGCAGAAATGAAAAACATAGAAAAGTGCTAATAGAAGTTTGTACAAAAGAATAAAATATTAGTGATATCATGAATCATGGGATAAATATCATTAGCAATAGTGAACTATGCAAAAATGAAAATAATAGGAAAGCACTAATAGTAGTTTGCACAAAAGAACGAAAGATCAAACCAACAAGAACACAAGGGAAGTATTACGACTAGACCAACTGAAGGGTACACTTCATGAGGTGTTGACATGCATAGTTCAAGAGGTATTGACATCAATGCCAAAGGGTGAGATTGTTGAACTTTGGTTGTCATTGATGTCAGCTGATTTTGTGCCAATTTGAAAAAATATACGATGAAAGCCAGTATGTTATTTATGGTTTGAAGAAGTACACAAGAAGTTCATTTAGCTTGTCAACTAATGTTAGTATCATTGTTTGAATATGTATATGAATTCCAATTTGAAGAAATACATAAGGAGTACATACAATATGAAGACGTAGTTAAGATATAAACATAAATCCTAAGTCCACCCAATCAGGCTACTTCAAGGTAAAAGTTAAGAGAGTTGGCTAGACAAAGGTTTTGGAGTGCGCAAGAGGTGTAAGAATATGATGTGGTTGTTGTTGGACACACCAGGTACAGTGAAAGGTGGGGGGGTGGGGTCAATTAGTGTGCACAACTTTTATTACTTTTTCAATTTTAACAATAAAAAACTTATTGATTATTATGCATTATCACATTATCATTGTATCATCATCAACATTATTATCATATTATCATCACATAAGAAGCATACAATGATACACAATACACTATATTTTACGTGGAAACCCAAGTCTTAGGGGGGAAACCACATAAGCCTTTATAATAATAGTTTTCCAGAAACAACTAGAAGGAGGAAACAACCTCCTTATTACAACAACTACAATTGGAAGGAGGCTACAACCCCCTAATTTACAGGATATAACCTGAATGAAGCTCCAAATCCCTAGTTCTTTGGCTACAATCGGAAGGAGGATAAAACCCCCTTTCCTTGCACTGTCCTTCCACCCTGATATGAAGAAATTTTTGAACCATGATCGCAATGATCTTGCGGATATGCTAATCAATACATGTATTACACTACAAAATATGTACCACACTACACAACTACTTCCACTACTAACCATTGCTCATCATCTAATCACTACTAATCAACTAATTGTTGTCCACTGTATCACACTACTCATCAACTTAATCAACCTGTCCAATCAAGTTGTACCAATAAATATGTTCCTCACATTATCTGAATAAGTCAATATGATTCTAACCAATTGCACACCAAACTCAGTCCAACTAAGTCAAACCACCTTCTCATGCAACTCATCCAGTCCAAGTCAGACCAGCTACACATAAGGAAACATGTGCCAATCCTACTCAATTGAACCAACCTGTACCAAGCTGCTTGTGTACCTGTGCTAAATTAATCACATACTTATATTAATATAATAAATTTCTCTAACAAACAACCAACCCTTCTTACTTGACCTAGTTCATCAAGTAAGATACACATTTGAGCAACCAAGAGACTTCACATACGGTCAACCAAACTTTGTCCAAACACACTCAACTCAATGAGTCCACAACCAACCTAAATAACAGTCAACCTCAACCAACTAACCTCAGCCAAGAAGATAAGACTTAACCAACTAGGTCAAAATCAACCAGTATCATAAACTCTTAGATACAAAACTATTTTCACCTCACTCAAATCAAGTCAACAAATCAATAAAATATCAAGCAAATAGCCACTTACAATACTGTAAAAGGTTGTCATTAACAGTCAATAACAATCCATCTCCACTTAGGTCAAAGACATAATGATCAACACTTATCAAACTAGTTTTCAAAGAAAACATTTAGGTTTATCAAACAAATCACTCACAAGATCTATTACTTGCATGCCAAATTCTCATTCAATATTACACTATACAACAGTCAAGATAAACACCAATATCTATGCCAACATTATCCAAGATAATCATCAAGTTATATATCAAGATCACAACAAGATATATGCAAAAATAACCATCACCATAGCCTCCATAACAAATTCAATGAATTCAAAGGTATACACCAATAAATAGGCTCACATACTAAGATCATAGATGAACTCTATCCATGAGAGACATGTTCCATCATAAGAGAAACCTAGAAGCATGAGTCATACCTTTTGGAAGATCATAGGATGAAGAAATAGTAGATAAAACAAAATAATATCTATATTATGTCATCACATATCTCTCTTAACAAGATTTCCAACGAACCAATAATTTTGTAATTCTGATTCTGTATGAGAAAGTTATGCCAAATTTAGTGAAGATGCCCAAAAATTTCTCCTTCACAAAGTTTAGCACTTTTCTCCAAGAGTTGCGAAATACCAAAGACAGACTTGATTGATGAACAAATGAAATGTTTGATATTCTCTTTATATAGGTCATGGAGAAAATTTAATACCTCAAACTAAGCCGACATGCAATTCAAAATTACAAATAATTAAATTCTCTTTTGTTTGGTTGGGTGACCCAAAAAGGTGAGATACACCAACTTAAAAAATTCATATCTCTTCAACTGTAAGGAGCTAGAAGATGATCAACATATCAACCGAAATGTATTGACAAAGTTTATCTATGTATGATGGTTTTATTTGAAAATTCTTGGTCTAATACCCTTAAATTCTTCAATTTGTACAAGACATTAAGACTCCACACATAAAGGTGCCAAAGACCATGTTACCTTATGCATAAGTTCCAAGGTCAAAGGATTTAGTGGACATCATTAAAGGCATGAGGGATTTGATGGTATTCACATCCACTAAATTCACATAAAAAAGGAAGAGGGATCCACCATATAATCATGTTACCAAGGGTATCAAGGAACCCAACACTACCATTCAAGTGGGAACAAATCCTTTTTCAAGAATATCATCATCATATTTAAGGTCTCCATATCATTAAAAACATATCCAAATAGTTCCACTATATATATATATATATATATATATATATATATATATATATATATTCATCACCATAAGAATACCAACACCCCAAAAAAGGGGTACAAAGACCTCACCACTAGTTTGCAACACCTTATGGGATTCATATGCATGATCACAAAGCTACGATATGCCAATGACCATATGGCATCCAAGTGCCATCAAACCACCATATGTGTGGGTTCAATACCTAAGTACCCTCATGCAATAGGATCGATATCTAAGCTTTTGGACTCAAGGACCCCACAAGAACTCAACAATATCAAGACAATCTAATGCAAGCAATGGGCTCTAGCATCAACACATAAAGATACTTACACACATGAGCCACATTATCCATACAACAACCAATCAAGAGACCAAAATAGGTACAAGCATAAAAAGAAGCACAAATACCAGTAACCAAAGATCAAACAAGATTAAGGAAATTAACAATGGACTCCAATGGGACCAAGATACAAGTTAGGGGCACTTGACCAAGTCAATGGGTAACCAAGGATTTTTCCATTGTTTCAAGGCCTCCAAGGGATTCAATATTGGGCTTGGACAAGTTCAAAAGGGATCATTTGACATAGACAACCACAAACTAAACACTAACCCTCAGGGGTGCCACAAGGGGTACCAATGACTCAAAAATTGGCATCAATGACCAAACACCATTGGCATCAATGATAACTTATTCAACAGTTGTACAAGTATGCTGGTTCCAAAAGTGTGCAAGAACCATAAGCGATGATACTTCAAGGGTGCAAAACCACATATGAACAAATTCTAAAGTGCACAAATCCCACTAAGACATGGGACACATATACATAAGTGTCATCTAAATCACAAACATATATGCACAAATACCACCAAGGTGTTGAACTGGAGTGTCCAAAACTCAGTGTGTAAATCATGAGAAGATATATGCAGATGAGAGATAGAATGAAGTAGTTATATTATCTAAGAATAAATGAAGTACAAATGTTGTTGACTCAAAAGATTCTCATATTGTGGAGTCATATCTTGAGCAAGAAGTAGTACACATAGACATGAAGTGGTAGTGATAAAGTAAGCTTGCAGTCGATTTTGATATGATTTTTTGAGTAAGCAATCTTCGTATTTTGGGGATCAATGGATCGTTAAAAAAAAAAAAGATGTATAACAAAGAGTCGAATGCAGAAAAGTATCGAGGAGGATCAATAGGATTTGTGTATATAAGGAGAGTGCTTATCACTAATATTTGGGACAGAAGTAACAAGACAACATAACACTATTGAATCACGGATCACAAAAGGTTGGAGAGCATATCTATTGAAAATAGTATTTTGCATATATATGAATTTTTGTTGTATTAATATCACATATATTTGCATGGGATCAATATCTAAGTACCCTCATGCAATATGATCAATATCTAAGCTTGTGGGCTCAAGGACCCCACAAGACCTCAGGAATCACATGACAATCCAATGCAAGCAATGGGCTCTAACATCAACACATAAAGAGACTTACACATATGAGCCACATTATCCATACAACAACCAATCAAGAGACCAAAACAAGTACAAGCATAACAAGAACCACAAATACCAGTAACCAAAGATCAAACAGGATCAAGGAACTTAACAATGGACTCAAATGGGACCAAGATACAAGTTAGGGGCACTTGACCAAGTCAATGGGTAACCAGGGATTTTTCCATTGTTTCAAGGCCTCCAAGGGCTTCAATCTTGGGCTTGGACAAATCCAAAAGGGATCATTTGACATAGACAACCACAAACTAAACACTAACCCTCATGGGTGCCACAACGGGTACCAATGACTCAACAATTGGCATCAATGACTAGACATCGTTGGCATCAATGACAACTTATTCAATAGTTGTACAAGTATGCTGGTTCCAAAAGTGTGCAAGACCCATAAGCAATGATACTTCAAGGGTGAAAAACCACATATGAAGAAATTCTAAGGTGCGCAAATCCCACTAAGACATGGGACACATGTACATAAGCGTCATCTAAATCACAAACATATATGCACAAATACCACCAAGGTGTTGAACTGGAGTGTCCAAAACTCCATGTGTAAATCATGAGAAGATATATGTAGACGAGAGATAGAATGAAGAAGTTAGATTATCTAAGAATAAAGGAAGTACAAATGCTGTTGACTCAAAAGATTCTCATCTTATGGAGTCATATCTTGAGTAAGAAGTAGTACACATAGACATGAAGTGGTAGTGATAAAGTAAGCTTGCAGTCGATTTTGATATGATTTTTTGAGTAAGCAATCTTCGTATTTTGGGGATCAATGGATCATTAAACAAAAAAGAAGATATATAACAAAGAGTCGAATGTAGAAAATTATTGAGGAGGATCAATAGGATTTGTGTAGATAAGGAGAGTTCGTATCACTAATATTTGGGACAGAAGTAACAAGACAACATAACACTGTTGAATCATAGATCACAAAAGGTTGGAGGGCATATCTACTGAAAATAGTATTTTGCATATATGTGAATTTTTGTTATATTAATATCACATATATTTGCATTGGATCAATATCTAAGTA
Source organism: Pseudotsuga menziesii (assembly GCA_001517045.1). Classification (NCBI taxonomy): domain Eukaryota; kingdom Viridiplantae; phylum Streptophyta; class Pinopsida; order Pinales; family Pinaceae; genus Pseudotsuga; species Pseudotsuga menziesii. Next base: position 277,131 of record LPNX010203749.1, on the reverse strand, counting down.
CCCTCATGCAATAGGATCAATATCTAATCTTGTGGACTCAAGGACCCCACAAGAACTCAATAATCTCAAGACAATCCAATGCAAGCAATGGGCTCTAGCATCAACACATAAAGAGACTTACACATATGAACCACATTATCCATACAAAAACCAATCAAGAGACCAAAAAAAGTACAAGAATAACAAGAAGCACAAATACCAGTAACCAAAGATCAAACAGGATCAAGGAACTTGACAATGGACTCAAATGGGACCAAGATACAAGTTAGGGGTACTTGACCAAGCCAATGGGTAACTAGGGATTTTTCCATTGTTTCAAGGCCTCCAAGGGCTTCAAGCTTGGGCTTGGACAAGTTCAAAAGGGATCATTTGACATAGACAACCAAAAAATAAGCACTAACCCTCAGGGGTGCCACAAGGGGTATGAATGACTCAACAATTGGCATCAATGACTAGACACCGTTGGCATCAATGACAACTTATTCAACAATTGTACAAGTATGCTGGTTCCAAAAGTGTGCAAGACCCATAAGCGATGATACTTCAATGGTGCAAAACCACATATGAAGAAATTCTGAAGTGCACAAATCCCACTAAGACATGGGACACATATACATAAGCATCATCTAAATCACAAATATATATGCACAAATACCACCAAGGTGTTGAAATGGAGTGTCCAAAAATCCGTGTGTAATTCATGAGAAGATATACGCAGATGAGAGATAGAATGAAGTGGTTAGATTATCTAAGAATAAAGTAAGTACAGATGTTGTTGACTCAAAAGAATCTCATCTTGTGGACTCATATCTTGAGCAAGAAGTGGTACACATAGATATGAAGTGGTAGTGATAAAGTAAGCTTGCAGTCAATTTTGATATGATTTTTTGAGTAAGAAATCTTCATATTTTGGGGATCAATGGCTCGTTAAACCAAAAAGAAGATATATAACAAAGAGTTGAAAGCAGAAAAGTATTGAGGAGGATCAATAGGATTTGTGTAGATAAGGAGAGTGCTTATCACTAATATTTGGGACAGAAGTAACAAGACAACATAACATTGTTGAATCACAGATCACATAAGGTTGGAGAGCATATCTATTGAAAATAGTATTTTGCATATATGTGAATTTGTGTTGTATTAATATCACATATATTTGCATGGGATGCAAATCAAATAAGACTACAGAGAATTGCAGAAGATGTGTGGTATAGAAGATCGTAGATAGTTGCAGAGGACACAAATTAGAGAAGATCACAGATAGCCACAAAAGAGATAGATTAGTTGTGGATTGTTAAATGTACAAAAAGACATAGAAAGTCTAAATAATAGAAGATGCAGATCAGTGTAAGTTGCAAATTGTTGAAGGTGCATAAGATGCATGTTAGAAAAACATGATCGTAGAACAATAACAATAAACAATAAACAATAAACAATATGAAAATATTAAAAGACATTACAAGAGAGACAAATACATAATGTGATTCACCCAATATGGGCTAGGTCCACACAAAAATTGGTAGCCATTTATCATTATACCATCCAACAAAATGAACGGATACAACCTATAACAATTCCACTGCACTTTCTCTTCACTCTCTCACAATATTTCTCACATAATCACATAGATTGTTTTACAATTCTAAAATACAATACACAATCATATTACAATGCTTTCATTTTATAGGAGAATTACCATGGGCTCGCAAACTATTTTCCAATAAAAATCCCAAAAATTCTTTCGGGGGCTTCACCCCCAAACCCCCCTGCTAGGATGAGTATACTATAAAAATGGGGTATAGACAATGCTAAACAATAACATCTCTGAATCATGTAGATCAGGATCCACAACCAACAATTTCCCAATTGGAGAAAGGTCACAACAACTCCATTGTAGCTAGACTATGCTATGAACCATGGACCTGACAAATTTCTCATATTCACCTTCATGCTTGAAGGCCAATGGAAACTGAGAAGGAACTCAATTTATCTCTGGTTACTACCTTTGTCAACATGTCTACAGGATTCTAGCTAGGATTCCTGTGAGTTTAGCATCCGAATAGACATTTTGGCTCTAATACCAATTGTTAGAAAAACAAGATCGCAGAGCAGCAATAATAAATAATAAACACGATGAAAATATTAAAACCCATTACAAGAGAGACACATGTACAACGTGGTTCACCCAATAAGGCTATGTCCACACATAAATTTCCATTCCTTTATTATATACCATCTAACAAAATGAAGGGATACAACCTGCAACAACCCCGCTGCACATCCTCTTTACTCTCTCACAGTCTCTCTCACATAATCACATAGATTGTTTTACAATTCTACAATACAATAAACAACTACATTACAATTCTTTCCCTTTTTATGAGAACTACCATGCAAAAATACCATGGGTCATCCAATACCATGGGCCCACAAACTATTGTCTAGAAAACATCCCGCCAGAACCCCACGGGGGGACGATGTCCCCCCGCAACCCCCTGCTGGGACAAGTGTACAGTAAAACTAGGGTACAAACATGAATGAACAATAACATCTATGAATAAAGAATATTAGGCTCCATAGCCAACAACACAAATATTGGAAAGTGAAAAAGACATAGACATAATAAAATGCGTGGATCAAAAGGATCATAAAGGTTGCTCGAAGAAGTTACAAATCACAGATATTGAACATTGTAATCCGAAGGGATTCAAATCACATAAAATTAACATAATTTTATTCCAGGGTGATTAGACGAGGAAAGGAGATGGAGTTGTAGTTTCCTTCTAGTTGGTCCTGGTAAAATCAGTGAGTCAGTGCTCGCAGTCAGGTTGGTGCTTGAAAACAACAAGTTGGTGCTTACACAATTGAATTTGTATCCCATTAAGGTCGGTGCTTGTTTCTGTAAGTCAGTGCTTTCGCAATGGATGTAAGTTCTTATATGTTGGTGCCTGTAAACGAAAAGTCGGTGCCTATAAACCACAAGTTGGTACTTGCATACTTGTCAGGTTGGTTGTTGAGTGAGTTGGTGCTCACACTTAGATATTGGTGTCTCCAATTGTAATCAGAACTTCATATGTATGTATATATATATACTTCACATATATTTGCACACTAGTGTTTTATTGGTTGATTGAAATTGAAGCTAAAATATATTTTGAAAAGAAAAATTGTTAAATCTGCTCTTTATACTTATTCACCACCTCTCTAAGTATAAACAATAATTCAAACATGGTAATGGTCATCAACCATAGTAGAAAAACTCTATGTAGTGGAAAAAAAGGCATGAGAGAATTATCAAAAGGTTATTGACTCCAAGGGATATGATATGGTGGTGACAAGACAATTGCCATAGCTTCTGAAGATAGAAGAAAAGGAATCTCGACAGCTAACAAAACTGTCATCAACCCCATGCTTCAATAACTACATGAAGTGAATTTCCCCACCAACCTCGACACATACATTCGATGATTGAGTTTAATAATCAAGAGAAGGTAATTGGTTGATTTAAAGAACATTGCATATTTTGGATGAGTTCTAAGGTTGACACCTGGCAACGTAGGATTAAGTTTCCCATAATCCCCCCTTTCTTCTTCCTCTATGGTAGAATCATAACCACTCTAGTTCTCTTTACACAACCATCTTGGACCATTTTATTATTTTCATCTTAATATTCACATGTATTTCTAACTGGCAAGATAATCCAATCATATGGTCCAATAATATATACATCATACTATTAATTTTTGAGAAAACATGATGATATTTGAGCTTTAAAACTTTATGTGTGGAAATATTGAACACTTGAATCAATGACCCATTCAATCACATGAAACATTCAACCACAAGACAAGATGTACCCTGGGGAAAACCCTCAAAACAATGAGAATGAAAAACCCCAAAAAATATTTAGATTATAATTATGATAGATTTCAAAGAATGTCTTTTACACAATATAATATTTCTTTCGACACCCTAGGTGCCAGATAAGAGAGAATACTAACCAATGAGAATAGAGATTAATTGTATCAATTTTCCATGTGCCCAACACATTAATAACAAGAAAAAATTATTGCCATGCAAACTATAGTGAATGGTTGCATGAGAATAGTGCACCACATACACCAAAACAATGAATTTCCTTCATGGATAATAATCATGTACATTGGGTTCTTCAACCATGCATAACATATGTGCCATGCTTTTCATCTTTGACATTAACTAATGCTTAACTCACTCTAGAGCGATTTTTTCATCTAACTAAATGCATGGCCACTTAGTTAGGATTCTAAATTAAGTGTTGTAATGCATTTACTCAAGTGTCATCATGCAAAAACTTTATTAAATGAAGTGTCATCTTTTGATTTATTTAATTTTTGTATTTTAGTTTAACTAAAGTGTAAATACTTTAGTTAACTATTTTGTCTTTATTAACACTTAGTTAGCTATTATTAACTGAAATCGTGTTGATTGATTTACTTGTAGTGATCATCGTGAGTTCTTTAATTAACTAAAGCATACATTGTGGTTTTAATTGAATCTCACAAATTTGAGTTCACTTAGTCATTTGATAAGCAATTAGAATTCCCTTTTTTTCTATGCATTATCTCTTTATCTTTTATCTTTACTACATGGTCAATATGTGTTAACTTTAATTATCTATCATATCATATTATACTCAGAAGATTTGTTTGATGTTGTGATCATATTATATTAATCTCGGAGACCAAATGATCACATGAAAAATTAATTAACTATATAGGTAGATAATATCTAAAGGAGACTTAATAGCAATTGGTGGCCATGGTTAGAAATACATCACACAACATTGATCAGGGAAAATTTTAGGGGCAAAATTTAGCCCATGGGCGAAATTATAGGGGACACAAAAAGTTGGTGGGAGAATTTTTAATATAGAAAATATTTTTTGAAATTTAGTATATTAGCCCAATATTTATTAAACCCATAATTGTGAGAAATATAATAGCTAAAACCATGATATAGGGAGAAACTAATTTAGCCATGTCAAATATAGTAGAAATCAAGATTTCACCCCCTTATTTTCGGTAATGGAGGCCAATAAAAACTGCTTCGCCTTGATTTTTGGTAATATATTCCAAGAGAAAATGCTTTTCCTTGATTTTCCAATAATGGAGGGAATACCAATTAATTCTCCCTCAATTTTGTGGACCATAAGGAAAAAATTAGGTAGTTTTCCATCGATTTTCAGTAATGGAGGCCAGTTCATGTTTTGCTCATTTCACCACGTCATTCCATTTATGATTGGATGCATTACATATAGCTAGGAGTGGGCTAGGGATTTCCCCACATGGTTTATTAGTTGGTTTATCCTTTTTTTACTAGGTAGCTGGGTCATTACCATTGGTAATAGATATGTATTGTTCCAGTAATGGAGGAAGTAACAAATACTTTACCCATGATTTTTGGACCATAGGGAAAATATCAGGTAGGTTACCCTTTAATTGAGGGTGTGAAGTAGATATTTTAGACCATAGGGTTGGATTCAAAATAAATTTCACATTTCTACCTTCTTTGGGCCATCATTTTTCATTAATGGAAGTTTGAATGGTGATTTTTCTCTTTGTATTTCATGGTAAATTATAAATTTGATAATTTCATCCTCAAATTTGTTAGATGAATATTTTTTATTCCAAAATGGTCTAGATTTGGGGAAAACATGGAACAATTTGATAAAATGGGGACGATTTTTTCACAATATAATGCCGCAAGAGGCTACAATTCACCATCTAAAAATCCATGATATTTTGTTGATTTCGATTACAAGTTTACAGTGGCTGAGTGGAAATCAATTTGACGGTGGTTGAGTGGAAAATATCTACGTTTGTTCAAAGTTCATTGTCACCTATAGTATTTACAGAGGTTAGTTTCCATAAAACCATATACAATTTAGTGAATTTTATGTGTCTGTCATTCTGTCATTCAAATTTGAGTTTCCCATCTTCTGTATCTCCTTCAAGGCACATTATAATGCACAGAGGATTTTTTTCCATGCTTTATACCCAACATTTTTTATTCAATTATTTTTACCTAGTAACGTTTAAACTAACATGTTTGGGATTTTCATCTTCTTAGAATGATTTCCCTCTATTGGTATGATGTATTTATTTTAGGTCTTTACATCTTAATATGTGTCTTCCTTTATACTTCCCCGACAACTTTATTTTAGGGTAGTATTCATTTCTAGATAGGTTGGTGAACTAAGTCAAACTATATCAAGGGTTCTGCAATTTAACTTTATAGAAAGAATTGCAATGCAAAAGTTGAAAATGGTTTTTTTTAAATCCTTGTAACTATTTTATATTGTTGATGGAGTTCAAAACCTTCATTGGATATGTGTGAGAGGTTTATAATTGCATAAGGGATCATGCAGTTTGGGTAAGCATGGTGGTTAGCGAGGCGTGACATCTTGCATTCTAGGTTTTTAGTGGCACTGATCAAGGGTCCATCTCATCACATATTCTATTTATAGAGTAATCTCTAATAATATGTAGAAATTGGTGTGGAATATTATGCTATCCTCTCTAAGTTCTTAGTGGTCATATGTGAAACTACACCAATCTTATCCCTATACTTAACATACTTTTCTACAATAAGAAGCTTAGTGAGAATGTCTACAGTTTAATCCTAAGTTGCATAATATTGCAACTTGATCTCTCTATTATCTACAATTTGTTAAATGCACTAAAAACAAACCTGCATGTGCTTTGTTCATTTTTTAAATAGTTGCATTGGATTGTTTACTTTCAAATCAAAAAGTAAACATTGTTACTCTTTCTACAACAAAGAAATTAAACCCATTCCATGGGATAAATCATTCCAAGTATAATTGCAAACATTGTATATTCTTTTTCTTAGAGTAAATGCAAAAGAATACCATTTCCATGATACAGAGTCATGCATGCAACAAGTTTTATTGTTGGAAAAAAAATTACTACATTGGAACCTCATAAGCATAGAATCAAGCATCTAGCGAATGAATCTTAGATATGTAAATGCAACCATCAATTTATGTCACTCTGAATGTCTTGATTTGATGAAAATACATTGTAACTCAATGCAGTTATTTCACAATCCACCACTAGCACTATGTAGGTTTTAACTAACACATTCTCCAAAACCATGAACATCTACTGTAACTCAATGCATTGATTTAATTGTTTGTGAGCCATAGTCTATGGTGGTTTGTCAGCATGGGTAGTAGACTACTTATGGACTGTTTACATCATGATCATTACTTCTCTTTAGTTGGATATTAATTGAAGCTTCCTCATTGGTTGACTTTGCTGATTTGAATGCCTTCCTATAGTATTTATCTAACCCTATCCAAAAATACCTTTCTCTCTTTGTTAGGCATGTCCATTACTACTTTAAGTGTCTTTTCTTATAAGATCTATGTTAGAGTCTTCCATTTGTGATGTGAAGCAGGCCACTACCCTTGTGAATAAGTTAGAGGCTTCCATTTTTCATGTGAAGGAGGTCACCGCCCTTGTGACTATGTTAGAGTTTTTTGTTTTTCATGTGAAGGAGGCCGTTGCACTTGAGATTGTGTTAGAGGATTCCATTTTTCTTATTGTGGAGGTCACTACCCTTGTGGAATGTGTGAGGGATGCGCTTTGTCATTTGGTGGAGGTTGCTTCCTACTTAGACCTTGGTTAGGGTCTGGTCTAGGGTTTTAGAGGCTACTATTTCCTACTTGGACCTTGGTTAGGGTCTTCTCTATCATTTTAGAGGCTACTGATCTAGAGTTTTGATATAGTGTATCTTATCAGTGAATTGTTTACAAACAAGTCCATGACTCCATACCAGCATGAGTAATTAGGTCTCTTACAATTTCCTTTACACATGGAATGGTTATTTCAATACTATTTTACTGATGGCATTCCCAAATAAACAAAGAAATACATTTTATGCATAAATATGCCCTCTAATCTAACCCAAATTTTCCCTTTACATATTATTACACCTTATATTGTGAGGAAAAATTCCCAACACTTCATATTTCTACTCTTGTCCAGATTCACACCCAGAAATGCTTAAAGTCATGTTCTCTGCTGCGGGAGGATATGGATATTCCTTAAATGTGCCTAAAACTAAAAAACAAGACTTCTAGGTCCTAGATTTAGGAGAAGAGACATTTACTTCCCTTTTCACCAACAAATCTTGCACACAATGTCTCTTTCTACCCAGGATATCTCAAAATTCCCAACTGAACACCTAATGAAAATAGGGGGATAACACATATCAAAAGAAGAGCTCTAAGAAGTGATAGAGTCCTTTTAGAACTCAAAAATTCCATGTCCCAATGGTTTCACAGTAATTTTTTTTTTATATCATTTAATGAAGGAAAACAAATTGAGAGTGATGAAATAATTCTATAATTTCTAGTTAAGAATATCCACAATGTGATCATGGTTGTTCATGAGGGTTCACATTCAATAAAAACAAACAAAATGTCAACTATGGTTCTCAAGCTATATTTTTCTAAAGGTTATGGTAAGGTAAGTAAAAAATACCTGTTGTTCAACCCAGGTTCAGTCCCTTTTGCTTAGCACAACAAATCCCAAGATATCGGTTCGACAGAGAAAGGCTTGGTCGGCAGCACCTACGGCGCAAATGCTTTCTCACCTGAGATATCTTCCTTATGGATAACTGTCAGAACCAGGTTCGTACAACTGGGTGGGGGATTTCTTGTCCCTTGGTGACATGCCAAGGTTTTCAACTAATCCTGATGGGTGGGATTTTGACACTCATTCTACACAAATAAGCCACGATATGATTCCTCCTTGTGCAATTATTATATCAACAACCCAATGCAACATAATTACATTCACACATTCACAATAATACTGAAACATATATAAACATACTCTTTGTAAGCAAATACTTATACATTCACTCACAACAACATATATACGTGCATCTTAAACACATTCATCATTCATATATTCGACACAATATTTAACATGGAAAACCACCTTAGAAAAACCCCAAAAGCGCTCTTCATCTGGCATGAGAAATATATGAACCTTCTATGTATGCACTAAGCTACAGACTCTTTTCTAGATCTTCTTCTTTATCTACATAGACTCTTTCTTCCTTTCATGCTCTCTAATATTCTCTTCCTTTACTCAACTCTACTACTGATATGCACACATCCCAGATCGACTCTACTTATTCTACGACTCTGCTGATGATCCGCACACAACCTGGATCAACTCTACTTCTTCTATGACTCGGCTGATGTTCCACACACATCCTAGATCATCCCAAGTCTCCCACTCTTCTATGCACTCAGCTCTAGATTCTTGACTCAATGCACTTATAACAAAATAACATAGTTAGAGCGTACCTAGAAGCTAACAAAGACTCTATAGTGTCTAAGGCTAACCCACATATAGCTTGGGTTCCTCCTTTATAACCTATTTACAGGCTCTTTGCATGTCACTTTCTTAGTCGACTTCCTATACTTAGCCAACATGTTGTCTTTCCTATTCTAGAAACACATGTCTGTAGGCATTAATGGCCCAAATTACAAAGATGCTTTCGTATGTGCAGCTTCCACCAACTCTGGCCAAATTCATCCCCATGATCTTCCCAAACTATTGTTTTCTAGCTATTATTCCCTACTATCTTTTTCCAACCATTATACCACTGCACGCCTTCTGGTATTGTTATTCCACCACACCTTTCCTTGCTGCATTCCTTCCTTATGTTGCACATCTTCTTTTGTTGTGGCTTTCATAGTTTCCTCTTGAACTGCTTCTTTCCTTAACTCCTTCTTCTTTATCTTCTTTTGTCACACCTCATTTTCCTTCTTTTCCTTCATTTTCTCTTCCTTCCTTCTGTTGCAACTCCTTTCTCTTCTTTTGGCTTAGCTCTTTGCATGCTTAAGCAGAATTCTAAGTAAATTCTGGTTTCCTTTCCCTAGGCCCAACAAACCTCCAACAATCACTTGTGACTCGTCTTAAGCCACTCGAAGATATTCCTCCATTTCTTTATTTTTGTTGACTTTATTGAGAAAATATTTCAAGATTTTCACTACTTTCTCTACTTCCATCCACACTTCTTCCTCTGTCTTCTTCAATTGCTCCACAAGGTCGAAACTAACATGATCCGGCATTACTTTCTCTACTGATGTGGCTGCTTCGTACACTTTATGTTGTACATGTTGAATGATTTCTATAACTATTTCAACTTTAGCCTCTAACTTTGCAACCTTTTTTGTTCTTTCCTACTGTTGCATGCAAATTTTGTTAACATGCTACTACAATTTCTTCATCTCTTGTGCCTTAGCTATTTTCTCTGCTAAGGGAAGCTACTTCATCTCATTCCTTATCTAGGTAATACTTGCTTCAACAATAGTCACCTCCTTTGCATTTTTTTCTGATTCTGCATCATCTATCATTGCTTCCCAATCGTCAGAGACTTGGTCAATAGAATTGGCACATACTGCTTCCTCTTCTTCTATATTCTTCACAACCTCAGTTGTTGCGTTCCTTCTTTCTTTGAACACCTCTCGGGGTGTGCTTGGTTGCACCCACTCTTCAAGTTCTGTGACCTTTTTCCAAAGATCAGCCACTATCTCACCAAGTCAAACGACCTTACCCTCCGCAACCATTTCTGATGTAATTATTGCATCATTAAAATTTGTGAAGGAAATATTTACAACATTGTCAAGCCTAAGCATGTTTGCTTCCCATTTTTTTCTTTCTTCTCTGTCTACTGCATCTTTATCTTTATTTTATCAACAACCTTATTGGATTTATTTGCCTTCTTAACCAAGGAAATTTCTCTCACCTTGATTTCCATGACTACAGTTTTTTGTAATGCATATACCTCAGTCAGTCACATCTATGAAAAATATATAGTTACTTGGCTTATGCTTTTTGCCACATCATTAAATTATGGGGTTCCTGGATCTACTACTTTCCCTTTGACTTGCACCCTGATTGGTTGAACAAGTATTTGCATCTTAGGTTTTGGTGCTTCAGAAGAGTGAGGTTCATCTTGTGACTCAGCTACTTGAGGCATATAATCCAATGTGACTCTAACTTATTCAACAACTTTATAGAGTGTCCTCAACCACTCTGTAATACTAGTTGTTAACTCGATATGGCGCATGTCGATATATTGAAAACTTAATTTCTCAACTTTTTGTAGTGCTTCTCTTAATGATGACAGTTCTTCCCCATCCATAGTGAAGGTATTGGCTTGTTTATCATCCTTCCTCTTATTACACTTAGACTCCCCTTGTTCTTATTCTTCCTAATTTCTTTTTTCTCCCACCAGTTGATCCATGGGAGTCAAGCTGGAATGACTCTGGTCTAACTCAGGGTTTTGCACATCTTCTTGCAAGTTCCCTTCTTTTCCTTGATTTTCTTGTGATGGTGGTTTGTCCTCATCCGAATCTGAATCCACTATATAGGATTCTGGAATAGGTATACACCATTATTTTGGCAATTCATTGGTAACGACTTCCACTTCTTCTTCTATCATTATAAATTGTGTCGCCAACCATTGGAGATTTGAGTCCCGTCATGGGTGTATGATGATATAATGTGGGATGATTTGAAACCTAAAGATTTGGAGAAATTTTGCAACAATTTCACCATGAAGTCTTACCTGCTTCTGCACCTGATGCCTCAACGCTTCTCCATGCATGAAAAAATCTATATTACTCTCCATTTGCCTTTTCTTGTCTAGTGTGAACCAAAGATTCTAGTATTTTTCTCTTATACAAGGAACATGTAGATCTATGATCTGCAAGTTCGTTGGGTCGAACCAAAAAAAAAATGAAATCAAAATAAAAAACCAGGCATAGTGGAAATCATTACCCTCTTAATGTGATGTAGCCACACCGAGTAACAATTTGTCAACTATAATTGTGACCAATTAATTTGAACTCCATTTGCACTGAGTTCGGCTAGAGAAAACGCACATGCAGTACATTGGGTCGATCGTAACTTTCACAACATTTTTTAGCACAATACCTTTGTAGAAAAGCAAACAATAGTGTCATTAATTGGTGAAATTAGGAACCCTTTGTTGGCCTTGACCAATTCATACTTATCCTTTACCCTTGCGATCATAATTGTCTCATTGTCCTTCCTTAAATATTGTGATGGGTCTATTCCTACTCATAGAAGGCTTGTAATTAGTGAAATGAGGTTGACATCGAACGAATATGCTTCATCTAGCCACATGTATCCTCCATGAAATACTACTAACAAATACCACACAAAGGTGTTCACTTGTGTGCTTCAACTAAAGTGTGGGATGAACACCAATGACAATAGTATAGACAAGTCCAGTCCTTTCGCCCATTCTATTGGAACAAAATAGTTCAATGAATCGGGTGTTTCCTTCACCAGTTTCATGTACTTATTTATATCCAATTCTATCTATTTGTTCGTATCATGGTCAACGAAGGACAACTTCTGCAAATTTGGCATAATGTCTTGCAGTACCTAAATTCCTTTCGACAGTTTGGTTGCTACTAACGAGACTTGAACATTGGATGGAATTTTGACCTTTGGTGTGTTTGCACATCTTGGTGGGATATATGGCGACAACAAGTTTCTATTTTCCAAGTCTTCTTCTTGGTCAGGGACTGGTGGCGGTGTTTGCGGTGCCATTGATTTTTCCTTTCTCTTCCTCTTCATTGTACGCTTTCCCTTTGAAGATGTTGAGAGTCCTGGTACGTCTTCTATGGGTTTTTCGGATGGCCAAATTAGAACTTTCCCAGTAGCGTGAACAGGCTACTACATTGGTGGAACATATCCAATAGTATCTTCCATGATGGACATGGGTGATGAAGGTCCGAATTCAGTTTCAACTATTGTACTAGTACTTGAGATCAAAATTACCATGAATTTGCTACAACTCTAGAAGTTGCAAACAAAACTAGCTCTTCTCTCATGCAAGATGAATGATGCTGAGCTTGGGCGCAAATTTTGATATCAGGAAAAAAAATTCAACGGCTATTCTTCACACGCATGGGAATTCAATAAAATGGAATCTGTCCTTTCATTCACATGGGCATGCCGTTCAAATAATTTAAGGAAACTTCTCATCATGCCTTCAATTAGATGGTATCTTCAAGGGCATTTATTGGCATAAAGGAAGAAGTGACCACAAATCATGCCACCAAATTCTCTCTAGATTTTCAAATTAAAGACAAACAATTGTCATGTTAGTGAGTTTCTTTATTCTTGCGCTAGCGTCGCATCACTTGCCACCTAATTTCTTTCATTTGGCAGATTCCCTTTCTTTTGCGACTCCCTAACTATCTTTGCGCTATCTTTTTTTATCTTTTCCAGAACCCAAGTGTGTGAAACTTCACCTCTTACTGCAGAAGACTAGTAGTCTATGATCATAAATTTTGGATCATTCTTTATTTCCTTCTTATTTTCTCTTCTTTCTTTCTTTTATCTTTTTATTTTTTTATTTTTTATGAGACGAAGTCATAGCTATCATAATATGGTTTCAGTCAACTCCCATTGACCAGTTGTCTAACCTCAGTACCATGTAATTCTTCTAGCTTCACTGCTCCTCCATTAGTGATTTCTTTGACAATGAATGGCCCTAGCCAATGATTTTTTAACTTCCCTGGATGCTTGAATAATTTTCTATAATGAATAAGAACAAGACCTCCAACTTGAAATTTCTTATTCTTAATGTGTTGATCATGCCATATCTTTTCTCTTTGCTTTTCTACATTTTGGTGAAATCCTGCAACAAAAGGTTCTTCCTCAAATTGTACTAGTTGAAGTAACTTGTCTTCCACAGCATCAACATCTGTCATTTCAATGATCACAACAAATATTAAGCTCGGTACAATGTACTCCATAGGAATGAAAAATTATTTCCCATACACCAATAAAAATGGAGTATGAGCTGTCAACTTCTTACATGTTGTGTGATATGCCCATAATACTGTAGAAATATTATGGTCCCAGACATATCTTCGAGCATTGCAAACCTTTGTCAATGCTTTTTCCATAATTTTGTTGAATTCTTCGACAAGTCCATTTGCTTGAGGATTATATGGAATTGTGGTTCTGTGTTGTATCTAAAAATCCTCAGTCAATTCTTCAATAAACCGATTAACAAAATACGTACCTTGATCACTGATTACAATATTTGGGCACCTGAACCTTGTCACAACATTTTCAAAGAGAAACTTCACAGCAGTCACAACAGTAAAATCCTTCACTAGCACTGCTTCTACCCATTTGGTTAGGTAATCAGTTGCAGTAATAATATATCATGCTCCTGTGCGCTTTCTTGTCGTACCGATAGGTCCTACAAAATCAACAACCCATTTATCAAATGCATGTAATTTTATCTGTGGTACCAATGACATTTCATCTCTTCGGGAAGGCTTTCCAGTTCTTTGACAGACATTGTAGCTGTGACAATAATCCCGAGTGTCTACATGCATGATGGGCCACCATAATCCTGCTTGCAAAATCTTGGGCACCATAGATTTTACTATGTAGTGGAATCCCATGACACCATATTGTGCTTCATTTAATATCATCGGAAGCTCATGCTCCAAAATGTAGCACCAAAGTATCTCATCAGGACCCATTTTATACAAGTGTCCAACGATCAATTCGAAATATGGAGCTCACAAAAGAATTGTTTCTTTTGTGCAATGCTGAGTTCAAATGTAGCATAACCTATACTTAGAAAATGTATGATATATTTATACTGATCATCAAACATGGTTGTCACAAGTAATTGTGCATCAGGAAGATTATCTTTCAGACTAGTAGATTCTTCACCACTTTATATCCTTAAAAGATGGTCTGGCCCCAAATTCAACTGACCAGGTTTAGCAATTATATCAAAATGAAATTCCTGGAAGAGGAGAAACCACCGATAGATATTCCCTCACAACACTGGCTTATTGACCAAGTATTTTAGTGCAAAAATATTAGTGTACATCTTGAAATGTCCTCCCAGTAAATAGCGTCTGAATTTCTACAGCACATATACCATCGCTAGCCCTTCTTTCTCTGTTGTGGTATAGTTCTTCTCCGCAGTTGATAATTTTCTACTAGCGAAGGCAATGGGATGATCAATCAATCCTTCACCAAGATGCATTACTACCACGTCGAGCGCAACAGACAATGCGTCGACATGAACATGGAACTCTTTTTCCCATTATGGAAACACAATTATTGACGTAGTAGCCATTTTGTTCTTCATCTTGTCCATACTTTCTTGACAATATATTTTCCATTGAAACTTAGTATCTTTTTTCAACAGTTTTTCCATCGAAGCAGTCACCTTCGTATATCTTTTGATAAATTTCCTGTAGTATCCAGTGTGTCCTGGTGTTTTTTTAACTTTTTAACTGTAGTAGGTGGTGGTAGATCGAGGATGATCACAATTTTGGCTGGATCAACCAAAATTATGTCGCGATAGACCATATGGCCCCCAAAAGCTCCAAAAGGTACACAAAATATACATTTCTTCAAATTCAAGGAAATTTGATACTAACGACATCATTCCAGCATCATTATCAGGCTCTCTATATGGTCTTTTACAAGGCCAAATACTATCCAATCATAGAAGTATAATTCTACAATTTTGTGTATAAATACTTTAAAGGCGTCAACTATGATTATGGGAAAATTTCCAGGCGTGTTCTTAATTCCAAAGGGAATTACCCTATACTGGAAACATCCCGACTTTTTCACAAAGGTAATCTTGTTTCGGTCCTTCTTTGAAATTATGATATGTTGGGAACCAAAAATTCCATCAATGAAAGTGTACATCTCTTTCCTTCCGAAATTCTCTAGTACCTCATCTATAAATGGAGTCAGAAATGGATCATGTAAACAAGCATCATTCAACTTTCTCAGGATGACAATATTATTACTTCACCTGAGGTCTTCTTGTCCTGTACTACAATTGCACTAATCCATTATGGTTCTTCGACAGGTTCTATAACACATGCCTCTAGCATTCGATCTAATTCATCCTTAACCTTTTCTTTGTATCGTGGATTTAATCTGTATAGTTGTTGCTTTACCGGTTTTGCGTTGGGCCTCAAAGGTGTCTTCATTTTTCCTAGGTCGTCGACTATTCCTTTCATTACTGAAAAAATATCCAATATTGGCAAACTTTTGATTTTCAGGTGAGCCAATATTTACTTTATTAATTTTAAGTGGACTTAGGAATTGGTCGCTAGAAATTCCAAATCCTTCCACTGTGCGCATACCTTATGAATTAGGTATGTTTATATCGAGCGAATCATCATCATCTATTTCTCCCGTGACATTGTAACACTCCATCCAATGGTGGAATGTCATGCTGCATTGATGGAAATTTGTGGTTGTGACAGGGATTTCTTCAAATATCTTCTCCTTCATTATCTGTAGCCAAGCATCAATTGTTGGGTGATGACTCACAAACTCAAATGTACGTGTGAATCTTGTTGATAACTCCTCCCATTCAATAGTTCCTCATCATATCTCCACTGATGTATACCAATTCCTTGGTACCATCTCCAATGTATGTATGAATCAATGAACTCATTCTTGTCACAGATACTCTTTCCATGTCATGCGAGAATGCTCAATATGTTCAACATGATTTGTCAATCTTGTATACTTGTGATTAGTGTAACTAATATCTTCTCCAAATATAATCTCCACCAATGTTCTACACTATGTCCATTTGGAGATAGATTGTTTAGGTGTACCCCACCATCTAGTGGGTGTAGCTTTCAACACAAAGTCCAAGGCAAACAATCATTGTGATTCTGTAACTATTGCTTCAAATTCCACCAAAAAGTACACAAGGCTAGGTAAACCTTAGTACGTAGGTATCTAGCTTCCCTCAACTCCTACCCATCGCATAGATCTTGTAATGCCTGCACGTCTTTGCATGGAAACTTCATGCAGTCGGTTCTTCCAAATTTCTATTGCATCACCTGAATCAAATGTGCAAGAGCTAAAACTTTGCCAACTTAGATTTCTATCAGCTATTGGATTTATATAGTCATCTCTTGAAGACATGATATTATATAGCCGGTCCAGGTAATTACCTTGGCCTTCACTATTCACTGGTTTGACATATCTCTTCCCTTCAAGTGAATCAATTGGTGCGACCACCCTATCTTAGAATCTTTAAATGAAAAGATTATTTTCTTAAAATTAATTATGGTATAATTATCGATCACCCAATCAATCCCCAAAAGTGTAGGATATGGGTTTGTATCATTGACAATTTCTATCACTTCAAATTCTACGTATGTCCTTAGTCCTTCTACTTCAACAGGTACTTGAGTCAATCAACCAATGGGTAGAACCTTCGACTGATTTTCTAGCCTTAGCTGAATGCAAGACCAATCCAGTCACGGTTTATTCAGGATTTCCCATGTCTTTCTTGTCAAGATATTGACATCAGATCATAGATATAAAATGATATAATCCATATCATAATATCCTGTCTGCGCAGTCATTCGCAGTTCATGGCCATTTTTTTTCCAACATGGTTAACTCACTTTTCAGGTTGCAGGTCTTCTAAATATTCTTCTATGAGTGATATTAATTCTGCAATAGCATCCCTATCATGGATTAGTGCTAAACAACTTTTGAAAAAGTATTTAAGCTTACTAACCTTTTTCAGTGGCTTCTTCCTAAGTAATTTTTCAAATATTTCTGGCATCGCTTTTACTTGTTCAAATGTCGATGCTTGATTGGTATCAAAAAAATTTGGTCGCACATCCAGGAAGACTTCCTTCTCCTTCTAGACTTCCTTTCTTTTGTGCCGTAGGTCTCACCTACAGTTGTACCTACTGTGTATTTTGGTCTGATCCTGTCACAATACCTCTTCTTGTAATAACATCAATATTTGGTTCTCTCGACTTAGCAAAAATCATCTGAATGTTTTGGTTGGAGTTCAGGTTCGGATTTTGCATGGGATTGGGATTTCCCACAGTTCGAGCCTGCCATTTTGTAATAATTGTGGACATTGTTCGAGAGTGTGGTCAAATTATTTACAGTATGTACATGCCTCCACAAGACTTTGGAAATATCAGGAAAAGTGTCCTGATTGTCCATAGTTATAACATATGACTTGGCCTCTTCCTTGATCAAATCCTCCTCCTCTTTGTTGTTGTCCTCAGCCTCAAAAATTTCCAAACCCCCTTGGATGACGGTATTTTTGTTGACGCAGATACTGATTATGTTGATATTATGGCTGAGGATATTGTGGTTGTTGAAATTGTGCTGGTGGATATTGAGCAGGATGATACTAAGGTTGCACTTGTTCAACTTGCATCTACTCATCATTCTTCATCAAGTAGGTATTCACCATCTTTTCTTGCAACAGCTGAAATGATCTACAATATTTCTCATCATGTCCTACCGATTTACAAAATTTATAGTACATACTATCTAGTGTACTTACAATTTTCTGTAAATACAAACATTATTCCGATTTATGGCCTCTATTCCGAGATATTCTGTACCAAGGAATCCCTTGAGTGTTTATCGAATCTGGCACTCCCGCTACGAAAATTCATGAGTGCTAGGAAATTATATTTGTGGTGTCCATCTTATCTACATATTGTACACCACAATATTCTTGAAATTCCTTTCCTTTCTTGATGTCCTGAAGATGCACCGTAAGATTGGCTAGTTGCAATAGAATCTGCATCATTCCTGTGAAAGTTTCTCCAATCGGCAAGTATTCTAATTTCATTGCTATTTCCAGATCTTCTGTCTGCAACACAATCTTATGTTGCATCAATGGCATCCAGGTGTGTGGCAGCAAGCCAAAAATGAACCATTCCTTGTTCTTGTACATCCAACATATGGAATCTCACTTTAGCCATTAACGTCTTGAATCTTTGGTCAAAGTCCCAATCAGACTCTATAGGGAGCTGCTTGATTTATTTCATCTCTATAATGCACTACGAATCAGACTTCATATTTCTAAAATAATCTATCATTCCAACCCAAATATGGTCGAGTGTTTTCTGTGAAACTCCTTCTGGCACTATATAAAAATTCATGTACTATTATAGTGCACGACCTCACAGAGTTGTGATCATCTGTGCTTTCTTTATGTTCTCATATTGGACCTGTCACATAGTCCATACAGATTCACAGAGAAACCAATGTTTCTCTATGTCTTCCAGCCCATTTCCATTGAATATTGGCAACTTAATGTTGGTGCCAACCATTTTATTAGTTGTTGGTACGTTGAAAAAAAAAACTAGCTGGAGTCCCTTATCCGTTATTCACAGCATTAGTACTACTTGTATTTACAAATCCATTTGGACATAAGTCTCTAGATCTTACCTCTGGAGATGGGCACAGTACTGCAAGCATGTCATACCTTCATTCTGGATCTAGAGGTTCAGTTGATTCTTCTGATTCTTCTTCTCCTTTGAATATCGGTTGGTATTCTTATTCTTCATCACAGGACCGTTCATCCAAGTACAACGCAATATCATAGTCTTCTTCTATGGTCGTGCCACAACTACCTCTTTATGTCACAGTCATTCTTTTCTTTCCTGACCAAAATCTTCTTTCACTTCTTAAATAACTAGCCTGTAGTTCAATTCCACTATATCCAGGGAACATCTCAACTTAGTTTGCGCCATTTTTCACACAGTTTTGCTACGACATACCCACCTTTCTGTGCACATATTTTAACTGCCACATTCATAGGATTCCTTTTTCACATACAGGCATTTTTATCCATGTCTTTAAAGATGAAAAATATCTTCCGTGGGGTCCTTGGAAAAAATTTCGCTCTGCCTCACTATATGAGGTTATTGTGTTGACAATAAACTGATTAACATATCCCTCCAAAATATTGTCTACCCAAAAATCTATATCCCTTGAAACAGGGCTTCTCACACTTTTTAGACACTAAATCAACTAAGGATTCCACTTCATCATTTCTCCTCCTTGGAAGGTTCTTTGTTGGGTTTCTAACTTCGACAAACACTCATGCAACACACTAGGAAACTCAGAAAAGAAAATCTTGTGAATATCCGTATAGAGGTACTAGCCCAACCACTCTGTTGGGTTCAATAGAGATCCTTTGATTTCTTCTTGTGTGAATTCTAATTCTTTGAAATCCACCCAATCTTGGATTTCAGGATTCATCGTCTTCCACAACATATCCCTCACCAAAATGGGTCCCGACAGTAGAAGCATTTGTTGGATTTATGTCTTCCCTTCGACCTCGGTTTAGTCCCTTCTACTTAGCACAAGAAATCCCAATATATTGACCCAACGAAGCAAGGCTCGGTCGACAGCACCTGCGGCGTAGATGCAATCTCACCCGAGATATCTTCCTTATGGGTAATTGCTAGAACCAGGTTTCTGCAGTTGGGTGGGGGATTTCTTGTCCCTTGGAGGCGCGACAAGGCGCTCGACTAAGCCTAATGGGTGGGGTTTTGAAATTTATTTTACACATCCAATATGTGACATGATTCCTCCTTGTGCTAGTATTATATCAACAAACCAATGCGGCATAAGTAGATTCACACATTTACAATAATAGTGCAACATATATAAACATACTCATTGTAAGAAAATACATAGACATTCACTCACAGCAACATATATACATGCATCTTAAACACATTAATCATTCATACATTTGACACAATATTTAACATTGAAACCCATCCAAGAAAAACCACAAATGCACTCTTCATCTGGCATGAGAAATGTATGCACCTTCTATCTGTGCACTAAGATGCAGACTCTGTTCTAGATATTCTTATTTATCTACACAAACTCTTTTTTCCTCTCATGCTCTCTGATATTCTCTTCCTCTACTCGAATCTACTACCGATTTGCACACATCTTGGATCGACTCTACTTCTTCTATGACTTTGTTGATGATCCACACATAGATTGCATCAAGTCTACTTCTTCCATGACTCTACTAATGATCCACACACAACCTGGATCATCCCAAGTATCCCACTCTTCTACGCACTTAGCTGGAGATTCTCAACGAAATCCACTTATCAAAAACTAACATAGTCAAAGCGTGCCCATATTCTAACAAATACTCTAGAGTGTCTTAGGATAACCCACATACAGCTTGGGTTCTTGATCCCTTTATAGACTCTTTACATGTCAATTTCTCATCCAACTTCCTATACTTAGCCAACGAGTTGTCTTTCCTATTCTAGAAACACGTGTCAATAGGCACTAATGGCCCAAATTACAAAAATTCCTTCGTATGTATGGCTTCCACCAACTCTAGCAAACCTTGTCCCCATGATCTTCAGGAACAGTCGCTTTCTAGCCGTTATAACCTACTATCATTTTCCACTCGTTATACCACTGTACACCTTCTGGTACTATTCTTCCATCGCACATTTCCTTGTCACATTCCTTCATTCTTTCACACATCTTATTCTATCGCACATCTTCTTTTGTCGTGGCTTTCACAGTTTCCTTTTAAGCTGCTTCTTTCCTTAACTCCTTCTTCTTTATCTTCTTTTGTCGCGCCTCATTTGCCTTGTTTTCCTTCATCTTCTCTTCCTTACTTCTCTCACTACCTCTTTTTCAACTCCTTTCTCCTCTTCTTCCTTAGCTCTTCACATACTTAAGTATAATTCTAAGTGAATTCTGCTTTCTTTCCCTAAGCCCAACAAGACCCGAGGTTAACCCTAATCCAATTGAGATGAATTTGGAGTTAGTATATTGGATAACGAGATGTTTGTATTCAATTTTTTTTCTCTCCTTATAGAAGATATTTCTACCAATCCCTCAATGGAAATATTCAAATGTACCTTCTTCCTGGTGCACACCTAGTTAGTTTAGTTTACATATATCAAAATGCAAGCACTCCAATTTGAGATGATGTAACAAGAAGTTGCTTTAAGGATGAACCCTTCCATAATCATTTATATTCTAGCATCCTTGTTCATGTTGATTGAGATTAATGTATATATATTTTTTAAATCAAACTAGATAGAAGAGATTTCTACCAATTCCTCAATGGAAATCTTCAAATTAGAGCATCTTGTCATATGTTTTTTACTATGAACCCTATATCTCACAAAGCATAAGGTGAAGTTAGAGTACAATAATAAAGTAGAGAATGCTTTTATATTTAATTGTGAGAACCTTTAGACTAAGTTGGGGGTCAATAAAAAAGTTTCCTTAGAAGGAATTACTTAAGTAAGATGCCAAAATTCATATTGTACGTTGGGGATCAATCAGAAAGTTTCCTTAGAAGGCATTAATTAAGTAATATGCCATCATGCATATTTTCAATATAACTTATAGCAACATATGAAAGTCCCTGTGAAATTTCTTTACGAACATAACATTATTTCCACATAAAAGTTCCTTCCTTCAGTGTCCCTTATGTGACATATAAGGGTCCATATTGGCATCCATTAATTTACAACAAATTTTTAATTGGATATTGGATCCTTCCTAGTTTCTAATTCTTCCTATAATGGTTGTGTTTTTTATTCAATGATATGTTTTCTATCTATACTAATTTTATTTATAATGGATTGAAGCAGTCCAATGGATGTCCTTGTATTCAACATAATATTTCAATTTTCCACTTGAATTTCCCTTAAAATATATCCAAGGATTGAAATCATTATACTCTTAAATTTACCATCCCTAATTGGTACATAAATTATTACATTCAGGTGCTAGCATACATCAAAATTTAAACCAAAAACTAAGTACTAACTTTGTTTAGAAGGGACTATTGACATGAAGCATAATAACATTAACTAAGAAGTTGGGATCTGTATAACTTGCTTTCCTATAAAAATAACACTAGACCTATTTCAAAACAACTAGATTGATATATTTTGGGGAAGTTATAGTTTGACTTTCGTGATTTTCTAGTATGTCCTTAAAGTACTTAATTTCATCTATCGTTCCCGATCTTAAATCTAGGGAACCTTCTTATCCAATATAGTGTATTAAAAATAAAAAATAATATGTTTTTTGAATTCTAGTTTATGGATCATATAATAATATTCCTTCTATCTCTGTTTTTCACCATTTTAGCCAGTAAACTAACTTGTTTGGGATTTTCATCTCCTTAGAATGTTTTTCCTCTACTAGTATGATGTCTTTAATTTAGGTCTTCACATCTTAATATGTGTCTTCCTTTATACTTCCCCAACAAATTTATTTTAGGGTAGTAGTCATTTCCAGATAGGTTGGTGAATGGAGTCAAACTATAATAGGCGTTATGTAATTTGACTTTATAGAAAGGATTGCATTGTAAGAGTTGAAAATTGTTGTTTCGAAATCCTTGTAACTATTTTATATTGTTTATGGAAGTCAAAACCTTCATTGGATATGTGTGAGAGGTTGATAATTGGCTAAAGGATCATGCAGTTTGGGTAAGCATGGTGATTAGCTAGGGATGACATCTTGCATTATAGGTTTTTAGTGGCATTGATCAAGGGTCCATCTCATCAAATACTATCTTTATAGATTAGTCACTAATACTCTATAGACATTGGTGTGGATTCTTATGCTATACTCTCTAAGTTCTTAGTGGCCATATGTGAAACTACATCAAGCTTATCCCTACATTTAACAAATTTTTCTAGAATAAGAAGCTTGGTGAGAATGGCTGCAATCTACTCCTGAGTTCCACAATATTGCAGCTTGATCTCTCTATTATCTACAATTTGTTGAATGCACTAAAAAAAACCTCCATGTGCTTTGTTCATTTTTTAAATAGTTGCATTGGGTTGTTTACTTGCAAATCAATAAGTAATCATCATTACTCTTTCTATAGTAAATAAATTAAACCCATTCCAATGGATAAAGAATTCCAAGAATAATTGAAAACATTTTACATTCTTATTCTCATAGTCAATGCAAAAGAATACCATTCCATGATACAGAGTCATTCATGCACCAAGTTTTATTGCTTGAAAACAAAGAACTGCATTGGAACCTCATAAGCATAGAATCAAACATCTAGCCAATGACTGTTAGATGTGTAAATGAAACCATCAATTTATGTCACTCAATGTATTGATTTGATGATAATCCATTGTAACTCAATGCAGTGATTTCACAAGCCACCAATAGCAGAGTGGAGGTTTTAACTAACAAATTCTTCAAAACCATGAACATCCACCATAACTCAATGCATTGATTTGACTATCTCTGTGAGCCACAGTCTATGGTGGTTTTTCAGTGTGGGAGGAAAACTACTTGTGTATTGTTTACAAAATGTGCATGACTTCTCTTTAGCTGGTTATTGCTTGAAGCTTCCTCATTGGTTGACTTGGTTTATTTGACCACCTTCCTATAGAATTTATCTAACCATATCCAACAATACCTTTATCTTTCCTCAAGCATGCTCATTTCTCCTATAAGTGACTTTTCTTCTAAGATCTATTTAAGAGGCTTCAATTTGTGATGTGAAGGAGGTCGTTTCCCTTATGATTGAGTTAAAGGCTGCCATTTTTCATGTCAAGGAGGTCATTTCCCTTATGAATGTGTTAGAAGCTTCCATTTTTCATGTGAAGGAGGTCACTTCCCTTGCTACTATGTTAGAGGTTGTCGTTTTTCATGTGAAGGAGGTTGTTTCACTTTTGATTATGTTAGAGGCTTCCATTTGTCATCTTGTTGAGGTCGCTACCCTTGTGGACTATGTGAGGGATTCCATTTGTCATCTGGTGGAGGTTGCTTCTTGTTGGACCTTGGTTAGGGATCTAGGGTTTTAGAGGCTACTGTTCCCTGCTTGGACCTTGGTTAGGGTCTGCTCTATGGTTTTAGAGGCTACTTCTATAGAAGTTTGATATAGTGTATCTTATCAGTGAATGGTTTACCAACATGTCCATGACTCCATACCAGTATGAGTAATTAGGTCTCTTACAATTTCCTTTACCCATGGAGTGGTTTCTTTAATATTGTTTTGCTAACGACATGCCCAAATAAACCAAGAAATACCTTTAATGCACAAATATGTCCTCCAATATAAACTAGATTTTCCCTTTAGATTTTGTTACACCTTATATTATGATGAAAGGTTCCCAAAACTTCATATTGCTACTCTTATCCAGATTCACACCCATAACTTCCTTAAAGGTATGTTCTCTGCTGTAGGAGGACATAGACAGTCCTTAACTATGCCCAAAACTGAAAATGAAGACTTGTAGGGCCTAGTTTTAGGAAAAGAGACATTTACTTCCCTTTTCACCAACAAATATTTCCCATAATGTCTCTTTCTTCCTAGGCTAGCTCATAATTACCAACTGAACACCCGATGCAAATGGGGTGATAACACGTATCAAAAGAAGAGCTCAAAGTAGTGATATAGTTCTTTGAGAACTAAAAAATTCCATGTCCAATGCTTGCACAGTAATTTTTTATGGGGGCATGATATAATTTAATGAAGGAATACAAATTAAAAGTGATGAAAGAATTCTAGAATTTCTGGTTAAGTAGATCCATGTTGCGATCAGGGTGGTTCATGAGGGTTCACATTCAATAAAAAGAAACAAAATGTCAACTATGGTTCTCAAGATATATTTGTATAAATGGTATGGTAAGTTAAGCTATCAATACCCAAGGTTAATACTAATCCGATTTAGATGAATATGAAGTTAGTACATTGGATAATAGGATGTCTATCTTTAGTTTTTTTTTTCTCTCCTTATAATTTGATCAACCTCCTTATAATGGTGGTTCCAAAATACCTATAGCTTCTCTGTTACTATTTAACTAAAGGACCATTCCATAATGTTGAGTTCCTTCAAATTTTGTTTCCCAACTATTACTATTAATTGGCATGCTACACTACTGGGTGACTCTAAATAGGTGGTCCTCCCACTTTTTAATGGGCCCTGACAATTTCCTCAAGACTACTTAATTTTATTACCTTTCGAAACTAGGTGTAAATGCATCTTTAAAAATGATGTTAGTTCTATTTCTCCCTTCCTTAGGATTTGGTGGGAAGACGTATGATTTCAGCTCGAAGCCAAGTGTGTTTTTTTGTTAGACATGCCAATAATTTTGATGTTTTTTCATAAATAGATCATGTTTCAATTTTGGTTGTGCAAATAAGGATGTCAAATGCATTCTTGGTTTTTGTACCTATTGTATGTATTTTTTATTGTTTTTGTACACATTGTTTTGTGCAATATAAGGCATGTTTCCTCAAAAGCATGTATTATGTAATTTGGTTGTGAATTATTCTAGTAAATTGGAAGTTGAAGCATACTTTGTTTCTTGTTTAAATGGGATATTTCTATCTATTAAATGATAAATCATAGTGGACTATTTGTTGCTGCTAGGGTCTCGTTTCCTTATTATAGGTTCCTAGATCTAAGTTATAGGCTTCCATTTGTCATGTGAATGAGGCTGCTAACCTTGTGACTGAGTTATAGGATTTCATTTGTCATGTGAAGGAGGTCGTTTCCCTTGTGACTATGATAAAGGCTATCATTTGTCATGTGAAGGAGGTCGTTGCCCTTATGACTATGTTAGAGGTTGTCATTTTTCATGTGAAGGAGGTCGTTGCACTTGTGATTGTGTTAGAGGCTTCCATATTTCATCTTGTAGAGGTTGCTACCCTTGTGGACTGTGTGAGGGATTCCATTTGTCATATGGTAGAGGTTGTTGCTTGCTTTGAACTTGATTAGAACTTGGGGTTCGATATAGGGTTTTAGAGGCTATTGTTTCCTACTTGGACCTTGGTTAGGGTCTTCTCTAGGGTTTTAGAGGCTACTGCTCTATAGGTTTGATATAGTGTATATTATTAGTGAATGGTTTACCAACATGTCCATGACTCCATACCAGCATGAGTAATTAGGTCTCTTACATTTTCCTTTCCCCATGGAATGGCTGTTTAAATATTGTTTTACCAATGGCATGCCCAAATAAACAAAGAAATACATGCACAAATATGTCCTCCAATCTAACCCATATTTTCCCTTTAGATATTGTTACATCTTATATTATGAGGAAAAGTGTTGAAGACTTCATATTTCTACTCTTTCCCATATTCACACCCAGAACTGCCTAAAGGCATGGTATCTGCTATAGGAGGACATGGACAGTCCTTAACTATGCCCAAAACTTAAAATGAAGACTTCTAGGGCCTACATTCTAGGAAAATATGACATTTACATCCATTTTCACCAACAAATATTGCCCATAATGTCTCTTTCTGGCCATTCTAGCTCAAAATTCTCAACTGGGCACCCGATGTAAAGAGGGGGATACCATGTATCAAAAGAATAGCTCAAAGAAATGATACAGTCCTTCTAGAACTCAAAAATTCCATGTCCCAATGGTTGCACGGTAAAATTTATTTGGGTTTTTATATGATTTAATGAAGGAATAAAAATTGAGTGATGAAAGAATTCTAGAATTTCTTGTTAACTAGATCCGCGATCAGGGTGGTTCATGAGGGTTTGCATTCAATAAAATGAAACAAAATGTCATCTATGGTCCTCAAGATATATTTCTCTAATGTATATGGTAAGGTATGTTGGAAATATCTGAGGTTAATTCTAATCCGATTGGAATGAATATGGAGCTAGTATATTGGATAATGGGATGTCTCTCTTCAATTTTTTTTTACTTTCCTTATAATTGGGTCAGCCTCCTTATAATGCGCGTTAAGATAGGCCTACCCTATGTCAATTTTTCTTCTCTTCTTATTGGTAACTAATGACTTAAGAAGGAGAGCAAAAGTTGTGGCACATGCCCTCTAGTGTGAAGACGAAAATGGCCCTGAACCCATAATTGCAGCCTAGCCCATTGATTTGTTTGGATTGAAGTGGTATTTTTTGGACACTAAGATTATATAAGATGTATTTGTTAAAATAAAATAAAGAAAGAAAAATAGGAAATAAAAATACACGACTCCTTAACCTACAAATTATAGATATTAGCATTCCTACAAGATTATTTATCCAAGTAGCACATCATATATATTAAGAAGACATGTTATTCCATAAGTTAATTTCTACTTAAATGGATAGATTGTGTATTGGAAACTCAATGTAATATTACATGCAGTTGCTTGAGTTGTGCAACTGACTGTGTAAGGATATGAGTATGTTGAGTAAAAATCTTGAATCATTTTATTATATCCATGGAAATAAAAAAAATATGACTTCCTTATTAGTGATGAAATAAAGAGTTTTTCTATGCATCCAAACATGTAAATGGAAACAATACTCCTTTTATTTCTCCATATCAATGGTTCTAGGTTGCATTGAATCATATTGAAAACTATATCACTAGAGGATTTGTCTTCATAACATCCTATTTTATTTTCTTTAGCTTGCATCGATGTATCTTAAAAAACACATGTAAAAAAAGAATTATGCTCACAACATATTTTGATCAATGGGAGGTCATCTCATGGAATTCATGCTAGTTACATATCTTCTTTTAAATTCACGTGTAGGTGTTGTTACATGTACATTGGGGGTCTTAATGAAAAAATAATCCTTCCACAAGGTTCCATCTCACTATATCCGATACTTGGGTATTTATTAAAGTATTCCATGTCAATTGGAAATATGTTGTTCTGTTGTACATGATACCAAACTCCAAAGTTCCATGTATATATTTTAGATTCATCTTACATGCAACGAGATGTTTATTCTTGGAGCTATCATAAATCTAGAGATATAGCTGATTGCAAAGAAGAATTATGTCCTCATTGATGTAAGGTATAGTATGGTTCCCATAATTTTCTGTACTCTGTAAATTACTCAAAATCCAATTTTGATTAACTGTTAGTTATAATTTCAAAAATTAACCTCCGTAGGTGAATCTATTTACATTCAAGCAATCTAAATTTCTCCAGTATAATTTTAGCATATTTAGTTTGATAGAAAATCACACCACTGTAGTAATGTTAAACTTCTACACCTAAGCAAAAATGAAAGAGACTAACATTACTTGTGTCAAAAGAAGCACATGATTGAGATTTTATCTCTCGAATTACACCGGCTTCACTCCTTTTGATGATAGAATCTTCTACATATACCACTAAAATAAATATGACCTAACTTGATCTTTTGACATAAATATTTAAACCATAAGGACTTCTTCTGAATCTAGATCTTATGAGATCTTTATCAATTTTAATGTACTAGTCCCCTGGGGATTTCTTTAACTTGTAAAGAGAATTTGCAAACCTGCACACTAGATGCTATTTATGTGCATCTAAGAATATTTGTAGCTGGATATTGATACACATACACCTCCTCTTAAATATCCATCAAGGTAGACACTCTTTACATCCATCTGATAACATTTCCAACCAAGCTAAGCTACCATGACCAGATCCAATCTAATTGTGATCATCTTTGTTGTAGTGGCAAGTATCGCCTCATTGTCCACTCATTTTTTCTATGCAAAATCCTTTGGAACCGACCTCTTCATATTTTTTTATCTAGTGAACTATTTGCTTTGTATTTTTTCTTGTACAATGTAAATCCATTTGCAGGAAATGGGTTCCTTAATTACAAACAACTCCATCAATGATGTTTACACCATTGTTATCCATACTAGTGCTGACCTGAAGACTACCATATTTTCTAAAAATTGTTATCTAGATAGATAATTGGATAGACTAATCTAATCTAAAAACAAAATTCCAAATTGGGCGAAGTGTTTTTCTCACAAGAAGTTTCCTGCCTGTTGAATAATCCCTTAGTGCCCAAACACAACACCTTTCCAATGTAAAGGAAACATAAAAATATCATGATACCTAAAAACAACCCAAGTATGAAATGTTTTAGCAACATTACAATTCCATACAAATGTTAAAGGGGTCTAGAGTCCCCAAAAAATACTATACCCATGGAGGTGTAGCTAGTGGTCCAATTGGAGTCAGTGACAATGTAACTAAGGAATGCCTACAATGGGGTATTAAAGGGGTTTCTTGATAAAATTCCCAAGGTTAATATGATGTGAGGTGGATTGATAGTTCATGATTTTAGCAAAGGAATTAATGTCTATCTAGTGTTCTTGTATGGATTTGATTGTGTAAGACAGTGAGTTTGTGGTAGAAGGGATCCCAAGCATGGGAAGGGTTTGTGATGGATGGATAGAGTGGGAAATCCTTGCAAGAAATATGTTTTCTTACATGTCAATGAAATTGTAATTTGAGGTTGATGGAGTCAAGAAGGTAGGAAAATTATTTAGGTGATGGGTATGCCATTGGAGATGATAGTTTCATCATCCAAAATTGTTGTATGCTCAATGTGGAGCTAGTGAGTGTATGAATTTTTGGAAAAGTTGTGAAGATAGTTTGAGGACACAATGTCACAAGGTTGTTGGTTTGTTTTTGTGTATATAGGAATTGTTGTGGTTGTTGATGTAATAATCCTTGCTAAGGATGCTATTTTGGCAACGTTTGTTGTTGTTGGTCGATGGATTGCAAACAATTAAATGTTTTTGGTGAGGATTTTGTTGATGGGGTTGGTTGATGGTCTGTTGTTACTAAGGATATTTCCATGTGTTATTCTAGTGGTAAAATGCTTAGTGTTTGAAATAAATGATGCATAACTATGTTACATAATGTTGACTAGAAGTTATACACTTTTTCTTATAACCTGAGTTGTTTTAGTGGTAAAATGGTTAGCGTTGAAAACAATGATGTCTAAGTATGTACATAATGTTGATTAGATGATATACACTTTTTATTTCAACCTTTATACTTTAATAGCTTATGGAACTAGCATCATTATGAGAGAGGAAGGAACCATTTATATTGCAACTATTTGAAGGGGTTATTAGTACCTTGAGATGGTTATTAGTACCTCAAGATGCCATGTTGATACTAATTGTGTCATTATATCTAAGTAGATGTGTTGAGCCAAACATGTATATCTTTGTTTAACATAGTTTTTTTAACATTGACAAATGATGCTCATGTCACAACAATTTTTTCACCAAACTTTGGTTAGGTCGATTCAATTCATTTATCCAAAAGGTTGCCTCGTTGCACCCTCAAATATTTATCACCAAATCATCTGTCAATTTTTAGCATATAGAAATGAACTAAATCATCCTAAATAATTTCATGGAATTATCATGATCATATTAGTGATAGATTTTGGTTGGGGAATTTCATATTCAAAATCAATTTTAGTGAGTAGGAATGCCTATTTTGAATTTGAGTTTCTATTGATTCTTAATAATTATCTTTCCCAAACCAACCTCGATGATCCCCGTATTTTATTGCTAAGTAGTTTCTCACTTATATAGTTTCATAAGTTGTACTTTACAACTCCAAAATAATTTTGATAGGACACCATGACATAAACCTACGATATTTTTTAAGTCATTTTTTAGTTAAATTGTCTCCAATAGGTGGGTCATATGCTTGACTTGGATTATCACGAATGCATAAGATAAAGATTTGCTTTCTATAGAATTATGTAAGTTGTATGTCTATAGTGTGCTTCTCCTATAGTTTCATGTAGGCACTACTCTTATAGGACTTATTTTCTATATATACTTGCAAGTTGGCATTTCTGTAGTACTCCTTTCTTGTAGTTTCCTATAGGTTGACAATCCTGTAATGATCCTCTCCTATAGTTTCCTGTATGTGCACATTCCTATAGTGCTTTTCCCATTTATATTACTATAGGTGCATAATAATGTAGGGACTTGCATCAGGAAATAGTTGTGACATAATACATTTTGTAGCCTTCTTTAGGTGTATGGATAAGCCATAATATGGTATATTGCAAGTTAAGGTTGTGGAATGATGGAATGATTGTGTATGGGATAAATGAAATGATCACTAGATTGGATGGAATGAATGAGATGGATAATTGGATTTAATGGAATGAATGGGATTGTGATAAATGAATTGTTGATAAAAATGTTGATTTTGCAATGGTGCAAGTGAAAGTTCATGGAATGTAATGGATTTTATATCTATGATTTCACTTGGAGATATCACTATGTATCATCAAAGGTAGTTGATTAATTCTTTGTAATTTGGTCTATTACACTTTCCTCTACCCATGAAATGGTTGTTTCAATAATTTTTTACCAATGGCATGCCCAAAGAAACCAAGAAATACCTTTTATGCACAAATCTGTCCTCCTTTAGATATTCCCTACCAAGACCTTGTTGAGAGTTTGAAGGTTGCAAATACCTAGTCTTGTTGAACCTTTTGGGAGACAAACTTTGTGCCTAGCCACAAGGGCCCATTTTATTTATTTTATAGTATGCCTCCCCACCCTCCTCCCCCTAAATAAAGGATCTTTTAAGGCTTTGTATCGCCTTAATAATTTGGGAAGGTGTTGCCAACACCGAGAAAATGAATAGATACATAGATTGAAGTATTTTTTATGTAAAGTTAATCTACTATGAATATTAAGTGATATGAGGGTTCAAGAGTTGAGTTTATGGACTATCTTGAAAATGAGTTCTTGAGTTGAGAGTTTCTACAAAAATTTCCATTAGAATTATCTATCATAAGCTTAGTCCACCTATATTGTCTAATATAAAATTTCCTTGATATGTTTAAACTCTGTATAGATTTTAACTCAAAATGCTACCATGAATATGAAGAGTGTAGTGTGACTTCAACTAAAAACATTTCTTTACCCAAGCTGCTTAGTTCATTAGTTTATTCTCTTTTCTCTATTCAATTCCATTCCCACTATCATCCAATGCTATTCCGATATATTTTCCAGTAGACAAGTGATGATTAATACACACTTGTAGTTTCTTTCTCTCTTTTTGGCTTATGCTAAGAGAAGATCTAAAATAATCTAATCCCATATGAGCATGAATAAGGAGAACAACTCAAGTTAAGAGAGCTTATTTTACATAGTTTTTAATTCCTTCATCTCATGACGTTGTGGACACCATTACATTTTATAAATTTAAATTTTAAAGGTTATGGCCACCAAGGAATTGATGCTATACAATCTTGATTCTTATGAATGCCACTTTTTCTACTAGGTATTTTGGAAATGAAAAATGTCAATAAAAAATTAGGTTTTAAATACATAACAAATATAAACTCATATCTATCTTGATGGATTTATGTCTAATTTTGAAGTTAATCATGGATGAGTTTAGATTACTAGGTTTAAAATTTATTTCCTATAGAATTCATGTCATCATGGATATCTTACAAATTGTACTAATTTTATTTCTTTTTTCTCACCCAGGTTTCACTTTGGGTTTCTATATTTATTTGATATTTAAATTGTAAAATATTCAATGAGATGTCAAACAACGACCATGGAAATAAAGAATCAAAAGAGGGGAATGTATTATCATACTTTTAGAAGCCTCAATCCAAGAATCCATATTGTCTTCATGATTCAAACTCTTTTGAGCAACCCATCAATGAGAGAGATGTCAAAACTTCTAAGAATGCATCTAATAACTATATAGTGAATGATAGAATCAGTTCCTCTAGTGAACAAAGTGAGATAAATGCAATTCAACCAGAAATTGGCAATGATAATGTTGAATGTTTTTCCTTGGGAGGCAACACAAATCATTCACAATCATGCAAAAGGAAGAAAGGGCAATGGGACATAGGGGGGAAATTCTAATCAGAATGGAACTAAAAAATTCCTTTTATTGAACCAGTAACTCCAATAAATGAGAAGGAAGCTTCATGAAAAGTTAAATGCATTCTATGTAGTTGGAAACTAGGAAATGTAGTAAAATTGCAAATGAAGTTAGATACAATAGAGAAGCATGCAGGAAAGATTTATGTCAAGAAAATTAAAAATGGTGAGGAGAAGTCTATTCCTAAATGGAAATATTCTGAGGAATTTCAACATGTTAAATATCAAGAAGAATATAATAAAATATTTATTAAGAGTAAACTTGAGCCAAGTGGAGGGACTATCACATCTCTATTTGGAAAAACAACGGAAAGAAATTTACTATCCAAGACGACACAATTAAGCAATGTATTTCACATCTTATCTAGAGGTCGTCCTATGACAGATTATCTATATTATAAGAACTATGCATCTTTTCTTAAAGTATCGAATTTTCCATCTTCACACTTGTCTATAATGAGTGGCTGGGAATGGGAAAGATATCTAGCTCAAGTAGAAAAAGGATGATTTGAAAGAGAAGATTGTGAATGCCATATTTTTTTCACTGTGTTTGGATGAAGATACAACTATTGATAATAATTCATGGATATGCATGAGTATTTATATGTTTAATGATCATATTAGGCATTCATAACTACTTGGAATTCAAATAATGAAGAAGAGTTATACAAATGTAAATATTTATGAACTTGTTATTAAGACTTTGAAGGAAATTGGTGGTATGGATGATTTAATGATCCCAAAAAGGTTGGTATGTGTTGGAGAAGATGGAAAATCATTCATGCAAGGACAAAGGAATGGCCTTTGTGTCAAACTACAACTATTATCTTCATCGTTTATGATCAGTATTCATTGTATGCCTCATAGGCCTAATCTTTCATTTAAAATAGTAAGTAAGTTTCCAATGGTTTCAAAAGTTGAATAACTTGTACATGAGACTCATGCATACTTTTGTCGTAGTCCTAAGCGATTTAGAGAGTTTCAACAATTTGCAAACGATATTACAGATGGGAAAAAAAATTAAAAGATGTTGATACAAGATGGATTTCATTGAATGGACCAACTCAAAGACTATTTAGTGTGTACCAATCATTGGTAGGGGTGATGTATGAACATCGCTTCAATGTAGACAAAGCTCAAGATATTGTTTTTTGACTAACTATTATAGAGACATCATTAAAATTTTCCGGAATTCTTCCTTTGCTTCACAAAATGAATGTACGTGTGAAAATGGCTCAGAGTCGTACAATGTATATTGTAGAGTACACAAATACAAGGAAATTAGCATGTCTAGCATTCAATAATTTGTATACGATGTCATATTCTTTTACAAGTCCAACGGTTAACTATTGGACTACTCTCATTGATATAGAAAAGATTGAAAATTATTTGAAGTTTGATGAAAAAGGGAGACTATGTATGGTAGTGCATGGGTATATGGTTCCCTTCATTATGTTAGTAAGATGGGACAAACCACCAAAGATTGTCGTGTGTCAAGAGACAAATTCAATGATATTGTGATTTTAGTGAGATACAACTTGATACAAATTTCACAATCACTATCATTAGAGATAAGAAAACTATTTCCTTGAGATTAATTATTGGAGGCCATGTATGTGGTATACCCTCAATATTGGAATAGTTAAAAAAATATAGATACTTTGAAAGTTTACTTTTTATCAAAATTGAATATTTTAGTGCGCCCCTTTGGTAGGAATGTCAAGGTACAAGGAGAAGGGATTGGAGGTATTATATTCATCAAAATTATATCAACAAGCTTCTTGCTTTGCTGAAACAATGTCAAATCAATATCATATTTTGATGGAACCTATAGAATATGGTGCAGTAATCAAATTCTGGACTCTTTTAGGTGAAAGTCAATATTTACAAGAAAACATGTTAGAGTATTTCAAATTAGTCGATTTATGTCAAACCGTGATTTTGGGATCAGTGGAGGATGAAAGAATGTTTAGTGCACTATCATTCTTGAAGTCAAAGTTGAGAAACAAACTTGATAAGAATATGGATACTTGTTTAAGATTATATGTAATAAAGTACGACATTACCAATTTTCTATTCAATGGAGCTCTAGCACTTTGGTGACCAGATTGTGACAGAAGAGGAGAATAAAATATAACAAATGTTTCCAATGAACTTGATACATTACATAATGTTTTGGAGGCTCACAATGATATTTCATCTACAGAAGTTCAAGTTCAATATGTAGAAAGTGAGGGTCCACATCGGAATTCAAAATTTGATATCCCACAAGATATTATCTAAATTAATATACATTGGTAGTGTATAAATAATGAATGCAATTTAATAGATCACGTGATTCTTGTTAGTTTAACTTTGATGTTCCTCTATTTTGGAGTAGGTTGGAAAATGAAATTCTTGACAGGAGAAGGATTACCATATATTAAATTGAACTTGCATTTCAAGTAAAAATAGGTTCTAGAGTCTATACTTCATATTAAATATAATAACATTGGAGCTACATTTCATTGATGCAATCTATTTGAAGTTTGGTGTTTTGATAGTTAACTAACACATTGTTTTTTCTTATATGTGATAGGAAATGAAGTTGGGACCTATCTATTTAAGATAGTGTCCTAGTATTAAAGGTTAAATAATTAATTTAACAATACTTCTGCTTAGCAATAATGGGCTCATTCAAAAGTTAAAACTTTTTAACTTTGATATCTTGGAAAATATTAATGGTTTGTTGTTTCTTGCATTTGGAGCATTTTTTCAAATTTGAAAGTTTGTGTTTATTTTGGTTAAAAATATGTGTATTCCCTTGATACTTGACTGCAGTTTGAGCCCTTTGTACTAGCTTTATTAGTTTCATAAATGGCTTGTTTGATTCTTAAATTTGGATTGCATTTATTTTTCTTAGATTTTTTATTCCTTGATACTTGATTGTGATTTGAGCCCTTTGTATCCCTTTGTGGCGTTCAATGTTTCTTTATAATTATTATTGTTCTCTTTAAATATTTGATGTTTCGAGGAAATATGCTTGTATTTCCTTTCACTTTGTTGCATGACTTACGCATCTTCACCATTTAAATTTTAGAATCTATTATGTTTATTTTATATTTTCTTTGAAAAAACGTGTTGGTATTTAGAAATGGAAATGAGATCTGAGTTGCTAAGTGAAAAGAGAGATGATCTATGCATTGGCTTACTAGGTTCCTATGCATTCATCAAAGGAGACCTATTGGCAATGATACCAACATTCATCTAATGAAATTTTATTTTTGATTTCATGACTAAAAGATCATTACATGTAGCCTCTAGGATTCTAGCCATATTTATAAATTGCTTGATAAGATTTAGTCATTGATCACATAATAATGTTAGAAATAAAGTAGTATTGGTCACAAACATGCCTTTAATTGTAATGCATGTGTAATAAATCTTGAAAGAATATGTTGATGTATGTGTTTCTAAAAGTTTCCCTATTGTGAATCATACATAAATATGAGCATTTGTATTTTATGGAAAGTTTGTAAACTAAAAAAAGGTGTTGTATTTTTGTTTTAATGTTTTATGAGAGGTACATTATTATCTTTCTCTTATACAAATTTTTCACCTTGATTGCATGTCATGGTAGAAAATGGGTACGTCCTTGCTAGAAAGATGTTAATGTCAATGTGGATACTATGCAACCATCCATTGATTTTTTTTTTAGAGCATTGATCAAGCCTTGTATTTCAAGTAGTGATTCAAAAAACTATTTTTATTGTAGCTATATTTTTAGATTGAGGGGGGTGATTAGGCCCAAGATATTTTGTGAAAGTAACTGTTGTTTGTAGGAATTATGCAACTTGTGGGGACACTGCTTGTTCCTCTACCCTGTATGGTACAAGTATAGAAAAAAACACCACAACAGTATATGCTTTCCCTATATGGTTAATATACTAATGAAAATTACTCTTATACCTTAGATTGACAAGCTTTAGTCCTTGTTCCACTGCTCTCCATGCGATCTACAGTACCCGCGAAGAAGAATCAAGAAAACAAGACAAACAAGATGAGAGTAACAATATAGATTAACAATCTATGCTAGTGATCAAGGAATCCAACAATATTAAATTGATATTACATAAATCAAATATGGGAAAGGGAAACATTATTGTATTAATCAAATAATAAGCTAAAGCTACAACCAAATCCTTGATGTTGCTAGTTTTGTATCCATAATGGTCTTACACCACACTCACAACACTCCACAATCACACAAATCTCTTTGCACACAAAATCACTCTACTTTACCTCAATACCAGACTTCAATCCAACGACATAAGGATTCTCTTATTGGTCGCTCCTCACTCACTCCATGAAGGCTTATTTTATAGGCCAAGGAAGGTCCACATGGGATGAGATTATTTAGGAAATGGATAGGGGATGATCCCTATGGGTGAGGAGGTCGAATGCCACCTCTCCCTAGCTGATAGGAACAACCTCTGCGAGGGATTTCGTATGCAATATTCTCAAAACTTCATTTTTCCTATTTTATCTCTATCGGTGCTTTCTGCACAGTGGGTAAAGGCGCCAACGCTCCTTGTGAACAGCATAAAGGCATTGGCGTTGCATGATGTCAAGAGGAAACAGGAGCCGACGCTCTACCATAACAAAGAAAGTGTGCCATCCTACTCAATAGTGGGAAAAAAATTCCAAAAGAATCCCTAGCCAAGTTCTCTTAAGGGTGCTCAGGAATCAGTGGATATTTTAGGTGCAACAAAATGCCCCCCAAAGTATGAAGCTAGAAGGATGTGATAGCAAAGTATTTTTATAGACATTAGTCTGGTATCAAAGGCAAAGAGAGACAAGTTTACAACTAACATAAGACCAGTAAATGAATTTTCTGACTCAATCATGGTTGTGAACCAATACACTGCAGATCCATGAAGATGACTATGGCATGGCTACCAATAATACACTATAGATCCATGATCAATAACGTAGAAAAAGGAACATGGATACGGAACATACAAAGTAGATCCATGTTATCTAAGCTCAATACTGGACACAACCACCATACATACACTATGGATCCATGTCATGACTTAAAATCTTATTCCATCGCAACCTAAGGATAGGAAATTATGAAGATTAGGCCTAACTTCTCAGGGTCTTCATTCCAATACCCAAATGATACGATTCTAACCACATGAATAAATGTCTTGATGTCTAACATGGTAAAAACCACTTAATTACCAGTCATTAATGTATACTGTTAATAAGTGTGAGGGAAATCACCATTGATGTCAATGATCCCCAAGGCATCTCAATACATTCTCTCAAGTTTGAATAAGGGTTTTTGAATTCAAACACTTGATAGAATCTTTCAATCAGAGGTCATTGATGAAAACCTACTGTCGAAAGCAAGGAAACGTTCCATTGAGGTATGCAGGATTCAAGGTATTTGACTTGGTTTCTAATCTAATTCTTGGATGATGCCCTAAAGTCGACAGGAATATATTAATCGAAGGATGGCTATGACACATGAAACATGGAACAAAATTTTATTTTCAAGTGATGAAACAACCATGACACTGACTCAAACACAAGCTAATTCAGGAAGGTAAAGTTACTGACGAATTGGATTGCAAAAGAGACATCCTTTGAAAAAATTGTGACATGACAAATGACTTGGAAACATTGACTTAAAGATACTAAAACTATATGTAATGCAAGTAATATGGCGATACATTCTTTGAATTGACTCATGAAAGTGGATCGACTCAGAGACAAGATGAATACCCAACTATTTAGAAATGCAAATGTAGACAGGTTCCAGTTCAAAGGTGGAATATGAGCTTCCATCGATACAAATGAAAATATATTCCCCTTTCCCTTAATTTCCCCATCATGAAGGATGAGTGCCTCTTTTCGTTTTTACAAGTTCAAAGAGGGTAACAAACACTCACTGTAGCTCATCGGAAGATGTGTCCATTCTCATATGTTTTATGAACCTGAGAAAGGAGAGGATCATTCCCAAAAGAGGGTCTCTCGGTAGTTAATTTAACGAGTCCATTAAAAGCTAACTTGGTATCGTTCATGTTTAGAGAGTTTGAATGAAGACAAAAGAAGACTCCAAAAGGTCCTTTTTCATACAATTTAGTCTCTAGGGTCCGAAAAAGTATAAAATAATGCCCAAGAGAACTCTTCTAGATGAAGTCAACTAGAGTTTTCCTTTTTCATAATTAGTCAATACAAACTGAAAAAGGGGTAAACTATCGTCGAAAAGATGACTCTTCAAGTACTTTTATGAGCGTGAAGAAGACAAGTTCACTCGACAATCTTTTCTATTTTTAAGGAGCTTGAAAAGTGTTTAAATGTGACTCCATAATAGGTCCTATTTTTCATAAACCACTTTTAACGAGTCTAAAAAAGAATAAAAAGTATACTCAATACCATTTTACTAGGTTTTTAACGGGCATGTCAAACGTATAAACGACGCTCGATACTTTTCCACCTTATCCTAAAGAGTGAAAAAGGAAAAAAGAAACTTACGACATAACCATGACGCTTCATGAATATGACCTGGAATATTTAAAAATCAAGTCAAGACGAATTTCATATAAAACTATATAAAGTAAATGGTAAAAAGCCCTAAAATATTTTGACTTTAATAATGAAAATAAAAATAAAAATTACTATAAAAAGAGGGTAAATAGTGAATTTTTACCATTGTGACTTTTTTTTCCTTGGTGAGAGTGAATTGGTGGAAAATAGTTGATTTTCATTTGCATATTTCAGAAGTTGTGGACCACCTTTGCACAAACCGTTCGGACCAGGTAAGGTGCATTTCTTGTTTTAAAGGTCATTTTTTTGGTTTTTTGGGAAAATCCCCAAGGGGGGAGTGCGCATACAAGACGATTCCTTTTTCCCTTTCGGGAGATGCACTGACGCATACCTCGAAAGAGGAAAGGGAACTGAAGGTGCTCTGTCACCTAAGGGCAAAGGCCTAGACTCTTTGTCCAATAGCAGACAGTGCACTAGTGATCGTGACACTCAAAAAATCCATACACATTCAATTTTAAGAGGTCTTTCCTTCTTTAAACAACTTATACTTATTTCTAATGAGTGCTTAAATGTTTTTGCAGGGAAAATTGGAAGCAAGATGGTCATATGGAAAGAGAGACAACATGAGCTAAATGACCTTTAGGTAAGCAACTATCCAGTCACTTTGAGGGCCCTACGTGAGTGTGGGATCCTCAATTTTTTCCAGATACCAGGGATGAGAGCCTATGTGTGGCTACTACAGAATATGATACAGATGTGGGATCCTAACTAGCATCATTTTGTAGTGGGTACCCATACTCTCACAATATATGTAGAAGACATCCATTTTCTGACTGGTTTATCCCGTAGGGGAAGACCAATGACATTGACAGGACCATGAGCTGGTGAGGTATTTTTTAACGACCTAATTGATGACCATTTCTCAATCGGGACTCATTCAGTTGGTGAGAATCTTCCCATCAAGCATATTATATACATCCCATCAAGGACTGTGGCCTTTACCATCAAGAAGGTGGCAGGTACTAGGTCAACTCACTTGACCACGCGGCTGCATATATTGTATGCCTTAGAGTGTATGGCTCCCACTATATTCAATTGGAGTGAGGGTCTCTTGGTTAGCTTGAAATATAAGCTGACCAAGTGCAATAGGGGTGGGTTGAAGCAATTTGGATATGAGGCGATAGTGGTGTCCTTATTCCTAGAGAAGGTCCCCTTGATGAGGCCCCACGTTCCACTGGAAAGACTGGATGCAGAGGATACTAGTATGAGTAGGTGGGTAGATTCCATGGCCCTCCATGGTGGAGGAGGAGGCCCTAGAGTTATCTATGGTCCAACCTTTTTTCATTGGTTGAGAAGCCAAATTTTGATGGTGGAGGACTATGCCTACGCGAGGATCGACTTCAAAGAGGATCT
Source organism: Pseudotsuga menziesii (assembly GCA_001517045.1). Taxonomy (NCBI): domain Eukaryota; kingdom Viridiplantae; phylum Streptophyta; class Pinopsida; order Pinales; family Pinaceae; genus Pseudotsuga; species Pseudotsuga menziesii. Next base: position 235,564 of record LPNX010203749.1, on the reverse strand, counting down.
TGACCTTCCACTTCCAGAGGGAGAGGTATGGGATAACCAAGGTAATAAAGATACCATTATCCATGTTTTTATATATTTTTCAATTTTATATTTGATTGTTATATTGTAATGCTGATATGTACTAAAATGTCTTGGGAAAATGTTGGGCCTTCCCGTCCAGTTGGAGCCTCGCCTATAGAGAAGAGAGGAGCAGTCCGAGAGATGGTGATCTATCGTACCAAGGAATATGAGGATATTGATGATATGGAGGAGAATGTACATTGTTTGATTGTGGGGATTCCAGAAATATCCATTTATGACATACCTAGGCGCTACCAGCGCCAGACTGCAGGGGTTTCAGGCCACTTTGGGAGGCTCCCCCGTAGANTACATTGTTTGATTGTGGGGATTCCAGAAATATCCATTTATGACATACCTAGGCGCTACCAGCGCCAGACTGCAGGGGTTTCAGGCCACTTTGGGAGGCTACCCCGTAGAGTGGCTCGAGCCATGATGTGCTGCCATGATGTGCTACCATGAGTACGATCTTGAGGATTATCCCATAGTGGCTCCAATATTTTTGGTACTGTACTTATACTAAAATATTTGAAGCTTCAGTTTTTTCCCCGTATACATATGTATTTTGAAACTGTGATAGTCCAAAACTATGGGTGATCTGAAGACTTAATGCTTCAGTCATTTTTTTATCTCAGCTTTACCTTTTTGTATATGTATGAAAAGACTTTTATTTATAGATGTGTGTGGAAATGTGATGTGTGAATGAATTCCTATTATGAATCCAAATAAATGAATTTTATGTTAAAATGAACTTAACTATGAGCAATATACTAATCTAAGAAAAAGTTTGCCAAGGAATCTGCCACAGCATTTAAATGTCTCGGAACGTGTTGATAAGAAAATTGCTCAAAAGACATTTCTAAAATCATGACTCTTCGTAATGTACAAAGGAGTATGGGGTTTCGGATGGTGTAGACTTGGTTTAACTAATGCACAACCAACTACGAGTCTAAGTAAACCCTAATTTCTCTTAAATCATTAGTGAGGGCTTCCGTCAGCAATCCAATTACCGCATGATACTCTACGAGATTGTTGGTGGAGGGACCCAAACAAGTACCCCCTGAACTCACCATATCACTTGTAGGAGAGTACATCACCCAAGATGTCGATGCAAGATAAAAGGTGTAACGATTACCACCCATGAAACCAATAAAGGTGGTCATATTTCCATTAAAAAAGGACTTACGTAAGTAGGGTTGTGAAAACAAATATTACATAACACAAAAACCACACTTTTTAAAGAAACACACATCACTCTATAAACAATATTTATAATAAAACAATTCTATATGACCTAGGAATAGTATCTTTTGAGGTAAAGCACATTGCGAGGCTATCCCAAGGGTATCCCGTCATAATCCATTAACTCATATATGCCTTTCTCCAAAACATGAATGATAACATAAGGCCCATGCCACATAGATTCTAGTTTCCTTGTCCCCAACTTATCGTGTTTTTGGTCGTAGGTGAAGACCAAGTCTCCTTTGTTAAAAGAGCAGGGTTGAACATATCTACTATATTGAGCTTGCATTCGGTGTTTGTGTGCCTAATTTGCTAAGGTGGCATCATGGTGAGTTTCATCAAGCTTGTTCAATTATAGGAACCGCTCTTCTTCTAGGGTGGTATTTGGAAAATGTTCTACAGTGAGCTTCAAAGAAGGAATCTCACACTCTATTGGAAGAGTGGCCTCTAGTCCATACACCAATTGGAATGGTGTGAAACCAATGGAATTTTTGACAGTATTCCTACAGGCCCAAAGCGCAGAAAAAAGTCACAAATGCCAATTAGACTTAACCTTCCCTACCATCTGTCGAAGCATAGTTTTTAAGACTTTGTTGATTGCTTCAACCTGGAAATTGGCATGTGGATAGTAAGGTGTATAGTTATCATGATGGAACCCTAATTTTGCATTTAATTCTTCCATCATCTTGTTTTGGAAATGTGACCCATGGTCGGTCACGATGGCTGTAGGAATCTTGAATCTAGCAATAATAGGGTTAAAAAAGAAAAAGAGCAGATGTCTTTACATATTCGGTATATGTGGGCATAACCTCAGCCCATTTATTAAAGTAACCCACAACCACAATAATTTAGGCATGCCCCTCGATAGAGGTAGGTATACAATGCATGAAGTCTATGTCCCATTTTGCAAAAGGGCCTACTACTACAACAGGATGTAGCGGAGCTAGGTGGGTGCAGTTTTTGGATGTGAATAATTGACAAGGCAAGAATTTTTTGATAGTTTCAATACAATCCTTGAAGATCGAAGGCCAAAAATACCCAGCATGAAAAATATTTTGGGAAGTAGCCAACCTAGAGAGTTGATCGCCACGGGCTCCAGAGTGGAAATCATTTAAAATGATCTCAGCTTCTTCATGAGTGAGAAATCTTCGTAATATGGAGTCAACACCATAGTGGTATAATGTGTCATTGATAATGAGATAATACTTGGATTGGTGGCAGATACAATGATGCTCATCATGAGTTTCATCAGGCTAATATCGTTGAGTCTGGAGATAGAGAATGAGATCTCCATACCAGGGGTCAGATGTACTAATGAGGATCAAAGATTCATTAGGAAATGAATCAATGGGATTCGTTCCCTCAGTAATACGAGGAAGGTCACACATAACCTTAGAGAAGACATGGGACTTTTAGAACTAGTTTTGGCGAATTCCAACTCAAACTCCTAGAGAATGAAAATCCAACATGAGTATTTTCCCCCAAGTACTTGACGAGTCAAGATATAATACATGGGTTAGAGTCCACGTAAATAGTAGTTGTACAGAGCAAAATGTAATGATGAAACTTCTGGACCACGATGACCGTGGCGAGAGTGAGTTTCTCCACATGTGAATAATGGTTTTCGAGTCTAAAAGACTATTAATTATGTAATATATCACATGTTATTGATAATTTTTGTCGGTATGGACTAAGACCATACCAATGGTTGAAATGGATGCAACCACATACAAGGAATAATCCTTTGTATAATATGGTGGTTACAGCACAGGTGCATGTGTAAGAGCATGTTTAAGGTTGTTGAACGCATGCTACACCAAGTCATCCCAAATAAAAGGAGTATCCTTTTTCAACAACTGCATGAAACAGTGTGTCTTTTCAGCATAATTGCAGACGAAACAACGTAAAAAGTTTGCATTCCCTTGCAAACTTTGGAGTTCTATAACATTGGAGGGGGCAGGTAGAGCCAGGATAGCTTCAATTTTCAAAGGGTCAATACGGATGCCATCCATGGACACAATAAAACCAAGCAGTCGGTCGGTATCAACACAGAAAACATATTTATGTGATTTTAGTCAAATATTAAAATGACGACATCTTAGAAAAATGGATCTCAGATGATCAACATGGTGATTGCGGCTACTTCGAATGAGTAGGCAGGTCATCAAGATAAGGTTCCAAAATGTGTTTAATGTTGTGTAAAGCATATGACATGGTGCATTGAAACGTAGAGCTAGCATTTTTCAAGCCAAAATGGATTTTTCGGTAGGCAAAGGTCCCCCGTGGGAAAATGAAAGTTGTCTTGTGTTGATATGATGGGAGTATCTCGATTTGATTATAGCCACAGATTCCATCTATAAATGAAAATATGACACTCCTAAAATAGTTGTCGATAATTTGATCGATGTATGGGGTGGGGAATTTGTACTTAGGACAATCCCGATGCAGATCCAAAAAATCAATGCAAACCCTAATGGTACCCTACTTTTTATTGACAAGAACTATGTTGGACACACCTTCATTCAAGGGCACAGGGTAAATGAAACCAGCCCTAAGAATTTTTTCAACTTCTTCCTTGATGGTTGTTGCTTTCCTCAAATGGACCTGACGCAACTTCTGTTGAACTGGCTTGGCACCAGGGTAGGTTTTAATCTCGTGAACTATAATGGAGGGATCTATCCCTAGAATTTATTTATAGGTACAAGAAGAAACGTCTCTGAATTCCTTAAATAAGGTCGTATAAGACTGTATCTCTGAAGGTGGATAGTTCTGGCCTATCTGGATGTTCTTTGAAATAATAGGCTTCAGTGATATACCAACTGGAATTTTTTTGGTAATATTGCATAAATTACCTTCAGATTCAACATCACAAGTGTGGATCGGAGATTGAGGATCAGTCACTATATCAGAAGAAACCACTGATGCAAAATTTTCTTCTACCATATAGCAATGGGGAAGCAAAAAGGATTGATGGTGATGATATTTACAAGGAATTTCATCTAGGGACATAACCTCCATGATGGATTCATCAGAAGGGAGTGTATGCGAAAGATAATCTAGAGACGGGAGGGTTCTAGCCAATATGGTAGGTGATAAGGATCTGAAGCCACCAACAAATGATCATTGATGGTGGGGTCACTAGTGATTTGAATAGAATGGTACATCTCCTCAAAAGGACTCATTGATGTTGATTCAACAATGGAATTTCCTTTATCTATGATGGAAGTAGAAATCATATTCATGGATACAGACTGTGAAACAGGAGGAGGATTAGATAACAGGAAGATTCCCATGAGTGAAGAATATTTGATGAAACCTACTCCAATGTTCTGATATTGCAGGGTTGTCAAAAGTGGAATGTTTTTTACAGTATTCAAGATGGAATTTGTTAAACATAAATCTAACTGATCAATTGTAACAATATTCCCCTGGAATGGGAATTGAATTATTCGAAAAATGTGTGAATCAACAACTTGCATAGCATAAAACCAGTTGCGACCTTTGAGAATATTGTAATACAAAGGATCATCAATAAATTCAACATGAATGGAAACTAATTCCCCCCCTAGTTCAATCTCGAGAGAGGGCAGTAATCCATAAGGTTGAAATCCACAACCATCAAAGGCCTTTTGTGTCATGGATGAACGATTAATTTTAGGAAAACCAATGGCTCTCCTACAATACAAAGACATGATTGAGGTAGAGGCTCCCCCATCCAATATGCTACAAAGGATGGTCTTTCCAATAGATTTTGTGTACAATTGGAAATCCAACTGATGTGAGAGCCTAGTTTTGAAATCATCCAACTTGAAAGCGATGTTTTTTTATTTTTTAGGATCCAAAGCTCCAAGGGCTGTTATCAAATTATTTCACTGTGTAGGACATGTTTGGAGTACCTCAAGAGCTGACATAGCGAAGGGTGCTTGGGCCATGTTAACACAAAAAAATACTCAACTATCTCTACATGTCCTACACCACATACAAACATCCATTTCCTAACCTTTTCCCCTCAATTTTGACCTCCACACCTATGTTTTAACCTTATTCTCTATCAAAAAGCTCAAAAATATTAAAACGGGCCTAAAAAACCGACAAAAGAGCTTAAAAACTCACAAAGGGGCTAAAAACCCTGAAAGAGATAAAAAACAACAAAAAGGGGCTAAAAACCCTAAGTAGGGCCTAAAACCCTAATTAGAGTCCAAAACCCTAAATGAGAGAAAAGGACATTTTAAACTATAAATAAAGGGTGGAGGTCCCCATCATAATATGACTTATTCCTTCTACCATTATTATACTTGCATGATTACTTTGAGATACCATCATTCTCAAACTACTCATCTCGAGTCACCAAACATTCCTTTTTCCCCACTTGCTCCCATTCTTGTGTGTTGAGTCACCCTCTATACTACCCAAACCAATGGAGAAGCCATATCATTCTGAGTTAGGGCATGATGGCCCCCTTTCAAGTAAATCGGAAGGTATAACAGTCTCATTGTTCTTTGTTTAGTTTTATAGATTGTTTGTATTTTGTTTATTTTTGTTACTAATCATTCTTTTGCAACTAGCTCTTCCATTGTGAACTCTACCCTTTCGTCCCTTTGATGGAAGGGAGGTGCATTAGCACATAGTCGGGGTTTTTACCCGGCTACATTTTTGGCAACTCCTGTCATTCCCACTGTACCACCTTTCATACCTGGGGGCAGCAGCCCTTCCACGACCATCCTGACTATCCCTGTTGTGGTAAGTCAAACTCAGTACCCCCAGTCATACACTGACACCATACTCGAGAAAACTCTAACGCCATCGTCGGTCCCTCTCGCACCAACCTTGTGTATAACCTCCCATTTATGGCTCACCTCAACTTGCCTAATTTGGATAGGTTAACCAATGACCCAATTAGACATCAACCCCATTGGCCTCCCATGCTAACCAAATGCCCGTCATACATTCCAAAGTTTGAAGGGAAGGCAAGCAAGTTCCCCCAAAACCACATTATTTCATTTCATCTATGGTGCTCATGGAATAGCATTGTAGATGATTCAATCAGACTTAGGCTGTTCCAGTGCACCCTCATAGGAACTACATCCAAATGGTATATTGAGCTACCTTGAGCTTCTTACCCTAACTTCACTTCCCTTGCCTTCATGTTTCTACAATACTTCCAACTCTCTGTCAGATACAACGAGGGTGTTGATATCTTATTTTCTTGCCGCCAAAACATAGCGACCCCCGACCACATCCATGAGTGGCGGAGACAGTGTAGCCTATGCAATACTCAACTTGATGGCAAGATATTTCTCAATAGGTTCTGAAAAACCTTGCCACCACCCATCGCCAAGGATGTCACCTTTGAACGTCCCCAATCTGAGGAAGAGGCCATCTTAAAGGCCCAACATTTCAATTTAATATACACCATCATACCAGACGCTCCCCGTGTCAGCACCTCTCACCACGATACCCTAGGGGCATCCCATGCAGTGGATGGTGTCATCGGTTTTGTCTCCCAACACCCATAGTACTATGTGGAACCCCCTATAATTCCTATACATCCAAGAAACACACCTAATGTTTCACCACCAAACGAAGTACCTGATTACTCAAGGATGATGGCTCAGTTCGGAGCCATGACTTCCTATGCATAACTCATGACACACCAGCATGTTAATGCACCCACTTTGCCGGGACAATCGTATTCAAGACCTAGGACCAAATTTGTAGGCCCTCCAACTCCCTCCGCCTACTATGCACCACCTATCTAGCCTGCTCCAGCTCTAGCCCCATTTCTCCTGTTTCCATGGGACAGGTTTATTCTCAGCAAAACCTTCCCAACAAACCCACCCCCAACAACCAATAAGGGCAAGATAGGAGAAATAGAGGAAGAAACCAAGGTAGAAACCAACCACAAGGAGGCTTCCAACAACCTAATCCTCCTAATAACAATGGTATTAACTCGTTGATGTAAAAACCCCAATTTCCTAATCGATCGAGATGAAACACTCCATTATGGACCAACCATCCATTTAAATTATGCAACGTCTATGGTCACTACACTCATGAATGCCCTCATATGGACCGCGTCAAGCACTTCCTCCAAAATGAAGCTTAGTACGACACCAATGCGATAGCCTAGGCTTAACCCAAACCAGCACCACCATTTCCTTTGCCTATGGTGGTCCAAAAACCACTACCACTCCAAGGATTGGTTGCAACCACACCTTTTCCCCCACCTACACCCGTAGCTCTCGTCACGGCCCCACCTACAGAGATAGGTGTCCATCACTTGCTAGAAATGAGAAATGAAGTACAGTTCCACCACGAACACTGTTGACCCATGAACGACATAAACCTCTAACACTGCCAACATCCCACTTCACTTACCTACACCCCCCATTGATGGGGCATCCAAAGGTCCATGGTTTCCCATGCGGTGTATCACCAACAATGCGACTGCGTAAGATTCCTTAAATTATAGCATCGTTGATGACTTGGCCCAATCACCTACATCCATGTCTACTCTCAAGGTGCTCAAAACGAGTCCGCCACAACGAAAATCATTGTTATACTCACTAGCAGCAATGGACCCTTCGATTACAGATTGATCACATTCGATTTGGATCAAGTAGAACCTAGAACTCCATCTACCATCGCCTTCCAAATTTAAGTCTCAATCTGGAATTTGGTGGTCCATCAATGCATCATCGATGAAGGGGAATCTACCTATTTCATTTTGACATTTTTCTGGTAGAAGCTCAGATCCCTCACCCTCCAACCATCAACAACTTCCCTTTGCACCTATGATGGTCATTCTGCCAAAGCCCAGGGAATTCTCTCGAATGTTCCTATTTCATTAGTCGGTAAAATGGTTCTGATTGACATAGAGTTTGTTTATGCCCAACTTGATTACAAGCTCCTTCTTGGATGTAGTTACATGTATTCCATGAGAGTTGTGGAATCCACCATCTTTCACCTTATAATGTTTCCCCGTGATGGGAAAATTATGACGGTCAATCAATTAACTTACTATGATCCACAAGGGCCAGCCTCACCAAACCATGTCATCCCGATCGTCAATACTACCATCGACATTGTAGCCATCCCTTCATTATCCATAGTAGGCCTGGGATTGTTTACCAACACACCTATGATAGCCACCTTCCTGACCTTACCACCTCCATCTACATCGACTGAAATAACTGATTTGTGTACTATCACATCTAGTACCATTCTGACCATATTGCAACCTCAAACTCAGTCACTAAGGAACTATTGGGGTTCATTCCCAATTCACACAATTATGTTCCTCTTTCTTATTGTTGTTTCACTGAGTACATTGGGACACCTTTTCTATCAAGTATTCACACACCATTTTGGATCGGGAATGAACACACCTTCGATCTATACTTCCAGTAGTCCTTTCCCATAATCGACCATGGAAGATCCACCAAATCTATCCCAACACCACTTTTGCAATGACAGAGAGATCTCTAAAACTACCACAGGTGTCACCCCATTTCACTTAGTATATGGTGTGTAATCAATTCTTCCCATTGAAGACCAGATGTTTATGTAATTGTAACTTTGGAATGTATTTACTTGTATTTCTTATGTATTTTAACCCGATGTTTATTCCGAGATGTATTTGTAATGTACTTGAGTCATGTCATGCCCCGAGGTTCCTATCGGGAGTTTCTATAATGTAAACAGGTCATGTCAAGTCAAGGTGGGTAGCCCTCCTATTGTCTAAGGGTTAAAGTCCCCGCAGTTCCAAGGCACTAGGGTTATTAGACTCACCTAGTGAAGTCGGCCCTAGTTGGGTTTAGTCAAGTCAAGAATTAGAATAAATAGAGAGCTAGCCTCTCTATTTATCACACACTCACTCACACTCAGTTGTACCACATAGCTGAGGAAGAGAAAGACACTGGGGCAAGGAAGAAAGAGGTTACTGCTATCAGGAGATCATCTTACTTTTTTTGGGTTTCACTTTTGGTGCTGATTCTATCTCTGAGGAAGTTGCAGGGTTTTCTCCATTTATGGTTTCCCTGAGGAAAAACACTGTGTTCATTGTCTCTTGTGTTTGATTGCTATGCGTGTTATTCTCTCAGTTAAAAATTCTAATGTTATGCTAGCTTAATGTTAAAAATCTAACATGGTATCAAAGCTCACCTAAAAAGAAGACACTGTGCAGCTACGGGAACTAGGGTTCCTATTTTGTGGATCTCTCTCCACATATTTTCAACAAAAGTATGGTGGAATAACTCCCCTCCCTTAGGGCGCATCTTTCTGTCGAAGTAGAATCCAATTCTGAGGTTTTTCAGTTTTGGACCCGACACTACTGCCAGAAATTAGGGCTTTTCACAAAAGTGGAATTTTTCAGTGAGCCCAGGCCTATATTGATCTCCTCCCCAAAATCTAAGTTAGGGATCAAAATCAAAGCATTTGGTTGGACAAAACTCCGAAAAAGTAAAACCCTAATCTGCCCCTAAACCAGCACTGTAGGATTTCAGCTCCAAATCTAGATCCAACATCTTGACCTGGTAAGATCTAAATCTTTTGTATTTCCATTTGAGGTTCTTAGTTAAGATGTATCATCATACCAAGCTTGATGATAAGCTTGAGGGAGCTGATAACTTCCGATCCTGGAAGTATAGGATCTCCCTGGTCCTAGAAGAAAATGAGTTGGACTCCTACATCCATGAGGAGGTTCGAGTTTCAGAGGGAGATGAGGCCAAGGCCTTACATAAGAAGAAGTTAGTTATGGCAAAGAGGATCATTGCTGATTCTATCAATGATCACCTCATACCATAGGTGTCCTCCCTCAAGACACCTAAAGCCATGTTTGATGCCCTAACCAAATTGTTTAAAGGGAAGAACATCAATCAAAAGATGACTCTAAGGAACCAGTTGAAGAATGTAAAGATCCAGAATGAGGAGACCATCCAGTCATACTTCACAAGGGTCTCTCAGATGAAAGAATAGCTGGAAGCAGTAGATGAAGAAGTGGAGAATGTAGAAATTGTGATGACAACCTTGAATGGCCTCCCTAGGTCATGGGATTCTTTCATCTAAGGAATCAATGCTAGAAAGAAGTTAGTCAAGTTCAGTAGACTGTGGGAAGAATGTTCACAAGAAGAAGCTCGGATAGAATCTCAAGAATAAAATATGGGAATTGAAGATTAAGATCTCATAGTACACTCCAGGAAAGGAAGAAGGGAAAATCATCATCACCAAGGTAAGCATTCTCATCAAAAAAACAATCATGTAAGAAGGGATCCATCCAAACTCAGATGCTATACATGCAATGAAATAGGACACTTTGCTAGAAATTTCCCCATGAATAAGAATGGATCCAAGAAGAAGAAGAACTACAAAAGAAGACATCATGCTCACACTGTTGAGGATGATGATCCTCCCAAGAAGAAGGTAAAACCAGAAAGTGAAGATGAATATGTTCTGATCTCCTCTCTCATGGGAACTGTCACTCATGGAAGCAAAGATTGACTTATTTATAGTGGGGATTCCAAACACATGACAAGTTTCAAGGAATTCTTTTAGAAACTATCCAAACATAATTCACCCCATAAGGTGAAACTTGGGGATGACTACCAATATCCCATAAAAGGTAGTGGTGAATCCTCCTACAAGCTAGACTCTAGAAAGTCTATGAAAATGAAGGATGTCTTGTTTGTACTAGGACTAAAGAAGAATCTTCTATCCATATCGGCATTGGATGCAAAAGGCATGAGGGTTGCATTTGTAGATGGCCAAGTACTCATGTGGTCAAGAGGAAAGACTATTGAGGATGCAATAGTAATTGGAAAACAAGAAGGAGGTTTATACAAATTGAAGGGCCATCCAGAACAAGCTTTGGTCCATGACACAGTAGAGCCAAATGAACTTTGGCACAGAAGGCTTGCACATGTGCATTACAGAGCACTACCACTTGCAAGTAAATCTATTGAAGGTCTTCCAGAAATTCAAGCAAAACATGAAGGGGTTTGCAAAGGATGTGTGAAAGGAAAGAATACAAAGAGGACATTTCCAAGTAGCAAGAGCAAGGAAAAATGAATCTTGGAAATTATCCACTCCGATGTATACAGACCAATGTCATCAAGTTCACTAAGTGGGTATGTATACTATGTTTCTTTCATTGATGACTTTTCTAGGAAGACAGGGATTTATTTCATGAAGAACAAAGATGATTTTTTCAGCAAATTCAAGGAATTCAAAGCCTTGATCGAGAACCACACAGAAAAGAAGATCAATACCTTTCATTCAGATAATGGCGGAGAATTCACATCAAATAAATTCAAAGACTTATGCAAAGAATCAGGGATTAAGAGGGAGTTATCCACTCCATATAATCCACAACAGAATGGGGTTGCAGAAAGGAAGAATAGAACTATCATGGAAGCTACAAGAGAAATGCTTCATGATCAAGATATTCCCATGCATCTATGGGCAGAAGCTGCTAGAACAGTGGTGTATGTATAGAACCGTACTCCACATAGAGTACTCGAGAACAAGACACCTGAAGAAGTCTTTTCCAGCAAGAAACCAGAAGTCATCCATCTCAGAATATTTGGATGTCTAGTGTACATACACATTCCAAAAGAGAAGAGAACAAAACTAGATCCTTCAGGAAAGAAGGGTATATTTGTGGGATATTCTAAAAGCTTGAAGGCTTATAGAATATACTTCCCGGGATTCAAGAAGATCGACATCGGCAAGGATGTAACATTTGATGAAGACACAGCTTACAACAAATCTAGAAAGAGACCTACTGAAGAACCTGAAGAAGCAGAAGCACCCAGAATTCATGATACAACCATGAATGAAGAAACTCAAGAAGAATATCGAGAATTTGAAGAACCACAAAGACCTATAGATCCACCTCAGGAGAAGAATCCTCACAAGAGGAAACTTTCTTGGGTATGAGAAATTATCCAAGGTGCAGAAAGATATGGGGCTCTAAAAGAGAATCACAGAGAATGAAAGAGAACCAGATCTTGCTCCGAATATGTAGCTTTACTATGTGACTTTATCAATGAAGAACCTTCCAATTATGAATAAGCGGCAAAATGGAAAGAATGGAAGGATGCTATGATCGAAGAGTATCAATCGATCATGAAGAATGATGTTTGGGATGTTTCCCCAAGACCAGAAGGGAAGTCGGTTGTAACTTCCAAATGGATCTACAAGATCAAGCATGCTGCAGATGGTAGCATAGAGAAATATAAGGCAAGATTTGTGGTTCGTGGTTTCTCACAGAAAGAAGGAATAGATTATGAAGAAACCTTTGCACCTATAGCCAGATACACTTCCATCAGATCAGTACTTGCTCTGGATGCAATGATGAAATGGAAGATACACCAAATGTATGTCAAGACTGCTTTCTTGAATGGTGTAGTGGAAGAGGAAGTGTATGTAGAACAGCCACTCAGTTTTGAGACACATGACAGGGAGCCTCATGTGTGCAGATTGAAGAAAGCGCTATAGGGTTTGAAAAGGCACCCAGGACATGGTACGATAGAATTGACAGCTTTCTATCCAGTTTGGGCTTTACCAAAAGCAAAGCAGACTCCAAACTTTACTACAAGGTTGAAGATGGCAACCCAGTGATGCTCCTACTGTATGTATATGATTTGTTTGTGATAGGTATCGATGGGTTGATTTCTGATATGAAGAGAAAGCTTACTGTTGAGTTCGAAATGAAGGACGTGGGTATGATGCATTATTTTCTAGGCATGGAGGTGTGGCAAAATGCAGATGGAATCTCCCTCAGACAAGGGAAGTATGCAGTAGATATCCTAAAGAGGTTTGGGATGATGGACTGCAAGGCCATGACCACACCTATGGCATCAAACCTGAAGCTATTGAGTGATGCTTCATCAGAGACGGTTGATGCTACAATGTATCGTCAGATGATTGGGTCCTTGATGTACCTGACGAATACAAGACTAGACATTTGCTTTGCTATGAACACCTTGAGCCAGTTCTTGACAAATTCAAGACATGTTCACTTGATTGCTGCAAAGCATATTCTGAGGTACCTGAGGGGTACAATTGATTATGGGCTCAAGTACGAGGTGAATTAGAAGATTAACCTGGAGGGTTATGTTGATTCATATTGGGCAGGCAGTGCCATCGATAGGAAGAGCACTTCAGGGTGTTGCTTTAGTATGGGATCAGGTGTGATCTCTTGGTTTAGCGAAAATAATTCCTGTGTGGCACTGAGTACAACTAAAGCATAGTATGTCGCAGCTTGTTCAGCTAGTTGTGAGGTAGTATGGCTACAGAAGCTACTGTCTGATTTATTTGATCTCCAGATGGATGCTACTTGTATACATTGTGACAACCAGAGTTGCATGAAGTTGTCAGAGAATCCAGTGTTCCATGACAAGTTGAAGCATATCGAGATCAAGTATCACTATATCAGGGATCTGGTGCAGAGGGGATTACTGAAGCTCCAATATGTTGTGACGAAGGAACAGATAGCTGATGTGTTGATGAAGCCATTGGCTAGGGTGAAGTTCAAGTACTTAAGGGAGAAGCTTGGTGTTCTCCAGATCGAGGTTTCCTCCAAGGGGAAATGATGAGACCTAGATCCATTCTGACATGGTGAGAGGATTGGTTCCTTCCATGGTCAGATGTAAGGGATGAACCATTCTGTCATGGTGAGAGGATTGGTTCCTTCCATGTCATATGTGAGTACTGAGCCATTCTGATGTGACTGTAATTTTGGTTCCTACATGATCAGAAGTAAGCGCTGAATTCCATTCTTGGAATGGAGGCACCTGGTCAGTTACCAGGTAGCTCAGTCTGGGACTAGGGGCCATTCTGATATGACTATAGGATTGGTTCCTACAAGATCAGATGTGAGTGCAAGCCCTTCTGACATTGGTTGTCAGATGTAAGTGCAGAGCCCTTTCGGCATGAAGGATTGGTTCCTTGCATGGTCGAATATAAGTGCTGAGCCTTTATGACATTGGTTGTAAGATGTAAGTGCAGAGCCTTTCGGCATGGAGGATTAGTTCCTCACATGGCCGAGTGTAAATGTTGAACCTTTTCGACATTGGTTGATGGATGTGAGTGCTGGACCTTTCTAACAGAGTTGTGGGAGGTGTTCCCACATGGTCAGATGTGAGTGTTGGGCATGCCTTTCTTATATGATTATAGGATTGGTTCCTATATGATCAGATATAAGTGTTGGGTGGTCCATTCTAACTTAGGGTCAGATATAACTAGTGTTGAAGAAGACCTACATGGAGGCTAGGCCTACAACTAGCATGAAAAAGGGCTGGCTCTGTAGAAATTCCTATGACAAGAAGAATCATGAGATAGCACCCGTGAAGATCCAGTGATGATGATCCAGCAAAGATGATCCAAATCCAATGATGATGCTCCAGAGATGATCCAAATCAAGGGATGATCCAGATGCAGTGATGATGATCCAGATCTAATGATGATCTAGATCTAGGAGAAGATGACTTGAAGATGAAGGTGAATTGAAGATAGAGATGACTTGAAGTTGAAGATGACGAAGACCCGATGATGATCTAGATGATACAGAGAAGAAGACTTGTGCTGATAAATTGTGTCGAGAGAATACCTTCCTAGTTAAAAGGGAGTGTTGATGTAATTGTAACGTTGGAATGTATTTACTTGTATTTCTTATGTATTGTAACCCGATGTTTATTTTGGGATGTATTTGTAATGTACTTGAGTCATGTCATGCCCCGAGGTTCCTATCGAGAGTTTCTATAATGTAAACAAGTAATTTCAAGTCAAGGTGGGTAACCCTCCCATTGTCTAAGGGTTAAAGACCCCGCAGTTCTGGGGCACTAGGGTTATTAGACTCACCTAGTGAAGTCGGCCCTAGTTGGGTTTAGTCAAGTCAGGAATTAGTATAAATAGAGAGCTAGCCTCTCTATTTATCACACACTCACTCACACTCAGTTGTACCGCATAACTGAGGAAGAGAAAGACACTGGGGCAAGGAAGAAAGAGGTTACTGCTGTCGGGAGATCATCTTACCGTTTTTGGGTTTCACTTTTTTTGTTGATTCTATCTCTGAGGAAGTTGCGGTGTTTTCTCCATTTATGGTTTCCCCGAGGAAAAAAAATGTGTTCATTGTCTCTTGTGTTTGATTGTTGTGCTTGTTATTCTCTTAGTTAAATATCCTACTGTTATGCTAGCTTAATGTTAAAACTCTAACACCAAATTCTGCCACCTGCCTTGTCGACGAACTTGTACCTGATACTCCACCATTAGAAGAACCCCTACTTATGCTTGAACAGGCCAATGAAGACCATCGTGCTACTCCCCAAATGATTTAAGTATCCAACACTCGGCCCAATTTTCATGTTGACTTATGAGCCCACCCCCACACCTTTAGCGAGGGTTATCTAGTCCTCGTCTATAATCAAGTCTAGGATAAGTTAGGGAAAGGGACATTTGATTCCATGTGGTATGGCCCATATGCCATCCATTAATTTCTTGGAAAGGGGGCATATATGTTCAGGGATTCTGAGGGTCGCCTCTTGAAGGATCCCCATAATGAGCTCTACCTCAAGGATTTCTATGCCTGAAGTCATCCACCATGAGTACCCTTGTTTCTCTTTTTTGTTTTTCACCATTTTTTCCATAATTCGATGATCCCCTCCAATATTCGCTCCACGCCTAGTCGCAGTGAGTCCATTACAGAACTCTGTCACATCATTTTCACGTGAGATGGTCAATATAGTCCCTACTCCTATGTCAATGGTAGCCCACTGGAGGGTGCGGTCCCATGTCTACACATGCACATAGTATGTTACACGTATGATGTAGCTATCACCATGATAGCATACCATTAGATCCCATACCCTGGAGGTCGAGGCCTCACCATATCTCTGTGGTTTTCCATGCCCATGTGTGGATCATCCTCTACAAGGATAGGAAGTTGCCACCATTGTGCAAAAATCTCTTGGGTCAAGAAACGACCTTCTAGATTTCCTCCCTCCCTACTGATTCTCGGGTTCATTTCCAGGAATCACGTCGATTTGCTTACCACCATGTGAATCACACCTTGTATGTTGAGCTACCTCCATACCCATAGGCCTCCATTTGGTCTAGTTTCTACCCATGCACCAAGACAACATCACTAGTTGATAGTCAGAGTTATCTAGAGTCCATTGGGGACGTCGTTTGCACC
Source organism: Pseudotsuga menziesii (assembly GCA_001517045.1). Taxonomy (NCBI): domain Eukaryota; kingdom Viridiplantae; phylum Streptophyta; class Pinopsida; order Pinales; family Pinaceae; genus Pseudotsuga; species Pseudotsuga menziesii. The sequence continues at coordinate 219,072 of LPNX010203749.1, read as the reverse complement.
ATCGGGTTCGGTTTTCTGTCCTCTTTCTTTTGATGAGACCCTTGTCTCATGATCTCACTATGAATTTCTGTGCCATTTCCCAGACGTCACCATGATTCATGTGCCATCATGTGAATCTCTCTTTGTATGTATTGGCATGTTCATGAGCTATCTGCTCCATCCATACTGCACAATTGGCCACCTTTGACCACCATCCATCATCCCGCAAGGGGGCACCAATAATTTTCTACATTTAAGCCCATCAACCATGTTCCCAACATAACATCAATGCATATATTGAACACTTCCCCCTTGCTTGGTTGACCATCGCAAAGTTTCTGTTAAGCTCTTTTCTGAATCCTAAACGAATGAAAATATCTTCTAGCGCACTTGCTTCCTTTCTCACTCGTTAAAGTATTTGAAAGGGTGTCTACATAGTCTCATTTATCTCCTTTTGCGGATTGTGCAAACTACCATAAGAAAAGTACCACCTCGGAACAATCAAGCTAGGAACGTTTCCCTTTGCATCCTTTTATGATTTCTCGAGCATTGGGATGGAACTTTAAGGAAAATTTCATCATGGGTTGTCTTTAAGCTCTTTTCCAGCCTTCTCATCAAAAAAATATTACCGAGCAAACTTGGTTTCATTCATGCTCATAAAATTATTTGAATGACCGTTCATTTAGTACAATTTTAACCTTTTTTCGGCCTGATTAGACTACCAATGGTAAAGAAGTCTCCCATCCCCTAAAATGTTGGTCAAGCTCTCCTATGTACACTTTTATCCTTTTTCAGGCACAGGAGACTATCAATGAAAAAGAGACCCCATTGGAGTCTTCTTCATGTTTTCAAACCCTCTAAAATTGAAAGCGCCATCGAGCATTTACTTTCTAGGGCTCACTAAAAATCCACAATATTGTGTCATAACGGTGTCTTTAGGTGCCACCCCATACATTACAGCTCGGAATCATTCCCCCATCGGGTCACCTTTGTTCAGAGTATTCCGCGATGAGTCTTCCTTGGATCCCCTAGATATCAAAAGTCTAAGTTACCTCCCCCAAGTATTTCCCATCTGCAGTTACATTCCCAGTATCACAGCTATGATCCCTCTCCCATGATTCTATTTCATTTGCTTCCAGTTCAGCCCTACCATCATTACTCTAAACAGAGGAAGTGTGAGTCTCCCATGATTCCCTACTCCCATTTCCCCACTCAGTGTGTTTATCCCCAGATAGTCCCACATAATTGGGTATCCCAATCATGCTTCTGATCAAGGATACATTATCTCCTTGGTCATGTGTAGGTCTCCCTCTGTCAACGACAACCCATCTATTCCAGAGGATAGACCCATAGGTCCCTGTATCGTGGTTTCATTAACCTTACTGATGAGTTCCTTGGACCACTTCATAGGATTCCTTAGTGCCTCTCGGGATGATTATGTCTCATGTGCTCGACTTCAGCTACATCATCACACTGTTGAGATTCATACAAGGTATTCATCCATGCAGTATTTAGTCGAAGACCCCGGTGGTCATTGGATTCTAGCACATTGGTGAGTCTATTAAGGGACCCAGACATGTTCATGTCCCTTGTGATTTCTGGGTTGCATTGGAAACAATGTTCAGAATCCCCCAGAGCAGTGCTTCTGTATAGATTCATGATTGATGTGGCATATTGTAACACATAGACTCTGACTCTCCATTAATGAGTCCCTATAGTTATGTAAACTTCCTAAACCAGCACGTCATCAGTTATGAAGATATCACATTGCATGAGAACGCCATGGGTCCTATGTATTCGTTCTTCATATCATTATTGTATTTAGCCACTCATTGAGGCTACCATTATCTAACAATAGTTGTATAGGATCGGCTCTTGCATTTTTGGAGCCTTGGTCCAATTATTTATTCTTTTGACATTGTTACGAGCATGGGTAGGCCCACCTAGTCCATATACATGTCACATATTCTTTGTATCTCACCCATTGATGAAAACCAACATTAATACAAAACCAAAATCCACCATGTCTTGAACGAGGAAGCATCGCTTCTTCGCAAGTCTCTCCACTTTCCCCAAGATCCTATGATGTATGTCGACCATACAATGATCTCCTACCCTCACACATCAGGGGGAAATATATTAACGCAAAAAATTGCTCAAATAGATCTAAACGGCCTACACCACATACAGACATCCATTTCCTAACCTTTTTCCGTCATTTTTGACCTCCACACCTATGTTTTAACATTATTCTCTCTCAAAAAGCTCAAAAATATTAAAAAGGGCCTAAAAAACCCACAAAAGAGCTAAAAATTTCACAAAGGGGCTAAAAACCCCCAAAGAGATAAAAAACAACAAAAAGGGGATTAAAACCCTAATTAGGGTCCAAAACCCTAAATGAGAGAAGGAAAAAAAAACTATTAATAAAGGGTGGAAGTCTCAATCACAATATGACTTATTCCTTCCATCGTTATTATACTTGCATGAGTACTTTGAGAGACCATCATTCTCAAACTACTCATCCAAATTCATCAAGCATTCCATCTGCCCCACTTGCTCCCATTCTTGTGTGTTGAGTCACCCTCCATGCTACCCACACCTATGGAGAAGCGGTCTCTTTCTGAGTTAGGGTACGGTGGCCCCCTTTCAATTAAATCGAAAGGTATAATAGTATTGTTGTTATTTGTTTAGTTTTGTAGATTGTTTGTATTTTGTTTATTTGTGTTACTAATCATTTGTTTGCAGCTAGCTCTTCCATTGTGAACTCTACCCTTTCGTCCCTTTGACGGAAGGGAGGTTCATTAACACGTAGTTGGGGTTTTTACCCAGCTATAAGCCAAATCTTCTACTATATTATACTACTTGGAAACACATGCGTTAGGAATAAGAATGCACTTTCAAAGTGTACTCTTATGTGGGCGAAGATTTGTATCAGGAATAAATTTTTCAATTTGAATACCGTTACTTGGAGCAGGGGTGGAAACTGAGGGTTTTTCAGATAGAACATCATCAGTTTTATTTTCTAGAGGAGGGCCATAACTTTGGGATCTTGTGTTAAGGTGAACTGTTTCACTTGATATCATTTTGACTTCATCGATGGAAGATGAAGAAGGCCCATGAAAGGATTAATGAACAATCAATTATTGTTGGGTGGGGAAAGGGTCTGCAAGAACTGTCGGGGTGAGTGAGTTTTTCAAAAATTTGCTAACTTCCTCTCAACGAGGACACTCTTTAGTAAAATGATCACCTCCAGAAATCAGGCAGGGAAACTTTGCCTTTCTCTTATTCTTAGAATCAACATCAGGGTTTTGTGTCTTACCTTCCTGTTGGTTATTGGATTTCTTAGATTTACTTTTACCTTTATTCTTTCCTCCTGAAGATTTAGTAGATTGAATCACATTTACTTCGGTGGAAACAACAAGAGAGGATGCAGTTTTGGGTGGTGGCACAGGTTGACTAGCTAGTGTGACAAGTTGATTTTTCTTTTTTGCATATTTTGTCGTCGATTGTGTTTGAACTAAACCAAGAACTCCATCAGTGATTGTTTCAGTTCTAAGTCTTAAGGGGTCTGATGTAGGACAAGGAGCATGAGGAATTAAGTCATACAAAGTTCCTGACTGGGAATACACCAAGTCTAGGTACTAAGAATAGATAATTGCTTGCTCCTCCGTAACAACACCTCCCATGGTGACATCCATCGTAATGGGGGGAAGTAAAAATTCTGTAAACAAATCAGCCAATAACTAATCAGGAATGGGATCCTTAATCAACCTACGTCTTCATCTCCATTCATGTATATGATTAAAGATATGGGTGGAAGAAGTTTGGCGAAGCGAGGTTGAATAGGCCTATACCTATCTCGTACTGAATTGGTAACTGAAAATGAGTTAAAAATGCCATTTATAAGGTATTAAAGTCCCAAAAGGAATGATGGGGTAGCTCGATATACAATTTCACAGCTACTTCGGTGAGGGTTCTCTGAAACAATCGTAGACGGATTTAACCATCCATCAAAGAATTTGATGAACAACACATATGAAAGATCATCACATGGTTTTTGGGATCCTCACAAGGTTTACCATCGAATTTTGGCATGTCTGAGGGTAATTTAACCAGGATTTTCGACCATGAGGGATAATGGTGTATCAGATCGTTTATCAATCTGGACAAATATGGCAGATCTAACGTAGCCAAAAATGGAAATTGTTGATTAGGTTGATGATATTGGTAATACTGGTATGGCATATGTGGACCAGTAGGACCATGAGTAAATTGATAAATGAGCATAGATGATATCCCCATGATCAGTTTGTTAGGTGGTTGATTTCCAAAAGATCCACTAGAAGGTCCTCTAGGAGGGGGGCCACCCGAGGCAGGTGCTCCTCCAAGGGGTAGGCCTCTAGGGGAAGGGCCTCCAGGAGGAGGTGGTAGCACTGGTCTTTCATGTGGTGGTCCTCTAGGTGGTGGTCCTCTATATGGTCCACTAGGTCCTCCAGATCCTCTAGGGGGTCATCCAGGAGGAGTGCCTCTAGGTGGACATCCAAAGCATCCAACAATGTTTACAAAAGCTCCTCCATAGAATGGAATAGTAGACCAATTAGGTTTCCCCCAAGGGAAATAAGAATTTCTGTGGTAAGGCATTCCAGGATAAAGATCCCTCGATGGTGTTGATTGATAAGCTTGATGAACCATAGGTGGTTGATTCCCAAGATAAGTATATCACCGAGAAAGCGGACTGACGGCAGGTTGGACCCATGAAGGTCCTCCCTGGCCAGAAGAGGGTACAACTATATTGGTATTAGGAGGGGTCTACTAGATTCTTCCCCATACTATAAATGGTTCCCCTAGTAGGTAAAGCAACATGAGTTCAGGAATTCCCCCCAGTTGTAGAAACTATGGGGGAAGTGGAAATTGATGGAGAGTTTTGACTAGGTGAGGTGGGGGTGGAGGTTTGACCTAGATCTTGAGTAACCATGTTTTGGGCCAGTGACCCTGAGACAGAAGCTACTTGAGGTGACGAAAGGGAATCATATCCAGGTGGAGTTATTCTTGAAAGGTGGGGAAGTTGAGAAAAACTTCTCCTTCTTATGCTCAATATATTTCTAGAAGAATTCTACATTTGACAAAGCATCTCTAATGACTTGCCTTAGAGGGGTAAGTGCGGAGGGATCTGGTTCAGTTGCAATATTTCCATATTCAAAAATGTATTGACCTATGGAAGTTCTCCGAAAAGGAGCATTTGGAACAAATTATTCCCCTACAGTTTCATCGGATGGGTGATTGAATACCTAATCAGATGAAGCGGGTTGACCTTCCATTGGAAAATGAAAGGTTGAACCAGTTGTAGGAGGATGTTGGACCAAACGATTATCATAAGTAGATAAATTTTGTCTAGTCCCAACAAGTGGAACATATTCAAGATGAGAATCAGCAGAAGCTAGTTGTTCCATAGTTTTACATTCATTTCCTTCCATGGCAGGAGGAGAGTCAGGTGATAAACCCTGCAACCTACAAGAACTCCTTGCAGGTAAGTCAGCCAAGGTGCTGACTGAGACTTTCTACTCTAGGTCTCTAGACAACAAACATACACAAGCTAAGGCCACAAGCAATATTAAATTACAGGATGGGATTATGATAGTCGGTTCCTCACCAGGATTGTCAAGTTGTCACAAATCACGATATACCGTAGGATCCAATAGTAAAATGTGACAAGGAGGATTGGGACCGTACCCTTGCCTAAATACCCGACTACCTAGACAGCACATGCGTAGTAGCTTCTCAAGTGTTTTTCTCGGTGTATTGCTCCAAAAAGACGACCAAATGGATTTTCTCAGTTGGTTAAGGAATCCTAGAGGGGTCTCCCGATATACACAAGGTACATGGGAGCTCAAATCCATATTAGTGTTGTCTAATGCATAACCATATGGAATGGGCCTTCCAATATACAATCAAGTATGTGAAGTACCTTTCTATATACCTCAAGGGTACATGAACAGTCGTCTGATATACCAACGGTACGTGGAAGAACCACACAGTCCCTGAGATGCAGTGCGGGCATAAAATGACAGCTCCTATGTTTTAAGACGTCAAAACACGTCTCTATCCTATCACTCAAACTACTAAGACTTTTAACCTGAGCTACTGTTTATTTTATCTTGATGGTTAGTGAATGTTTGTGAGGTGTATATCAAGATGCAAATTTAAAATATATATGTCATGCAAGTATTTTTCTTTGATGAAATCTAACTAGAGTAGGGGAGAAATATTTTTCTTTCAAAAATAAGATGCCATGCTACTTTCAATAAACCAAACTTCAAGATCTATGACAATGTTTTCAAACACACAAAAATTTTCACCATTAAAACTATCTAATATCTGAAAGGAGAAAGGAAGTAGAGACTTTAATGTCTATCAAAACTAAACTTTCTCAATCAAAATCATAAAGATGTACTTTCCTAAGCACTCATGCAAACCAAGAATGAACTTTTCCTAAGCACTTATAAAGAAATATTTTCCTAAGTACTCATGCAAACAAAACAAGATAGATTCCATTCTTTTGTATTTTTTAAAATGATTTTGAAAAAGAAAGAACATTACATGGCTGAAAAGAACTAATTTAAAAGAGGCTATGAATATTATTTTTTCACAACAAACATTTTAGAGAATGGACTAACCCAGTCATACATCCAAAAACTGCAAACCAAATACAATTCCTTTTCACTACAAATTCCTTATTGATGAAAAATTATAATATGAACTCAGAATATGGGATCAGGCTACCAAACTCTCAGATCCAACAAGAAAACAACAAGCAAATCGCACAACAAACTTCAAAGAAGCAAACAATTATGAAAATTTGTGCTCTAAGGCAATGATGTACTTACCTCAGCACATTGTGCCAACAGGTGGATGATGCATTGTTTTCACTGATTAGAGGCACCAGCAACACTCTATGTCATTTGGATGAAGGAACCAATAGTGCTTAGTTCCAGGTGGAGTAGGCGCTAGAGAGGGACGATGCTCTGTCAAATCTTCCCAAGTGCGTCGACGGATTCAAAAAATAAAAAAGGCCAATCACCTGCCAAGAAACCAAAAGGTGTCACATACCCCAATTTTGTAAAATTATGTAATTGTTTTATTTTATTTTCTGAGACATTATGTTAAACTTAATCCTAAGTAGGGATTGATGACTCAGCAGAGTCAACAGTTATGGAGTGTAATTGAAAATATTTTATTAATAATAAATATATTATGGAGACAACAGCATGGGAGAGCTGTTAAAAGAGGTTACTGGTCAAACTGGGTATTGGAACTAGGTGGAGAGGCAAAGGACAAGTGGCAGCATCCTCAAGCACTTCCTAAGTTGCAGGTGGCAACTTCCCTATATTTGGGGTCATGATTCCCCAAGAAAGTGGAATGTGGGCAGGTGGCTCATTAAATGACAGTTATCCCAATTAAGACCTAGGCAATCTTTAAAAGTACTCAATGAAGAGAGCTCTGGCTGCTCATTTTTTACTCCAGGAAGAATTCATTCAGCTGAATGTGATTCAGGAGTTTTCATTTGAGGAAAAGGGAAGATAGTAAGGAAGTGACTGTGAGTGAATGTTTGCAGGAACTTGAAGCTGAGTACAGCTAGTTGAGTTGTGGAAACTGTCTCAAAGATTCTGATTTAATATAGAGCTGGAGGACTGTATATGTTTTGCTGCACCTAGTTCCAATCCAGGGAGACCAGATCAAGCTCGGGGGTCCTGAGAAGTCGATGTTTGAGCGCTCTCCAGGAATTGGTAGGGAGGAACGGCCTCCCATTGCTGTTGTTGTCCACAGCAGTTTAACAGGTTTTTCATTTATATCTCTATATCCTTCTGTGCATAAATAGATAAACAGTATGATTGTTTAAGTATCTAAAAGGAATTGTTAGTACTTTGAACTGTTAGTGTAAAAACTTGTTAGTATTACCATGTTTTTCCACACCTGATATCATCAGGTAGTACTCTAGCATGGTATCTCAAAGCTTAGAAGAAGTAATCTCCTAAACTGAGTTCCCTAGTTTATTTTACTGTTATTACAATTGTTTTACTGTGAATTTATCTTTTATTTAAGCTATCTCAATTGCAACTTTAGTTAAATCTGAACTGTATTCTGTTCTTTGAAAAAAAGAATTAACTGTGCATAAGAAAGAAAGACTAAGTATACTTAAAATATAAGTTATATTCATTCTTTTCTGTATAAAGTAAATGCATTACATATTAGAAATTTAGGTATTATCAGTAGGGTTTAGTATTTTTACATTATAGTAAGAGAAACCAGAATTTCTGCATATCAGTATTGCTATCAGAACTACAACATACTTTATGAGTTGTCATTTTAAAAGAAATAGACCTTATTTTTATGTAGAAGTGTTTTTATTGTAATTATTAAGAGCTTACTTAAATATTAATCAAAATGAAAGAGACCTTAAATTCAAGATCAGTAATAATACATTATATTAACAATACTCTTATTTATATCTTTGAAATAATAATAAATTCTAAGTAACGATATTTCTAGGATTTAAAATAAAACATGATATTATATATATATGTAATAAATATATAGATAATTAGTTATAAATAAATATCTAGTATAATATCATACAGAATAGAGACAGTATATAATTATGTTCTAGATTCTAGAATAGAATTTAGATAAATAAAATTACTTACGAACCTAATATAAACACAAGATTATCATGATAGAATGTGTACATAATATTAATTATTATAAATTGCAACAGTAATTCCTAACTTTTGATTTAGGATTTAAAAACCCTACACAAGTTAAACTATATAACTATAGTAAAGAAATCATAAAAGCTGGACATTATAACTTTGTGTTATTTCATTCTGTACATTACTTATATATATATAAAGCACAAGTTAAATAAACAAATCAAGACATAGTTAAATATAATTATATATATATATATAATAGAATTTAGAACGCAAAGTACAGAGTGCTCCATCATGGAGCTCGAGTTTATATAAAAAAACTAAATATAAGCAAAATTTAAATAAACCATTTAAAACACTCACAGCTAAGTTAATAAAAGGATAACCATTAAGTTTTCTTTTCGAAAACTATACATTACAGCAAGGGAGAAAAACCAGATGCACACATTATTGTAAACACTTGGAAAATAATTACTAAAAACATTTAATAACCTTCTTTATAAATGCAAGGCTAAAGGCCTATAAAGATAACCATAACGAACTGTAAAATCAAGGCTCGAAGCCTGTCTGTAACATTTTCACATTTTAAAAATAACTCAAAGGCTTAAAGCCTGTAACCCTGTCTTAAAAACCAAAACATGCAAGTAATTAATAGTTTACATCCACGGCCGTAGCCGGTTAAGCTCTTAAAGAGCTAGGGTTAAACCCAAAAACAAAAACTGTACACCTATCAACCCTCGCCATACTATTTTACAAGTAAACCTTTAAACACAGTCTCGGCCTGGAGCCGTAACCCTTTTTATCACAGGGATAAACCCTAGTGAAGCATGGGAGTATTCGACGGCTAAGCGAAGAGCAGAGAGACCAAGAAACTGATTATGCACCCTGTTAACAAACAGCATGGAGACGTACATCGAAGGACCGGGCTTACCAGGAAGCGCCGAGCTATATCCTCTGTGTGCAACAGCTACGACCTTGAAGGGCAAATCTGCCATCGAAGGGCAGATGACTTTGGAAGGAAAACCTACCAAACAAAGATAAATTTTAAGTCAGTAACCCTAACAGTTACATAAACAAACAAAACTTAAAATAAAATGCACATTGTATTTCCTAATCGCTTACCTGCGAAGAGTCCAGCAGTAAGCAGACTGGAACGAGGGTGCTGGAACCCTTTCCTCACCGGGAGAATCGAACAGCCTTCGACAGTGCCCACAAAGTGACGATACAACACAGCCTGCAAAGAATCAACACAGCCCACGAAGGAACTACACGATACAGCCATGAAGGAGCAATGTAATACAGCCCACAAGGGAGCAATACAACGCAGCCACGAAGGTGAAACACAATACAGCCCACAAGGGAGCAATACAACGCAGCCCACAAAGAAGTAACCCAACACAGCCCACGCAAGAGCACAACGAAGACGGGTTACACACCAGGCTATCTCCAAGCAAAATCGACTAGCAAAAACTACTAGGGTTTGGACAGTGTAGCGCTCAAAGCCCGCAGGCGAGAGGAAGACTGAATCATTTTGGAGGCAAGTCAACTTATATTGCCCAATGCATGGCGAGGATGCAACCACGTACACCTTTAAATTATTGCCAATAAGTGGGTCAATCCCTAATGTTTCGTAACACTGCTTTGCCATCGTAATCATAGTGGGAAAGTTCCATAGCATCGCCTTTGCCAACATAATCATAATGTTGAAGGCGTTATATAATCACCCTTCGACCTTGACCTGCATAAGGGTAAACATCATAATGTTAATGATCAAGTATAAAAACAATTATTACATTGCAATATGTATAAACTGTACCCTATTTTTATGTTAACCATAGTGTAATATATTTTACATTCAACGAAGCCATATAACTTTGGAATAATGGCTTTGTAATGTTAAAGACAGAACATTGATCCTCTTACTAAAACCGTGAACTACAAAGATAACTTGTTATTGTTAAGTCCAGTTCAGTAATTGGAGTGTAAAAGTTACTTTGGGAGACCTCACTGGAGGTTAGTTCACTTGATTATAGTATAATCAATAAACTTAAATTACAAGAACAATGAAATCTAAGTGTAAAGTTATGGTCGTACAATTTATACAACATTTACCTTGCGACCTATTACCTTAATGTAATAATGTCAACAAGGAGTCTAACCCATATTATTTTTACATGTCAAATGATCTCATTTTTGTGAATTATTTATCTCAAGGAATGACCATGTATAACATGGGACGTAGATCATCTATCATAACTGTTATAATTATAAATGTCGATGTTCTTAATTATTCAAAGAACTCTCTTTAACTACTTGATTTGGATTAGTGATTTTTAACCATTCAAAAGGGCGACATTAGAAACCTGTAAGAGCCCTTTTTCAACTTTTAATGTCGCTACTGAACATCACTTTTGTAGCTTTCACTAGTGCTAGTAATTTCAATAATTTTTATAGGCAGTGTTGGAAAAGAAATCTTTGTAAACTGCCATCCTTATCTTTGAATGTCCATTCAACTGAAGAGTTCATAGATATATCAGGAAATGACAATTCTTTTCTTTAGTGTCTTATAACCTTTCACATCATATAATGCTTTATATCAAAAATGAAATAAAGGAGGCTATACCTGTAGAAGCTGAATAGTCCGTTTAACATGCATTTAGTTCTCTACTGAAAGCACTTGATAACAGCATATGATTTATTTTACTCTAGAATGATCTGTTAGCAGCAATCCCAAAAACTTTACCTGTCAATCTGTAAGATAAAGGAAAACTGTGTGCGTTAGCTTTACAGCTAAGTAAGCCCAGTCTAACGTAGTATATCCACTTGCTGTTGCAAACAGAGAACAATCAGAAAACTGAAGAAAGAAAAACTCAACTAACATTCCAACCAAGTAAAGATCTTACAGTTACAAAATAAATAGCATTAACTAATCAGTATTTAACGATTGTGTTAACATACAATTATGCTATTTAAAAGTTTTTAAATTTTTGAAAATTTTGGGGTTTTGACAAAAGGACTGAGCTAGACTGATACAGAAGTAAAGACAACTTCTAACAGAGGCAAATTGATGAAAAATTAAGGTGGATCACTCACCTTAATAATCCAAATGAGTTGAGAAAGAGAATGAAATTTTCACAAGTCAGAATGTTACCAACAATTATAGATCTAACTGGATTTGCTTCAGATATAACTGGATCTTTTCCAGATCTAGCTGGATCTACCACAAATATAAATGGATAAATATATCACGATTATGGTCTCCAATTTTCTTTGTAGGAACTACGTAACCGGTGCGGACACCGCTTGTTCCTCTACCCTGTATGGTACAAGTATAGAACAAAACACCACAACAATATATCCTTTCCCTAGATGGTTAATATACTAATGAAAATTACTCTTATACCCCATATACACAAGCTTTAGTCCTTGTTTCACTACTCTCCATGTGATCTACAGTACCGATGAAGCAGCATCAAGAAAACAAGACAAACAAGATGAGAGTAACAAGATATATTAACAATCTATGATAGTGATCAAAGAATCCAACAATATTTAACTGATATTAACACAAATCAAATATGGGAAAGGGGGACACTTTTGTATTAATCAAATAATAAGGTAAAGATACAACCAAATCCTTGATTTTTCTAGCTTTGTCTTCCACAATGGTCTTACAACACACTCACACAAATCTCTTTGCACACAAACTCAGTCTACTTTTCCTCAATACCAGACTTCAATCCAACAGCATAAGGATGCTCTTCTTGGTCTCTCCTCACTCACTTCATGAAGTCTTCTTTTATAGGCCAAGGAAGTTTCACATGGGCTGAGATTATTTAGGAAATGGATAGGGGATGATCCCTATGGGTTAGGAGGTCGAATTCCACCTCTCCCTAGCTGATAGGAACCACCTCCGCGAGGGCTTTCATATGTAATCTTCTCGAAACTTCATTTTTTCCCATTTTAGTTCTATCGGTGCTTTCTGCACATAGGGTAAAGGCACTGGCACTCCTTGTGAACAGCATTAAGGAGCTGGCAGTTCCTGATTTCAAGAGGCAACAAGAACCGACGCTCTGTTATAAGGGAGAAAGTGCACCATCCTACTCAATAGTGGGAAAAAACATCCAAAAGAATCCTTGGCCAAGTTCTCTGAAGGGTGCTCAGGAATCAGTGGATATTTTAGGTGCAACACTGTACATTGAGTGTATTACGGTAAATGAGCTTCACACTTTGATAAAATGTTCTACTATCAATTGCAAATATTTATGAAATCATCTCTCCATTTTATCTCTAAGGAGGTTTGAACTTAGTAGTATAAACGTAGTTGTGATGAATAAAGTCAACAATTTAGCTTGGAAAATAATTTTTTTTACAAGGTGTTATAGTGCAAGAGTACATGACAAATCTAAAGTAAATACATCATCATCTAGGTAACTTTATTAAGTCAAATTTTGTCAAGACTTAAGTTTTTATCTTTCAATGAAATATTCACCAAAATTTACAAGTTTTTTAATTCTGTGAAAGATTCGCTAAATATTATACAAGGTTTT
>LPNX010203749.1:48980-205573 GCA_001517045.1 Pseudotsuga menziesii | reverse complement strand
ATATATATATATATATATATATTGGGGGGGTTATTAAAATTTTCCCTGACAGTGATGCTTCAACATGCAAATCATTCACTTCTATAATGAGATGTCCACCCCATTGGTACCTACTATAACTAGAGTTCCACATAAGAATCAACTACCTCTATAAATAGAGGTCCACTGCATGGGTACATACTATAATTGGAGGTCCACATGAGAATCTAACTTGATACACACAAGTCATGTGCCTTGTCCAACAAGACTTTACAACTTAACCACTTTGATAAATCAAATAATTCACCTCAACGCATGAGGAATAACATTTTATAACTTAAGTCTTTGTCATCCTTGAGTCCAACTCAAGAATCTACTCCAGGTTACTATCAGTGAGACAATAAGATATCTATACAAAGTGGGGTCCATTGGATCCAATCCAGTATCTGACTCATGAATCTTCCTCAAATTTGAAACCATCAAGGTACTCATGGATTTGCAATCCACCATGCCAAACCTACGCAATATATCAACAATGTACTTCCCTTGAGAAAGAAATATCTCATCTTTTCTTTGCCAAATCTCAAGGCTTGGAAAGTAGTGTGTAAGACCTAAGTATTTCATATTGAACATAGGAGTGAGATTCGTCTTGCACCAAGAAATCAGTGGTTCCTCTCCAGTAAGAAACAAATCATCAACATACAGAACCAATATCAATAGTTGGTTCTTCACTACTTTGAAGTACAAATTTGGATAATCTTCTCTCTTAGAGAAGCCTAATATTTGAATATAGTTATCAATTCTCAAATACCAAGCTCAAGTAGCTTACTTAATACTATACAAGGATTTTGTTCAACTTGCAGACATGGGACTCTATCCCATGAACCACAAACCCCTTAGGTTGCTAAGTATAAACCTCTTCCTCAACCTCACCATTTAGGAAGGTTGTATTCACATCCATCTGGTGAAGCTTCCATCCTATAACAAATCCAAGTGGGATCACAGATTGAATAGAGGTGTACCTAGCCACAAGAGTGAATGTATCCTCATAATATATGCCCTATTTTTTAGAGAAACCTAGGGAAACAAATCTAGCTTTATAATTTTCCTTGCTTCCATATGCAGCATGACAGATCTTGTAAATCCATTTGAAAGTAACTATGGACTTCCCTTTAGGTTTGGTAACAACTTTCCAAAAATAATTCTTTAATGTATACTTATATTAATCTACCATTGCATCTTTCCAAACTTGTTGCTTTGCAGCTTCTTGATAGGAGGAAGGAAATGAATCACGGATGTGAATCATTTGTGCAACATGCCCTTAATATCTATTAGGTTTCTTTCTATCTCTAGAATACCCCATTGGTTCTCCATGCCTCTTTGCATCTTGTAGTATATAACGACACCATGTAGACCTACTCTTAGCGGAAGGTTCAACAATGAATTCTATCTGTTCATCAAGGACTAGAGAATATTATAACTCTGATGGATTCTCCCTCTGAACATCTGAATGGCGAGATCCAGTATCTGGGTTCTCTAACATAGGAGTCTCATGCTCCTCTATGTATGTATCATCCTGGAGCTCTTTCGATCGCTTGAATGAAACCTCTTCATGTAAGGTCACATCTCGACTGATCTCAATGTGTCTCTCACCCGGAACATATTTTTTAGGCTTTGGATGATTCGCTATAACCCACAAAGGTTCCCTTCTTTCCCGAAGGCTCCATATTAGTCCTATTTTTTTGGTGCATGAATGTATATAGTACTTCCAAAGATTCTCAAGTGTAAAATGTTTGGTTTCTCACTAGTGAACGCCTCTTCAAATGTATTCTAATCTATAATGGCATGTGGACTTATATTTTGGATATATGTTGTTGTACTAGTAGCTTCTTCCCGTAATGCAGCATACAAATCTTTTTCATGGAACATGGATTTTTCAACCTCACATACAGTTCTATTATTTCTCTCAGCAAAAAAAAATTGTTGGGGGTTGTATGGAACTATCAAATGTCTACAAATTCTTATATCACACATTAAAAGCATGGGAATCAAATTCACCTCCATTGTCATACCTCAAAGCATCGATGTGCTTTCTTGTATGATTCTCTGCTAGGAATTTAAATTCATAAAACTTGCATAAGGTTTCACTCTTATCCTTTAGGAAGTAAATCCATGAATTTCTAGAGAAGTCATAAATGAATAGTACATAATATAAATAGCCACTGAGGGAAGGGGATGACATGGGACCACATAAACAAAAGTGTATTAAATATAAAATCCATTTTGATTTAGTATTTCTTGTAGAGAAAATATTTTTAACATTCTTCCCAAGTGCACAACCCCTACAGACACTATCATGATCAAAATCAAATATGGGCATACCTTTTACCATTCACTATAATCCTAGTAGTGCTTTGTAGTGGAGGTTTCCAAGCCTTCTATGCCATAGCTCGCATGGAATGATAAGGTGGTGAACCATATCTTGAAATTATTTCATGGTACCTTATAGATTCCTCCCTCTTGAACTCCATTAACAGCTGTAAATTTCAAGTTTTTGTTCTTTCATCCATAGGAGTTCTTGATTATCCATGAAGATAACTTGGAAGCCCTTATCTTCAAGAACCAAAACTAATATAAGGTTCTTATTCAAGCCTAGGACATAAAAAAATGTAATCCACGTGTAATATATCTCCTGAAATTAGCTCGAAATAGTTGGAACCAACTCCTTGGATTGAATAGGTTGAGTTATCCCCCAAGTCTACCATGCATGTTAATTTTTTCTCCTTTTGGTTAGAAATGGTGCTCCTATATCCATACATGTGCTTGGATGTGCTAATTTCAATCAACAATGTGTCTTCACTTGTGATATTATATCTAGAAAGTGTCGAGACAAGGTAATAATCCCTCCTTATCTTCTTTTCCTCGAGAGAATTATTTTGAGGAGTTTCATCTTCTACTATGGTAGAAGCATGAAGCTTTCATTTAACATTTTTATTTTCTTTGAAATGCATTGCATAATGACCCTTCTTGTCATAGTTATAGCATCTAACCTTCTACCTGTCAAAGTCCTTGTTGAACACCTTCTTCTTCAAATGGAAGTTTTTCTTGCCTTTCTTCATCCTTGCCATGAGGGAAATATTTTCTTTTGGTGCACACTAAATTGATTTGGATTCACCCTTCCTCTTAGAGGAATTCATTCCACACACTTTCAAATTTAAGTTGCACCGCTCGATTTTTTACCGTACCCAATGATGTCTCCCATGAGGATAGGAGACCATCAATAGTGGTTTTAAAAAGATCATCTTCATCCACCACAACTCTAGTACTAGCAAGCGGATCTCTTACCTAAGAGATATTGGTGAATAATGTGGCCATTTTATTATCCTTTTCCATCTTTAGGTTCCAAATATTATTCTTCAATTCCCTCTTTTGACTTTGGGCCTTCTTTTCATAAAGGTTTGTAAGTGTATCAAAACCCTCATTTGTGGTGTTCAATGAAGTGATCATAGAAATCAATATTTCCTTTACAGAATCATAAATGATCTATTTGGATTTATATTGGTTCTTATTGAATTTTATCTTCCTTGCATTGGATGTAGGATCCTCCACCATAGTGGATACGTAGCCATCCAAGTCATGTTCCTCTAATATGTTCAGTGACCCTTCCCTTCCAAGTGTTGAAATTCAAAGTGCCCTGATCAAGATGATCTTCCAGTCATATGGAGAATGATGCCATGGATCTCAAAACTTTTTCTCAACTCCTTTGGATCTACATTGACTCAATTTTGTTGCACAAATCTTAACTCCTTCAATCCCTATGCTTTGATACCATGTTAAATTTTTAGAAAAAAAAGGATGGCTTTTGAACTTTAAAACACTATGTGCGGAAATAATGAACACTTGAATCAATGAACCATTCACTCATATGAAAAATTTAACCACAACACAAGATGTACCCTGGGGACAACCCTCAAAACAATGAGGATGAAAAACACCAACAAACCTTCAAAGTGTAATTATGATATGTTGCAGAGAATGTATTTTACACAATATCATATTTCTTTCAGCACCCTAGGTGCTAGATAAGAGAGAATACTGAGTAATAGAGAATAGATATCAATTGTAGCAACTTTCAATGTTCCCTTAACATTAATAACAAGCTAAAATCACCGTCATGCAAACTATAGAGAATGGTTGCATGAGAATAGAGCACTGCATACACCAAAACTATGAATTTCCTTCATGGATAATAATCTATACGTTGAATTATTCAATCATGCATAACATATCCACCATGCCTTTCATATTTGACATTAACTGATGCTTAACTACCTTTAGAGTGAAATTTTCATCTAACTGAATGCATGACCACTTAGTTAGGATGCTAAATTAATTTTTGTAATGCCTTAACTCAAGTGTTGTCATGCAAAGACTGTATTAACTGAAGTGTTGTCTTTTGATTAATTGAAGTGTCATATTTTAGTTTAACTAAAGTGTAAATAATTTAGTTAACTAGTACATAGTTATTAACACTTAGTTAGATATTATTAACTAAAACCACGTTGATTGATTTACTTGTAGCGATCACTGTGAGTTCTTTAATTAAATGAATCATACATTATGGATTTAACTGAATCTCACAAATTCGAGTTCACTTAGTCATCTCATGAGTAATTCAAGTTCTCTTTTTCTCTATGCATTATCTCTTTATCTTTTATCTTTACTTCATGGTCAATATGTGTTAAATTTAATTATCTATAATATCCTATTGTAATCAAATTATTTTCCTGATGCTATGATCATATTATATTACTCTCAAACCAAATGATCATATCCTAAAGTAATTCACTCTAGATGTAGCTAATCTCTAAAGAAGACTTAATAGCGATTGATGACCATGGTTATTAATACATCACACAACATTAATGCTTCAACATTCCAAGCATTCACGTCTATAACTAGAGGTCCACCCCATGGGTACCTACCATAACTAGACGTAAACATGAGAATCAACCACCTATATAACTAGAGGTCCACATGAGAATCAACTACCTCTATAACTAGAGCTCCACCCCATGGGTACCTACTATAACTAGAGGTCCACATGAGAATCAACTACCTCTATAATCGGAGGTCCACCCCATGGGTACCTACTATAATTGTAGTTCCATCCCATGGGTACCTACTATAACTAAAGGTCCACATGAGAATTTGACTTGATACATACAAGTCCCAAGCCTTGTCCAATGATACTTTACAACATCATCACTTTGATCAATCAAATATTTCACCTCAACACATGAGGAATAACCTTTTATAACTGAAGGATTAGTTATCCTTGAGTCCAACTCGAGAATATACTTCAGTTTACTGAATCCAACTTAGCCTCTCTACCTCAACACATTAGGCCCAATCTTGGTTGCATAAGATTGGCTTGGAGAATGACTCGAGGTGTTTCACATTTAAAACATGCATGCCTATCGATTCACTAGTCATACATTGGCCTTGATCTTCACACTTAGGAATCCATACTAGCATATTTACATCATTTACGTAATTTTTATTAAATAAATTCCAAGTCAAAATTAGGTGTATTACATAAACAAAATTGCATTCACTGGAAATTTAGTTTGACCCCTTTCTCTTATGCCATGGTGAACAATGAGCAAATTTCTAGCCATAATTTAGATTCTGGGAATTGAAAATGAATTTATATTATGAAATATATCATACATGAAATTTTATGAGAGTCCCATGACCCCAATATTTCAAGGTGACAAGGTCATAAACTCTGGATGCAACTTCCTCCTCATCATAAGCACCTGAAATTTTCATGAATTATAGTTAGAACCATTCAACACCTAATTTGATTAGATCATGCAGTCAAACAAATTGTAGTGAGAGAACCAAAACATGTGAAAAACAAATTAAGATGGAAGCTACTCTCAAAATATACCAGAATTCCAAACAAACACCTATTGTTTCAAACAAGGATAAATAGAATTTGGCAAACGCTTTTCAAAACTTTCTAGATTGTCTAGTGGCTATACATTATGTTTCAACTATTTCCACAAACAAAAAATTTATGATTGATATCCTGCTTTGTAGCCCATAGGACCTATGGATACCTATTTCATCGAGATTAATTTTGAAATGATAGATTGAAACTACCTAATGTTAAAATAAAGGAGAATTCACTTTCTTAAAATACTAACCTTCTATAATCCTCAATGTTATGGATTGAAAGGAATTTTTCTAAACATTATAATTTTTTTTTCATTCATAGTCACTACTTAGCATTGGATTCTAACATGACTCAAAAAGACTATCTTAGAGTACAATTCATGTCAAGACTCAAAATATACACAAATATTCTCATCTTCTACAAGAAAAATGCTCAGACATGAAACTTAAGATGGGCAAAAAGACAGTTTAGTGGAAACAAGATGATTTATTTGTTCATGAAAAAGGGTACAATTCATGTTAAGACTCAAAACATACACAAATATTCCCATATTCTACAAGACAAATGCTTGGACATGAAACTTAACATGGGAAAAAAGACAATTTAGTGGGAACAAGATGATTTCTTTGTTCATGACAAAAGTGGACTGAAACCTATTTGCTAACAAATGCTAATATTTACAATGTTGTTAAATGCAAACAAGTATATGGTGTTGGTGATAATTATAAATTATAATCATATTCTAATTTGAGCTAACCCAAATAAACTAAGTTAGGTTTCCTACCCTAAGTAAATATTCACAAGTTAATTTTGAAATGAGAGATAAAAAAATTGGCATAAACAGCGAGGAAAGAATCAATTCATCCTTTTCGCTTGGTGTACCATTTTAGTGTTTTGTCTAGGTATACAAAAAATCCACCCATATCATAAATGATACTATGGCAACAATAACAATGCTATAAAGAACACATTTTACTACTATGGTCTGCATGGGAATTTTCCATCACCAACATTTTCTTTGAAATGACAATTATAAACTCACAAGTTATACAATATGAGAAAATTAAGGCCTCCATAAATTATGTCAACTATCAAATAGTTTTGATTGGTTTGTTTTAACATACTCAATGTAAGGTGACATCCAATTAGATGAAAGGATGAGAGATGATTGGGATACATTTAGGTTTACATGAAGACAATTAATACTTCAACATACCAGACACACTATTGATATGGTTTCATTCATATTACCTGAAATGTCCACCTTCTTTTATTATTTTCATTGTTAGCATAATAAGTGTTTAAACTTCTCCAAATTGGCAATCTAATTACATAGTGCATTCTAAACTAACCTATGTGGATTTGTAGGAATG
The DNA here is from genome assembly GCA_001517045.1 of Pseudotsuga menziesii. Classification (NCBI taxonomy): domain Eukaryota; kingdom Viridiplantae; phylum Streptophyta; class Pinopsida; order Pinales; family Pinaceae; genus Pseudotsuga; species Pseudotsuga menziesii. The sequence continues at coordinate 198,256 of LPNX010203749.1, read as the reverse complement.
AGCATAGGTGGTTGTGGATTGAGTTATAAGGTTGGATTCTTTAATTTCTAGTTGATTACACTTAATTCTCCCCTATTTATGATTACATTAACAATCTTAAGTTTTTAATCCACCTCTAACGTTCACATAACACTAAATTTACAAACTTGGGTTTTTAATTTCACATATAATGCTCACATCGTATTATAAGAGACACAAATATAATAGATATAATTCAAACATAATTGGAAAAAAAATTCAAAGCTACCAACCATCCTCACCATTCATCACAAACAAACATGAAATTCTCAAAACTTCTACATTTGCAGTCTTGCAATTTTGTGGCAATTTTGAACATACTAACTCAAGGACAGTGTGATTGAAAACAAAAAAATAGATATAAGAAATGGCATGCTATTGGAAATTGAAACAACCAAGCCATTCCAATTTGTGACAAAACGTGCACTATTGAATTCCTGGTAGGTACCTATCAAGATATTAACTACCAATATGAGAAGGTCTTTACATTTTTTTTATCTTGCATCTTGTGTTGGAAAATGCCCTATGCTAAATTTGGGACAAAATGAATTCAAGAAAATTTCTTCTCTTAATATCATCGTTCGCTCATGTTCTAAGACACAACATCGAAGTATTTCTTCAGGACCCAATTTACATAAGTGTCTAGCAATCAACTAGAAATTTGCAGCTCGCACCACCAACTGTTTCTTCTATGTCGTGGTAAACTCAGTTGACGCATAACCTGTACTTAGAAAATGTATGATATCTTTATATTGATCATCAAACAAGGTTATCACAAACAATTGTGCATCAAGAAGATTATCTTCCAAACTGGTAGGTTCTTCTCCACTTTCAATCCTTGACAGGTGTTCTAGTCCCAGATTCAACCAACAATGTTTAACAATTATCTTGAAATTAAATTCCTGGAAGAGGAGAAGCCACTCACATATACTCCCCCCAACACTGGCTTATTGACCAAATATTTCAGCGCAGAATTGTCAGTTCACATCTTGAAATGTCCACCCAGTAAATAGTGTCTAAATTTTTGCAACGCATATACCATCGCTAACCATTCTCTCTTCATCGTGGTATATTTTTTCTCTACAGTTGATAACTTTCTGCTAGAAAAGGAGACAAGGCGATCAGTCGATGCATCAACTTGAACATGGAACTCTTTTTTTCCAATATGGAAATACAAGTATCGGCGTAGTAGCCATATTGTTCTTCATATTTTCCACACTCTCTTGACATTCTTCTATCCACTGAAACTTAGTGTCTTTTTTCAGCAGTCTCTCTATCGGGGCAGTCACCTCCGCATATCCCTTGATAAAATTCCTGTAGTATCCCTATTGGCAAGTAGTTTTGGAGATAACTAGTTGTGCAACATCAAGGATGTTGCGCAAAGTCAAAGTTGTTGCACAAGGTGAAAGATGGTGCACAAGACAGTTTGGTTACGTTTTGTATATTGTGGTCATATTTTGTAGATTTTGGTTGTTATTTTATAGATTTTGGTCCAAGTAGTTAGGATGTTGACTTAAGTGGACCACCAATGTAAAGGCATGAGCCTATAAGTAGATATAGGATTTTAAATGTTAATTCTTCCATATCTGGAGATGGATCTTGATCTTGAATCTATCTGCAATCTATCTATGATGCGAGATCTGAATTGAGGAACTGATTTGGGAACCTGTGTTTTTATGTGAAGTTAATATGACATGATGGGGAATAGATAGAAACACTGTGTCTTCTTAATTCTTCATGTTTTATTATTTTCTTGCATTGTGATGTGGATGAATACTACATTATGATGTTTATTTTTGAATGATGCGATGCTTTCCTATTATGAATGATGCTATGTTGGTAGATATGTTTATGCATTGATACTTCTGGTGTGATCTAAGTAGGTTACTATGAACTTATGAATGATGATGGTATGAATATTGGAATGTATGAACCAATGCTTGGATCTTCTAAGTAATGTTGAATAGTGTGACAATAGATACGCAATCCTCCTTCTTACTACGAAAACTTGGTTTCGACAGCTCTCCCTCGAACATCTTGGGTGAGACCTCATTTTCTCTGCAGGTGTTGCTAGACAGGGTAAAACCTATCTAGGCCGGTGCTCAGGGAGATCGTTGTGGTAAAGGTGTCAATAGAGAGTGGACCCTTATCGATGGATATGTGTCAACAAATGGTTCCATTGTGAGGACCATAATGCCCAAAGAAGGAGGACATGCTGTCGCATCTAACGAGACCAAAGATTCAATATTGGTTCGATCATAAGGCACATGAATTTTATGTGGAAGAGAATCAAAACCCTAAATTAACAACACAAAAGTGGCTGGAAAGGAACATGTATTATGATCTAACCGAGTACTTCTTTTCTAAGTTTCTGATTATCTTGTATGAGTGGTTGGCATGATTGACCTATCGAAAGACAAATTTCCAAGGAGGCGATCCCACTTGCTAGACCCCACAGTTGATCCAGCAAATACATGAGGTAGATAACAGAGCGTCAAGGGTTGTTGAAGTATGGCTTGACAGCATCTTGGAGGGATACATCACTGATTTTGCAGTTGACACAGTCAAATATTATAGCGATGCGAAAATGGAGTTCTTCAAAGGACCAAGAGGTAGGTTTCTGTTATCATTGCAAATTTCAATTAAGATGCTCATCTATAAAAAAGGCATATTGAAGATGAACTCTGACGAGTAGAATCCTTGGTGTGCGGAGGCTATTGGTACCATGGAGATGGGGGGGGGTGAATGGAATGATATGGGGTAGATGGATGGGAGTTACAACGAGACTGTGAGGGAAGCTCGGGAAGGAAGTGGTCTTCTGCAAACTGGAGTAAGGTTTCAACAAGAGAAGAGGCAGAGGATAGGAGAGATTCCTACTATGACTAAAACAAGAGGATACGAGAGAAGGTCACAAGGGACAAAGCGACCCTACAATGATGAAGGAGATGACCAGGCTATTCCCAAGACTGAAGGAAGATCAACCCTCAGCAACAATGTACCCACACCTCTGTGCATTGCGCCACACTTGGGAAGGAATAAAAGATCAACACCAACTTTTCTGACTTGTCAACAACACTCTAATAGTAGCGGATTAACAACTGTAAGAAGAAGAAGGCCCGGGATGGCAGGAGATGATGTAAAGTTACCTCTGTTTCATGAGAATGGGACTGAGGATCCTGAGAAATACTAGTTTGGTGAGAAGTGGTTTGGACTGTAAAGCAAGCTTAGGATGATGATGTTAAGAAGGGTTAGTTGGAGATGACCCTCTAAGGCCGCACAAGGACTGGTTCATAAAGTTTGTACAAGTTCCCACAAGGAATCCAATGAAGACTCTAGTTGAAATAAAAAAAGGATTGATTGAAGATTTCAGGAAGCCAAAGTCTGAAGCATAGTATATCACGGAGTTAAAAGAGATTAAGCATTATCCAAATGAGATGGTTTGGGATTTTGATCAGCGATTCAAGATGATGATTGCAAGAGTCAGTTTTGACATGAGTGATGTACAACATAAGGAATGGTTCATCGTGACATTGGTATCACATATCAGAATACCTTTGATGCAGCAAAATATTGCGACACAGAGCGAAGATATAGATATCGCAATGAAGTTGGAAGCTTCACCTGTTGGAGAGACTAGAGTTGGGATGAATCAGATTTAGTCTCAACTAGTGAACTTGATGATCCAGTTGTAGGATATAAAAAAAGGGAGCAAGCATCGCGAAGAAATATGATGTACTTGATATCATGCAAAAGGACATCATAAAGATCAGTGTCCGTATTTCTGAAACTACTTATTTTCGGGAGCTCCAAATCCATTGAGTCATGGCGGCATGCCATGGTGCCACATATGCCAAGTTCTTGGGCATCGACATGAAGATTGTGTGTATGTGCAGAAGATGGTCATGAAACCGATGAATTTGTATTACACATTTTGTCAATCAGTTGGGCATGAATATAGGGACTGTCAAGCATATGATTTTCTCCAGGAAAGGATCATGGATGCAATGTACTATGTGAAGGGAGAAGAGCATCAAATGGTACATATGCATTAGCAACTGCAGGTGGTACAACCACGACCTCATCCATTTTTCTTACCTTAGCCACAACTGCAACCACATATTGTACCACCACTGGAGTACAATCAAATGCAGTATGCTCTGCAACAACCACAGTATACTCAACCACAGCAGTATGTCTAGCAGTATTCGAATCCCCTGCCACAACAGCAATTTAACCAACCGAAGTTTCAATGGAAAGGAGGATTTTGCAGAGGATTCCAAGGAGGATGAGGTGGAGGTTTTGGTCGAGCCACAAGACAAGGTCGTGGACCGGTGCAATGTTATAATTGTAGAGTACTAGGACATTATCAAAGAGATTGACTAAACTTACAAACACAATGTACTTATTTTGTCGCTATGGATCACACTGTTGAGAAATGTTCGCAATTGATCACGAAGTGGAAAGCAAGGAACATTCCACAGTTGCATAACCAAAACCAAAACTAGATTCAGAATCAGAACCAAAATGCAAATCATAATGTGAACCAGCCAATGAATCCTTCATCGAACTAGAACCAAGGACCGACAGTTGCGACGATATCAACAGAACCCAGAGTTCAATCTGCTGACGTTGCTGTAATCACTCACGAAGGTGCAATGATGGGAGATGATGACCCAATTCCACAATTTTAATTGGATGGGAAGAAGATGATGCAATTTGATGTCGAAACTAAATGGGAAACATTTTTTGAAGCACACAACACGATAAGAAGAGATTCGGGTAAGTTTCCTATTTATGAAATGCCACCTTTTTTTTAATCCACCATGGTAGCAGGACCATCGCGGCGACATGGTACCTTGCAACACTTCTTTTAAAGTTGTCTATCGTTGGAAAAAGACCCTGATGCACTCATCAAGATTTTGAGTCTTTTGCATCAACCAAATAAAGGGAGAAGGGAATCTATTGTGATCTCCCTACACAAGAGTAAAAAGGGCAAAGAGATGCGAATGAATATACAAATTGGGGATTACAAGGTAGATTCATTTATTCTAGATATAGGCTCAGACATCAACATTCTGATGAAACAGACATGGCAGAAGATGGGGAGTCCAAAGTTAGTTTGGTCTCCTTTACAACTGTGACTGGCTAATCAAGCTAGAGTGACATCGATTGGGAGAGTTCTGTGCCTGGAAATGGAAGTTGAAGGGATGAAGAATTACATAGACTTTGATGTGATTTAGGTTGTTGGTGGTGGAAGTTCATATCCCACACTGCTGGGGATTGGATGGGCCAACGAGCATTTGGTGGTGATCAATTTCAAGAAGTGCATGATGACTTTTGAGAACCACAACATCAGATTCATAGCTCTGATGGATCCAGATGAAGGAAGAAGGTATGTTGAGCTAGTTAAGGATGAATTTTTAGGGGGGTGGGATCAAGCGTACAACATTTCAGAAGACTACATCCGGCCTACTATTGGAGGAGATTTGGGTTGGAGAAGCTCTAGCTCCATATCTTCGAACTCTGATGATGCTTTGGAAAATTGGAAAAATCGGATGCATGAGGTATCACCTCATAAGTGTGTTTTAATCACTCAATCGTTCTTCTGAGTCGCAACAAAGACTGTTGACTTGCTAGTATATGAAGGATTTTATAAGTTGTCTGAGTTTCTCGTTGAATTGTAAGATAAGTTGTCAGAACCACAGATATTGTTTCTATTGGATGAAGCGTTGAATGCTACCCCAACACGATGGTGGGTGACACACAAGAAATCTATCAATGGGTGGTCGTAGTGTCACAGGTTGATGACATTTCGCTTTGGTGAAGAAAAAAAAAGTACCAAGAAAAGAGGTATGATGGGCAGAATGATCCCAGCAATCATCTGATTGCATGTCATACCGTGTGGGTATTGTGACCAAAGGATGAGTGGGTACATGATTTTGTGCACACGTTGGATGAAATTCCATGACAGTGGTATGTATCAACTGAGTTGCGTAGAGAGATCATTACCTAGGAAGAATTTTTTATTTGCTTCAGTCACACCTTCAGTTTTGCGGATACAAATCCATCCATTCATAGTGCACAACAGCACATCCATGATGTTTCTCTAAAGGTAGTTCCAGTCGCATATCCATTGGACCCACATGAAACACATGTGTTGTAGTCAATGATGTAATGCTACAATATAAAAAGAGGTCATGAGGATGAATATGACCTGAGGAATTTCAATATACCAGAATCTGAAGGAATTCAAGATATCGCGGCACCTAAAGTGCCAATAGATCAAGTTAACCAACCATTGAAAATTTGGAAGGTCAACATTCGGACAGAAGAGGAACCCAAGTTCATGAATATTGGAGACCACTGGGATGAAGAAACCATGGCGAAGATCATTGATTTGTTGCATGACTTTCAAGATCTGTTTTTGACTAAGTGTTTTGAGATGAATGGGATATTAGGAGATCTTGGGGAAATGAAGATCCTATTGAATCTAGATGCGAATCTAGTGCAACAATGTTCGTATCGTCTGAATCCATGATACAGAGAGAGAGAGAGTAAAAGATAAACTCGACAGAATGTTGGATTGAGGAATTATAGAACCAATTGAAGAATCATAGTGGATAAGTCCCATGGTTGTGTAAGATAAGAAGATAGGAGAGGTTAGGATATGTGTTGATCTCAGGAAGTTGAATGATGCATGCCTTCATCATCCATTCCCGATGTCATTCACTGATGGATTATTGGAATGAGTGGGCGGTCAAGAATTCTATTCATTCACAGATAAATTTTCTGGCTTGTTGTCCTAATTTCCTGACCTAGGCCAACTAAGGAGATTAAGCCCACACAAGTTGTTTAGAGCAGCTCCCGGTGTGTTTAAGATGGCAAAACCTCGCAGGTTATGGTCCTTCTACCAACTGAATTTTTCTCTTAAGGAGAATTTAAAATTCAGTAAAAATTTATCCTAATCTTATTACTATCTAAATAAACCCTTGAATTAGTTTTCTAAGACCTAAGTTATCCTAAAATGCTTTCTTAATGAAAGTCTTCAATTTTTTGGGGATTTTTCTTCAAATATTCTACTTCAAAGACTATTATAAGTTTTACAGAATTAATCTAATCCTATTTAACAACTATTAAATATAAACTAAAGTTTCAAATAAACTACACTAAAACTAAAATTAACTAGTTATACTATCTCAGCTGAGAGCAATTTGTAAACTAAATTAATTATCAATTAATAATTCAAGTAAACAAAGAGATAGACAATAATGATTTAAATGAAAATATTCAAATCATCATCATTAGATCACTCTGCTAAATATGCACACAACAAAAAATTAAAACAGATAACTATTTTTAATTTCTCTGTAATGTTCTGTTAATTAATAACTAATAATCAATACCAAATATTTAAATAAAAGATAATATTTATTATGAAAACATTGTAAAAACACAAATGAAATCAAAATAAACATGAAATATTAATATTACTAAAATTACAATTCTCAATATAAATATTGATAAATCAAATCAGTAATATTCTCATTTAAATATTAATATTGAGTAAACAGAGTACTAATTTAGATAATGAATACAATCATAACAAAGAATAATTGCACCAAGACATAACGAGAAAGTGATATATTGAAATATATATAAGTGTTCAAAAAAAAGTACCAAACAGTGATACCAGTTTAAGAATTTTAGTCACAATCCTTTTCCGAAGACAAAACTCCAGCAAAGAGATTAAACTAGAACTGAAATGTTATTTCAAATAAGTTTGTTTCTTTGATACTCCATCCACCTCCTTTACATCGAACTTACTAGTTTATATAACCAAACTAGTCACTCCTTCAGTTTCTAATAAGTGCTATAATAAAGACAACATGAATCCTATCCCTATTTAGTTGCATTGAATCTCTTCAAAAAGACACTTGGCATAAACATTTATACTATGGGATAAAACTGCCAATTAAATGACTAGCCTATATTATCTCCTGTTCAAATGAACTGACTTATAACATGGCCATCTTGAGCATCCAATCCTTCCAGAAGCACCAACGAATGCCAACTGTGAACAAAAATAGCCTATATTCTTTATAGCATAACGATACCATGTACACCTGTATCATATGAAATAAAATTCTTATTAAAATCTTGTTAACATAAAATGAAATAAAATAAAACTAATTATAAGCATGCCTGCAAAATCTACGATTTTGCAAGTGTGCTCATTAAAACATTTATTACCTGTCAAAAAGGGAAATAAACCAACATAACTAAAAGATAAAAGATATCAAGTTCTGTTTTGTAAACTGATTACTCTTCTTGCTTCAGAAAGTTTAGCTTTCAACTTTATGATCATCAGCTTCTGTCGATTTACTTGCTCAAGCAAGTGTTGGTTAGTATTTATCATTGATTTCCTGGCTTCCTTGTACCGATTCTTCTTCAAGTTCATATCTTTCCATCTATTAACCCAGTTTAGTAAATCTTCCCTGAACGTTTTATTTTCTTCATCTTTTGAGGCTGCATTTGCTTGACATTCTTTTAATTCCTTTTTTAATTCTGCAATTTTGGTTTCATATACTCGGTCAAGTACCTGTTGAAGGTTTTCTTCATCCTGGTCATGAAATGAGTCATCAAACTGAGAAGAATTAATATTGTTCACATCCTGAACCGGTGAAGAGATGCTCATAAATGATGGTTCAGGGCCAGACACACAAGCATCCATAAATGATGGTGCTACTTCAAACTTACTTGGATCAGTAATTTTTTTGGCTAACAATTTTTCAAGATTCTCGACTATGGGAATAGGTTCATTCATATGCGTTGTCTCAGGAATCAAATACGAAACATCATCCTCAAGTTGAACAACAATTGGCTAAGTATTCTACTGAATGGTTACAGGAATGGAGGCTGTAGTCATGCTTCAAGTGAATCTTTGTGTACCAACATACACAAAACCCTTTGACTTAAAATCTCCTTTATCACAACAAACTTGTGCTAACTGTTCAAGTTTTCTTGTATCTTCATCATAAGGTTTTTTAGGAGTGCACAAATCAGAGAGGAATTCATGAGTAACAGAGTCAAAATTTACATCATTCATCAATTCACTATCCACCTTTGTAGATGCACTGAAATGTTTGAGAGATGGAGATGGGTCCATATTAGTTCCAGCATCTAATGGATCAACATTATTTGTAACCTCATTACTAATATGAGTATCTAAAGACGAACTTTCTTCCTGTAACCTACTAACCCCTGGCTCAGCTTTATGAACATCATCCACTTCAGATTTTAATGGAGCTTTACGCTTTCTATGAGTTTTAGGAGGAGGATTAGGCCAATACTGTGTCAACCCTAGCTTGTTTTCAGCCAATAATTCATCCCAGGATCTACAACTAAGGGATAACTGATGCTAAATTAAAATTTTAATCAAACCATGGTGGAACAAGATCCTATCAGGATTGCCTATAGTATTTTGCACTGAGTGTGCCATTTTCCTCGAGCTTTGAAGCAGGTAGAAAGGTAGATTAAGTTTACAACCTTTTAAATCCAACAATAATCGCAGATGATAATAATGGAGATGAGAGAAATGGTCGTCACAAGAAACATACCTGACTAAAATTTCATAAGACGCTCGCCATTCTAGTTTTAAGAATTTAATTGAAACCCCAACCTTTATCTTTGCATTAGCGGGTAAAGGTAAAAGTAATGACATGCACCTTTTCTTATTAACCTTTCCTCCTTTAAGCCAATGTTCTCCGATCTGAGGAAGCTTTGTTGCTTCTGCAATTTTGTCTTCATCAATTATAAATTTAAACCCCCCAATTTGAGCTACATTCTCCTTCAAGATCATAGCGAATTGTCTGGTAACTTCAGTATTATGACCACTGAAACATATAAAAAATGAACCCCATCCTATTTTTTCGAACAATGCAGCGATTTTCTCATCAGCTTCCACCAGTTCAGTCCCTGAAATCTCGAATCGACTAAGAGGAGCCATTTTCTCATCACTGCAACTCTGGTCTCGGTTTGAAATGAATGCAGTTGTGAAGAGTGAAGGAATAGGGATCCAAGTGAAAGGCATTATGTGAACTGTCAAATCCCTAATTGATTCATACGTGACAAGAACGAGAACTCCAAATTTGGCCATGGTAACCAAATTTTGAAATAATGAGAACAAATTCCAGTGTTTTGTGCTATGAGTAATGGATAAACTAGTCATGACTAGCCGAACTCTCAAAAATCATTATGTTAACACTTCCAATTCTAACTGAACTTCGACATTCAAAATAATTCAATTCAGGTTTTGATACAAAAATGAAGCATTGATAATACGCAGACTGGAATAATAGCTTCGTACAGGCGTAATAAATGGTAAGGGGTATCATTCATTATGAAATTGAATTTCAATGACACGATTCCATCATTAAACCAACATATGTCAGTTGAATTTATTGGTTTCATAAAATTAAAACCAAAACCAAATATCAATATGATCTCAATCTTTACGTAGTGATTCGAAAATATCATTATCATTAAAATCCCTATAAACAGAGGTTATCAAATCAACCATTCATATCCTATACCATAAACACAACTGTCAAACGATAATAAACAAGGATTATACGTGGAAGGCAATTATGCTCATAAACCAGATGATGTGAAGTTGTGATTATGATCCATAATGTCTCCTAGGGTTTCGTAATTACAACTAAGTAGCACGAACAACTCCAGATAATAATTAAACCATTCAAAACCATATGTATACATGTAATTGATTCAAGGATAATAAAATATAGTTTCTAATGAATTCATGAAATCCCAATTACCTATGGCCAAATACAAAATATGATCGGATGACAAGCTTATAACAAACTAATCCTAAATCAAAATTCGATTATGATGATTATATTACAATGAAAATTTCAAAATGATATATATATATAAATGAACTCTAGCTAATTCGTGAGACATATGTACATTTTCACAAAATAATGACATGATATTAAAAGATCAGGTTATATGTAAAATATAAATTTAGGGTTAATATAAAATATTCCAATTAATAAATCAACACTAATTATAAAAATTACAAAAACTTATGATAATAAATACCTTGTCAAAACCAAATTTGTAACATGTTCAAAATGTGTTCTCATTTTAATCCAAAGAACTAATTAGCATACTAAACCTTAATCTCATGAATCAATATATAATCAAATGAATTAATAATGACAAAAATTGATTATATATAAAATTTACAAGATTAACAACTGCTAATTTATCAAATTTATGAAAGTATTTCATAAATTCCTAATATGACTCTTAACTGTTCTGAAATTGAGAGTACCTTCAGAATCAAAGATTCTGAAGGAACTCTTATATAATCTTTTAAAATAAATCATAGAAGAGAACTGATCATTTTTTCAGCAAAATAGAAAAAATGAGAGGGTTGTTGCCTGCCAACAAATGGCGACGACCTGGGCAAACCAGTTATCTTTGCTCATACAATTTTCAAATGATAGTATAAACAAAATCTTAAAACCTATTCAAAGACAATCAAAAATTCTCTGTCTAAGTAAAAACCGTTATTCTGATTTATATTCGCAAGTATAATTCAGAAATATCCCATCTCTTTAAATAAAAATCTTGTTAAAGATAAACTTGGTAATATCCTAATCGAAACAAAGTACTTTATAGTAAAGATAATCTGCACCATCAGTATAAGGTATAGGAATCTACTTCTCTGAAAAATTTCTAGAATCTGTTCCATGAATATAATAATTTTTCTTTCTTTTTTTTTAACATAAAATTGAAACAATTACTCTGACTGAAGACTACTATCTAGGCATGATAACCCAATGTGATAGTATCATTCACGAGAACTGCCTAGAATACGCTCGTGATGAGACCTCTTGTCTCTTGATCTTTTAACCAAGAGCCATCACCCCGATGATCAAAAATGAAGTTATACTAGACAGCATTGATGATCATGATTAGGCTGGCTCATGATGAGACCTCCTATTCTTCAATCAAAATTATGTTTCACTTTATTCAATTTGAAATTTTACATTTTATAAAATAAGAGATCATTACCTAGCATGGTGACCAAATGGTAATGTTAGTCACTAATATCACCAGAAAATGAATCAGTTGGCTCATGATGAGACCCCCTATCTCTTCACCTTACGACCAAGAGCCATTATCAGTTTCCTAATAATGTCATTCCAATGATATTTATGATCCTGATCGGATCGGCTTATTACTAAGACCTTTCGTCTCTCATTTTAGCATTTTATTGAATGGAACAGATTCTAAAAAGTTTTCATACTATAAATAGCTTTAAAAGAAATGACTGATGGTAGAGATCCATAAAAAAAAAATCAAAGTACAAGTTTCGAAAAAGACATTAATCAGCTATCCCAACTATTAAAAGAAAATAGAAGAGTAAGGAATAATTTGAATAACACTTACAAATATTTACAAATAATGATAGGTTCTTAATAGACTTAAGAAACTTTGATCATTCTGAACCAATTAAAAGATTTAGTCTAATACCATAATTTTAAACTAATGAACAAACTGGTTTTAAACCACAGGACTTATTTATTTACACTTGTCCTCTTAATTGACAGATGTACATTAGTGACTGATTATTTTAAAACATATATACAAAGATTCAATAATCCTTAATACAAATGATCAATATATTAATACTTGATTAAGAAAATCAAAAATTAGTTTCAAGAGTAGAATGATGTTTGAAATGTACATAAGTATCATGAATTTATCATAATCCTTATTTGATAAAAGATTGTACAAAATATTGACAATTTTATAATAAAAATATATACATGAAAATTTTGAATGAAATTATTTATAGACAAAAAACAAGCTTATATACATAATTATATACAATTCTAGGGTCTGAAAAATCAACAAAAATATTTTTTTAAGATCAGTCCATTCACTGGGAATGTTTCGAACTGACCTTCTAGAGTTTGCAAACGAAAGGTACTTGGACCTATCTTTTCAGCAATAACAAAGGGACCTAACCAAAGTTTTTGAAACTTAGTATGATCTCCTTTCTCCTCATGAAATTTGTCCCATTTTAAAACTAAGTCCCCCACATGAAATTCTCGATTAGAACTTGAGGATTGATCAAACCAGGACTTCACAATTTGTTGATGTTTTGTAAAATGTTTCTTTGACCTGTCTTTTTCTTCCTCAAGTTTTAATAAAGTGTTAATCCTTTTCTCCATTGCTGAACAATCTTCATCTTGAACAAACTAAGCTAATTGTAATGAAGGTAAAAATAAATTTGGTGGCAAAATAGCCTCAGTTCCATAAACCAAGAAGAAAGGTGAGCTACCTATTGCAGCTTTAGGAGTTACCCTGTTTGCCCAAAAGGCATTGAACAATTATGTATGCCAATCATGATGGTGAGCTGAAATAGTTCTTTTGAGAATTTTCAACAAATTTTTGTTTGTTGATTTAGCTAAACCATTTCCATGAGGATGATAGTTAGCTGAATACCTAACCCTTATTACATTCTCTAAGGCAACTTGAGTTAACTCAACTGATGAAAAATATGAAGCATTATCAAAGACAAGGGAATCTGGAACACCAAATCTCGTTATGATAAAAGATTCTAAAAATAATATAACGTGATTAGTGTTTACAACCCTTAAAGGTGCAGCCTCTGCCCAATGGGTAAAATAATCAGTTGCAGTTATTATGTACTTGTGTTGCATAGAAGAGGGAGGGTTTATTGGTCCTACTATATCAATACCCCATTGTTGAAAAGGTCTTTATACTGAAATAGGTTGTAAAGGAAAAGTAGGCTTCTTAACTCTTCCTACAGCAAGTTGACATTCAGTGACATTTCCTGACAAAGGCATAAGAATCTTGAAATAAAGTAGGCCAATAATAACCATCCCTAAGAATCTTATGTGCCGTAGTTTCTCCACCAAAATGACCACCTGCTGGACCAAAATGTAATTCTTTCAAAATCACTTCTGTTTTATCTTTATCTAGGCATCGAAGCAAAAGCCCATCTGAATTTCTCCTAAAAAGGATATTATCAATAAATAAATGAGCAGATTTCAGTCTAAGTGCTCTCCTTTTCCTTGGTTCCAGGTAATTAGGAGCAGTTCCTGTTTCCAAAAGTGTTCTTATATCTGTATACCAAGAATCCTGTGGTGGAGGATAGAAGTAAATTTCCCTCGTAAGTAAAACGTCATCAATGACAGCTTCAGAATTGTTATTAGGTAGATGAGTTGCATCAGCAAAAAGTTTACATAATCCTTGACCTTTGACTACTGTTGAAGTTTTAATCTCCCAGTCATACTCTTGAACAGCTGTCATCCATGGTGCCCTTTTTTCACCTAAATCTTTTTGCACTAGAAAATTTCTGACTGAAGCATAAGGAACTATCACTTTCGTTCTAGATTTCAATAAATATGGAAGAAAGTGTTTAACAGCTTTGAAAACAACAAAAGATTGCTTATCAACTTCATGGTAATTAAGTTCAGCACCTTTAAAATTTGAACTCATAAAAGAAATTGGCACTTCATTATTTTGCTGATATAGTTGAGTTAAAACTGTTGCATATGATATGTCAGAAGCGAAAGTATACAATATGAAATCTTTGTTAAAATCTGGGCTCAAAAGACTAGGAGCTTCTGAAATGGCTTCTAAAATTCTCTGAAATGATTCTTTTTCAGTTTGTCCCCAAATAAAAATAGCATCCTTCTTAATCATTTTCTGTAAAGGACGGATGATTTCAGAAAAACTGGGGATGAATCTTCTGACAAAATTTATTTTACCAAGAAATGATTGCATTGCTTTCTTGCTAGAAGGGTAAGTTATTTTTTAAATAGCTTGGGTTCGTTCAGGATCAATCATGATCTCGTGTTTTGAAACCACGCAACCTAATAAAATACCTTCTGAAACAACAAATATTGTTTTCTTTGGATTTAAGGATACTTTGAATTTTCTACATCGTTCAAATAGATTTCTAAGATGATTAACATGATCATGTCGACATTTAGAATAGACAGTAAAATCATCTAAATAGACAACTACTGAATGATTAATTAAGCCTCTAAAAGCAATATCCATTGCTCTTTGAAAAGTTGCCCTAGCATTGATTAACCCAAAGGGAATCTTTCTGTAAGCGTATGTTCCCCATGGAGTTCTAAAAGTTTTTTTCAATTGATCATCTGGGGAAACCAATATTTGGTTGTATCCTGAGAAACCATCAAGAAGTGACGTATCTCAGACACAAAAACTTTTTGAAGAATTTGTTCCATGGGAGGAACTGGGTAATTATCCTTTTCGGAAGACTTATTAAGATTTCTAAAGTCGACACATAATCTAATATCACCATTTTTCTTCCTAACTGGAACTAAGTTGGCTACCCACTGAGTATGCCAAATAGGAAAAATAATCCTAGCAGCTAACAGTTTATTTAGTTCCTTCTTAATTGTTGGTTCTAGTGACGGATGATATTTCCTTAGTTTATGTTGAAAAGGTTTTGAATCTTGTTTTATTGGAATAATATGTTGCATGAATTGTGGATTGAAGTTTTTCAAAATGTCATATGTCCATGCAAAGACCTCCTTAAATTCTTTAAATAATTTTATGAATGTTGTTTTTTCTGCGGAAGTGCAATCTATTCCTAGATTTACAATTTGAGAATTCAGTTCCGTTCCTAAATTTATGGTTTCATATTTCATTTGAGAGCTATTGGTTTTAAAATTAGGAACAGATCTAAATTTATCTTGAAGATCAAAGAACTTTTATAATCTCAAAACTGAATTAGGAATTGGTTTTACCTTCTCCAAAGATTTTTCAACTAAACAAAAATTATTTATTACCAAAAAATCCCACAGATTTTCGTCATGTGTAACTTCATCAATGGCTGAATCTTTAAAGGTATCATCATTTTTTAGGAAATTCAGCACCTGCACATCATTATCAAACACACACCAGTTAAAGATATTATCCGATATACAAGGCCTAAAAAACAATTCAACTAAAAAGAAATCTGGTGTAAAATTTTCTAATTGGATTAATTTTGATGCTACATTTGCTAATAAATCTGCCTCTTGGTTTTGAACTCTTGGAACTAATATTATGTTAAATGCATCAAAATGTGAAATGAGATTCCATACCTCTCATTGATAATTCTGCAAATGTTCAAAAAGGCAGTGAATAGAATTACGGACCTGTCTGGCGATGATTTCAGAATCACCATATGCAATTAACACTTTGATATCCAAATCAATCACTTTTTTCAAACCCTATATTAAAGCTTCGTATTCCATAGTATTGTTTGTAAAATTAAATTCCAACCTACAAGATATACATGTTTTATTTCCTTTAGGGTCAATTAGCAGGAAACCAGCACCTGTTCCTTCTTTAGACTTCGCCTCATCAAAATATAAAGTCCAAGTAGAACTATTAACAACTACTTTACTTTCGATAATATTTACAATATTATGGTTATCTACATCATTTATAATTTCCTTGAATGAAGAGTCATGAGAAATAGTTGTCACGTTAAGAATTTCCAATTGCTATTTATTTTCAGAAGAAGAAAAAATAGAATTTTCATATTTAAAGTTACCAAACCCTAGTTCATACATGTAATTACCCATAATAGAGTCTGAAAATAAAATTGGTTCACTAGGATCATGTAATTATGTCACAGTATGTTTCATATATCTTTCTTTTTTTATATTAATTCGATTTGACTTTCCATTCTTAGGTAACCATAAAGTTGACCAGTCTGTAGAAAAGAATCCATTCAATTGTTGAGACCAATCTCTACTCAAAAACAGCCCATACGCATCAGGAATGTCTACAACCACAATGTCTATAATTTGAAAAACTAAAGGGTTACAAGCAATCCTGACGAAAACATCTTTCATCTCTCCTACAACCCTCACATTTGTCCTATCCAATTGAGTTATTTGTGAATTTGATGGAACATACTTTCCATTCAGCCTTTTGCATACAAACAAAGGCATTACATTGGAAGAAGCTCCAGAATCAACCATGCAATTATGAACATTCCAATTAAAAATCTCAAAGGTAATTAGGAATGGAGGAGTTATTGATTTTGAATTTTTCCCTATTAGCGAGGTGTTATCAGCTGCTGACTTTCCTTTATCAGTTGATGTTAAATCATTATTAGAATTGTTAGTAGCTATATTTTCTTTAGCATTAATAATTATTGAACTCATGGCAGGATTTATAATAGGACTATTAGGCATTGGATAAATTTGAAGAAGATCATACATACTGATGTTTGCACGTGTCTTCTTTAAATCTTCAATTATGTCATATTGTAAATCCAACTTTGGATCATTTTGAATAGGCTGAGCAATCCTCGCAGATTGAGTCTGTTTTCCAGATTGAGTCTGTTAATTGGGTTGTGAATTATTGTTATCATTACTCGGGGTAGAACTTGATGAAGATCCAGGACTATTTGTGAATGTTCTACTATGAGTATTATAGGCATGTTCTCTTGAAGGAGGACTTTTACCTTCATAATCTTTTACAAGGTTGTCCCAGAAATGACTGTTAACTTGTTGAGGTTCTTCCAATTCTTTTTCATTTTCAGATTCCTCTTCTTCTTCATTTTCAGCAGTTTCTTGGTTTGAGGGAATTTTGGATAAGGATAAAACAGCTCGAATAGTATTAAAAATTTCTTCATTTACTGTTATATCGGGTGGTATATTTGTTTTATTGTTAGTATTAGGATTCTATCTAAACTGATTTCTAAAATATCCTCTAGAGGAGGAAGCTTCAAAATTAGTTTTTTTTAATCCTACAACTTCATTAGTTAATGCCTGAATAGCATTCTGCAATTGTTCTACATCAAATGCCTTATCCTTTTCTGAATTAGGTTTTTCGATCTTCCTATGAGGAAAAGTATCAGCTTTCCCACTTCTATCTGATTCATAGGACATAGAATCCTTCTCAACCTTAATGGCCTCCTCAAAAGTTTCCACCAGAGTTGTTTTAATAGCTCTCTTAATGAACATCCCAGGATATTTTGGTAAAGTTGGAGTATAGTTATCTATCACCAGATCAAGATCGTGAAAGAGGATCGGCATAAGACAATGTTTGTAACTCAATAAGGTTGCTATCAGTACAAAAGTGATGACGTTTGGACTGAAGAATGCGCCTACGATATTCTCCAGGATCGTAGTCACCACATTCAAGGATTTTATTTAGAAGTTTCTAGAAATTTACATGGATGACTAGATGGTTTATCGACTGATAAAGGATCATCTTGCAAACTTGCGACTGATGCTAGAGCAATGTCGACAGCATCAAATCGTGTTGAATTCAAAAAAGTGCATATTTTGCACACCTTTTGGGATGTTTCTTGGGAACATTGTATGTAAGGAAGGACTGTTGGTTGATCTAGCCAAGATTGTGCTCATCCTAAACTTTCCACCACCTACAAATGTGAAGCAACTCATAGTGACATTAGGCGATAAAAGATACTATCTCAAGTTCATCAGAGGCTATGACGCGATCAAAACACCTATGGAGAAGTTGTTCAATAAGAATGCACAGTTCCCATGGATTCAAGAGTGTCAAGGAAGTCTCGACATGCTAAAGACAAATATGGCTATAGCACCAATACTAATTTTTCCCGATTGTATGAAGGAGTTCCATGTTCATGTTGATGCATCATCAACTATGCTGGGAGTGGTGTTGGTGCAGCCAGGCAAAGGAGACATTGATCACCCGATTTATTTCTTAAGTCGAAAGCTGTTAGTTGTAGAGAATAATTATACAACGACATAGAGGGAAGGATTGGAAATGGTCTACGAATTGCATAAGTTTTGACACTACTTGTTGGGAGGTCATTCCAAGATGTTCACGTATCACTCTACATTGAAATACCCGATGAATAATCCTGTGTTGGGGGTGAAGATATGTCATTGGATAATTCTCTTTCAAGAGTTTGATTTTGAGATAATTGTGAATCCAGGTCACTTGAATGCATGCCCAGACCACTTATCACAAATTAAGACAGATGAAGAACCAGCAAACATTGAAGATGGGTTACCGGATGCCCAACTATTCAGAATCGGTATGGTTGACGAATGCTATGAGCAAATAGTTCATTTTTTGGCTATAGGAACATCACCATAAGGGATCACTACAATTTAGAAGAAGCATTTGGTTGTTTGAGCCACGGATTTCCAGTTAATCATTGGGGAACTCTATAAGATGAGGCCTAACAAGATCCTACGACAAGGTGTCCTACCACATGAACAAGAGTAGGTATTGAAAGAAACACATGTGGGAGTTTTGTTAATCCAAAAAATCCCTCACTCAGCTCTACATGGCCTATACCACCCAAGGACACCCATGCACGACCCTCATTTGACCCCATTTGATCCCCACACCCTCAAAAAGGCTTAAAACATGAAAAAGGGCTTAAAACCCCCTAAAAAGAGCCAAAATAGCTCTCATAGGGGCTAAAACCTCCAAAAGAGGCTAAACCCCTCAAAGGAGCTTAAGACCCCCAAAAGAGATATATATTGAGAAAAAGGGGCTAAAGCCCCAACCAGGGGCTTAAAACCCTAAAAATCCCAAGAAAAAGTATAAATAGAGGGGTGGGGGTCACTCTCAATTCATTCCTTCTTCCCATATTGTTATTCCACCGGATTGAGTGCCTTGAAACCATTTGCCTCTCAAGCCATTCACTCTTCCTCTCCTCCATCCTTCCATTGAGCCATAGCTCCTCCTTCCAAGAGAGGTGTTCTCCAAGCTAGGGCATGGTGGCCCATTCCAACTAGAAGGTATACCAATGTTGTTTTATGTCTTTTCTTTGGTAGTTTGTAGTTTTTTCTAACAGTATTTGTTTGCAGGTTCATTTCTTAACATCTTCTTGCAAGTTTCCATTGTTTACTTGCAGGGTTTATTTCTTTCCTAATAGTTGTATGCAGGGTCTTGGAGCGTAACCCATAACCTTATGTGCAGAGGGGTTTTATTTATTTCTATTTCCATTTCTATTTCATTCTATTTCATTTTTTTTCTTTGCATCCACCACCAGGAACCCTACCCTTCCGTCCTATAGACGAAAGGTAGTCGTTCATGTTCTGTAGCAAGGGAGAAATCCCTACTATAGAATTGGTGACCATATCGGGTCGATCCCACTAGATCCCTGGGTTTTGTTTTTTATACTTTGCTTATTTAGGTTGATTGACCTTTTTATTTCATTTTTTTTATTGTTTCGGCCACAGTATCGGTTACTGTTGGTCGTTCTGTGATTTGCAAATTGCTCAATTGTGCAAAAATGATCAAACCAAATTTTTGAAAATTCACCTATGTTTGGGCTCATTTTCTGCCCAAAAAATTGATCCATTTGTGAATATTCCCATGGTTAAGGGCAAAAGGTCCCATTTGCAAAGTGGGTTTTCAACTGTTTGAGGTAATTCCTCACGGTTTGATCACAATATACTTCGCAAAAATAGGTCCTCTACAGGTGCGCAACCCATTTTTGGGCTTGACTGTTTGCTTCTATTGGGACTGTCAATGCATCTCAACTGCCTCTGTCCATCAATCTATGTTTATTTCATTTCAGTATCTGTTTATTTCATTGCAACCTGTGCAAATCACTGCTAAATTAAATGGTTAAGGGATTAATGAATCTGATCATAGTTTGAATACAAATTATTGTAATTAAAATCAACATCATGCCTAGCCCTTCCTCCTCTATGCATTCATCACCCTTTGGGGTATTCTGGGATAATACGAAGGGTGAATCTCGTATAGTAATAGGCACTTCACCTATCATTTTTCCAAACCACTAAAAATGGGTGACTTGGAAGGTAGAGGGGGTAGAGAAGGAGGACTTCTCACGGCGCTCAGCGTCCTCCCTGTTAACCGACCTTGCATCCAGAGGGTGACCTATGGATCTACGGATGGGATTAGTCCCATTGTGTTGAGAGCCCAGCACCCTTTCTTGGTTGAAGAGAAATACAGGTGTAAGGCAGTCACCTAGTCAGGCTACCATAATTCAAATTTAGGTATGGCATGTAGTTAAAAATTTTGTTTACAATTTACTGCTTTCATTACCCATGTTTATGAAATAAACCAAACAATCTCTACGGACTATTCATAAACCATACAAGCAACAAAAATATAAAATACATACACACAAACCATATCATATAAACCAACCAAACTCAATTCATGACGCTATGTGAGCCATTAAAATTTATAATTTACACTAACTCAAACATTTGCAATCTTTGAGGACATAAGCCCCTGACTGCCTTAAACATGGGAAGTACTTGGGCTCAACCCAGAAACTCATTGTGAGGAGTACCATGGGAACCCCAAATTAGTTGGCCACTGAGAGGAATTGCGAGGGAAATGGGCAACGACCCCCATCGATTGACTAGCACTCCCGTGAGGAAAAATCCAAGCATTGTCTTATGGCAATCTTGGTGGTCGAGTGACCACCTTAAGCCAATAGGAAGCCATTAAAACTGGGGTCCAAAAATCATTACCACCATTTTGACATACAAATCAGACATGATTGATCCCTCACGCCTAACAGGTGAACCACCACAGTACGGGTCATTAAACCGACATCGTCGAGACCATTCTCGATGACCTTCTACACCATCAGAAGGCCACACAGCCTCTGATTTAGATTCAAAATCATACCAATCTGAACCAGACCTGAATACTGCACCATCTAACCCCATGACCGATGTGAACCCAGATCCATTTTTTGGTTTAGTGATTAGTTGTGGACCCATGTCCACACCCCACACCACCACCAACACCTCTGTTGGTGATCCCAGCATGGTCATGCAAACCATCATAAGCCAGTTACCACCACCCACATTGACCAAACAAGTTGTCCCACCTGTAACACATGGGGGAAATATTCCTTCCATTCACACTATCCCACTTGGCATGCCTGGAGGCAATGGCCCTTCCACCTACACTTCCCCTCCTATCACACTTGGGGGAAGTGCCCCTTCCACTCACACAGTTGCTTTTACCACACTTGGGGGTAGTGGCCTTTCCATAACAGGGCCACAAGTACCCCTAGATATGTAGGTGCATCATGTCCCTGCAAACCCCACCACCATTTCTGCCCCATCTCACATCAACCTTGGGTCAAACCTTCCTTTCATGGCACGTCTCAACTTTCCTAACTTGGCTCAATTAACAAATTACCCTATCCGCCATCAAACTTTTTGGCCTCCCATGCCAACCAAACTTCCCTCAGACATTCCCAAGTTTGAAGGAAAGGCAAGGGAGTGCCCCCAAAACCACATCATGACGTTTCACCTATGGTGCTCATCAAATAGCATCGTAGATGATGCGATCAAACTCTAACTATTCCAATGCACCCTCACAGGTGCTGCAACCAAGTGATACATTGAGCTACCGCAATCCAAGT
The DNA here is from genome assembly GCA_001517045.1 of Pseudotsuga menziesii. NCBI lineage: Eukaryota > Viridiplantae > Streptophyta > Pinopsida > Pinales > Pinaceae > Pseudotsuga > Pseudotsuga menziesii. The sequence goes on along the minus strand of LPNX010203749.1, from coordinate 175,773 downwards.
ACTTGAATTTCAACTCTTTGGCTTTCATGTTCCTGCAATATTTCCAACTCCCCATTAGATACGACGAAGGGGTGGAGGTCTTATTATCTTGCCGTAAGAATAATACAACCCATACAACCGACCACATCCATGAGTGGCAGCGACGTCGTAGTTTGTGCAAGATCCAACTTGATGACAGGATCTTCTTGGATTGGTTCCTAAAAACTTTGCTACCACCTATAGCAAAGGACGTCGCATCGAAACGTCCCCAATCCGAAGAGGAGGCCATCTTGAAAGCCTAGCAGTTTGATCTAATCTATGTACAGTCTGGATACCTTTACACTGTCATTCCAGATGCTCCTCGTGCAGACACCTCCTACCGAGATGCACCGGGGGCATCCCATGCTGCAGATGGCATCATTGGTTCTGCCTCTCACCAACCATAGCACCATCCAACACCACCTGTAATACCACCACAACCAAGAAACAACCCCCTAGTGTTTCCTACGAAAACCAAACTCCGAACTATGCATGAATGATGTCCCAGTCCGGAGCCACAACTTGTTATGCACAACCTATGCCACCGCGGAAAGCCCAGGAATCAGCTTGGCTGACACAACAATACATGGGAAAAATGCCCACATTTGTGGCACCGGCACCCACCCAAGTTTAGTATGCACCACCGGTGCAAGCTGTCCAAGCCCCCGCCCCAGCTCCACCTGCTCCATTGGGGTAGGTGTTTGCAAAACAAAACCGTCCCAACCAGCCAACCCCCAATAACCAACAAGGGCAAGCCAGGAATAACCATCCCTGGAACCAAGGAAACAATCAACCATAGGGAGGCAGTCAACAACCAAATCCTCCCAACAATGCCGCGGAAAACCGACCAGCCCAAAATCCTCAACGACCAAATGCACCAAGACACAACGCTCCATCGTGTACAAACCAACCATGCACACTATGTGATGTCTATGGGAACTACACATTCGAGTGTCCCTTCATGGGTCGCACTAAACATGCCATTAGAAACGAGGTTCAACATGCCACCAATACAATAGACTAAGCCCAACCCAACCTGGCACCACCGGTACCTCCTCCTATGGTGCTCCAAAACCCATTACCAGTCCAAGGATTGGTGGAAATTGCACCCCCTCCCCAACCCAATCCCAACGCTCCGGGGGCACCTTCGATGATAGAAGCAGGTGTCCACCACCTGCTAGCTATGACAATTGAAGAGGTTAATTTACAAACCAAATGAAATCAGTACAGAACCAACACCAAACCCGCTGACACATTAGCGGCATCTACATCCAAAATAGCTAATGTACCTCTTTAGTTAACCCCTTTCCCATGCCCCCCGATACGTCGAGTTGCCAACAATGCCACATCTAGATCTACTATCAGCTACAGCATCATGGATGATTTGGCCCAAACACCTACCACCATGTCTGCTCTTGAGGTACTCAAAACCTACCCAACGCAGCGGAAAGCCTTACTAGCCACCCTTGGTGCCGTGGACCCCTCTGACTCCAAGTTGATCACATTCGACATAGAGAATGGAGAACCACAAATGTCATTAACCATTGCCTTCCAAATCCTGGTCTCTATTTGGAATTTGGTCGTGCACAGTGGATGAGGGGGCATCCACGTGCATTATGTCTACCCTAGTCTGGTAGAAGCTTGGATCCCCAATTCTAGAACCATCCTCTACTACTCTGTGGGCTTATGATGGCCATCCCACTAAATCCCAAGGAATGCTCCCCCATGTCCCCATCAAATTAGCTGGGAAAACAGTATTGATTGATATAGAGGTTGTCACTGCTCAATTGGACTATAACCTTCTCCTTGAAAGAAGTTATATGTACGCCATGAGAACCGTAGCATCAACTGTTTTCCATCTCATGATATTCCCCCACGAAGGGAAAATTGCAATTGTTGATCAACTAACTTATAATTATCCACAAGGGCTAATGACACCCACCAACGTTATCCCTACGATCAATACCATTGATCCGCAAGGGCTAACCACACCCGCCAATGTTATCCCTACGGTCAACACCATGGTTGAAAACATAGCAACCTCCCCATTGTTGAATGTGGGCCCTGGGTTGTTTTTTGATACCACCATGACGGATTCTTTCCCCTTAGTGTCACCACCACCGACACCAAATGAGACTACGTATTTGTGCATGCTCTCATCCAGTACTGTTGCACCCAAACAACAACTGCAACCGCAACCCCAACTGCAACCACAACACCATCCACAGTCACAACATCATCCGCAGCCACAACATATTGTGCAGCTACCACCACAACCTCACCCCCACATGCAACCATCAAGGAGTTATCTAGGCTCCTCCCCAATCCACACAACTCCCTTCCTCTTTTCCCCGCCTGGTTTCAAGAGCAAGCCAGTAATGGCCACCTTAAACTTAACCAACTTTACATTGGGAATTACCGTGTGGTATCTTGATCCATCGGATCAACCACCAATGCCCCGGGTAGTCTTAACCCTGTGCAACCCATTGCAGTCGAATCTCATCCTCCACTCGGCCTGCAAAAACCAACCACCACACCCGCACCCACACTGCCCCACCTGAAAAGGGCCAAGGGAAAAAATGTGAAAGCTATCGTTGAACCTCGATAGATCCTTCCTTGGTCCATCTGTGAAGAACAAGGCCAACTAACTCAAAACTACCCTGAGATTCCCATAATCTGCGTGCATTTGGATGCCATGGATACAATGAAAAACCTCCCCATGGTTGAACTTCCAAGCAGGCCAATAGTGACAAACAAGTCATTGAGAACAAACCATGCTTGCGCCCTCTACAGTTTGTATGGAAACTATTCTCACCACTGCCAAGACTTTTCCAAGTTTCAATTGGCTTTAGCCAACCTTCGTCAACATTCCCTTGAATCTGAGATCACCCTAATCGAATAAGTTCATCCCCCACCTCCTTCTTCAGACACCATGTCCATTTACATGATGTCCAATTCTACCGACCCTCTTGTCTCCACCACCAACGATGATCCACCAGACCTGTCTCTTCGTTGCTTCTGCAATGATGAGGAGATACTTGAAGCCTTAACCGCCCCGGAATACCCATGGGACAATATGCACCATCGCTCATTCCTCCTCCCCGAAGAACTTGTGTCGCAGTCTGACCAATTTTCCATGGAAACCAAAGATTTTATTCATGGGAAAGTCGACTGGTTCAAAAACCCCATTCGGGTAACAAACACCTTCGAAAAAGGGAACATGGCCAACATCTCACCAACCATCAAAATAAACATCTCAACCAATCCTAAGGTTGTTGAAGAAATCATGTTGGGGGCATCTTGCTCCCCGAAAGAAGTCGCTGCCTACAAAGCTCTCTTCCAAGAATTTTGTGACATATTTTCTTGGTCTTACACTAAAATGCCTGGGTTGGATCCATCCATCATGGAACACCACATTGACACATGGCTCGATGTGGCCCCCATGCACCAAAAGAAACGACCCATCCATCCTTCCAAAGAGGCCGTAGTCAAATCCGAAATAGAGAAGCTGCGCATAGTCGGCTTCATTTACCCCATTGCGTACACCACTTGGGTTTCAAATCCTATTCCTGTGAATAAAAAGTAAGGTACCATCTAGGTTTGCACAGACTTTCATGATCTAAATTGGGCGTGTCCCAAAGACAACCTCCCAACACCTTTCATCGATCATATTATCGATGCATGCCCTGAACATGAGGTATTTTCCTTCATGGATGGGTTTTTCGGATATAACCAAATCCAAATCCAGAAAGAAGATCGTTACAAGATTGCATTCACAACCCCGTGGGGCACATTCACCTATCGAGTAATGCCCTTTGGTCTGAAGAATTCTGGAGACACCTTCCAGTGTGACATGAAACACTGTTTCTGTGACCTCATCCACATCATGTTGGTCTATCTTGACAACTGCATTGCATGGTCACAGAAACAAGCACAACACATAGACGACTTGTGGCAAGTCTTTGTATGATGTCGCAAGTACATAATCCGCTTGAACCCTTTCAAGTGTGTTTTCTATGTCCATCTCCTAGGGTTCATCGTGTCACACAAGGGAATGATCGTTGATCCCCTAAAAGTCCAAACCACTTTCCCTCTAACATCACCTCTTTAAGTGACAGTAGTTCAGCTTGTAACATAGTCTTGTCCTTTTTTGTTTTGTAATGTTTTTACCACAAATCAAAGACCCCCATTAGGCGAATCACCATTAGCTGCTAGGTAGAGTCACCTGGAATCTGTTTGAGACACCTCTCACACCTCCGAGCTCAAGATTCCGCCCTCTATATTTTAATGAGATCATCCTCTCATGTTTAATAAGTAATTTTTGGGGCCACTTCCAGAGAGTTTCCATGGTTCACATACCACATCATGATACAAGTGTCTCCAGACCTATACTTGTGTCACACTTTCCTTCTTCCACTCATGCAGTTTCTCAGGCCACCACCCGTAAGGCACATCATTTTCATTTTTAGCATATAGTTGTCTAATCCATCCAATGCGCCTTATGCGGATCTCCAGACCATCGTCCGAATAACAGATCATTTCCTTTACATGCATTTAGCATATAACTACCTCCAGACTTGCACTCACATCACATGTAGTCACTTCCGTCCATCACAACTCACCCATAACTCTCCTGACCTCTGTCTAAGAGCCATGTAGATTTGTGTGCCTTTGCCACATCGACTCGCGTGCCTCTACCACGATCTATCCCATGCATGTATTGGTATGTTTAAGAGCCACCTGCTCCATCCATATTGCATGGATGACCTTTGGACCACTTTCCACTATCCTGACATAGGGGCACCACCTGTTCCTCCTCGGTCGGTTGACCATACTAGAGTTTCTTTTAAGATCTTTTCTGACTCCTAAAAGAATGAAAAGATGGTTGAGCATAGCTACTTCCTTTCCCTCTCGTTAAAGTATAGGAAATGGAATCTACATTGTCTAGCTTATCTCCTTTTGCGGACTATGTAGACCATCAAATGAAAAGGACCACCTTCGCATATTCAAGCCAAGACCGTTCCCCTCTGCATACTTTTATGCTTTCTTGGGCAGAGGGGCCAAACTTTATGAAAAATCTCACCATGGGTTATTGTTAAGCTCTTTTCTAGCCTTCTCATCAAGAAAAGATTGCCGAGAAAACTTGGTTTCATTCATGCTTGTAAAAGTATATGAATGACCGTCCAGTCAGCATAGGTTTAACCTTTTCCGGCCTGATTGGACTACCAACGGTAAAGAATTCTCTCATCCCCTATAGGATGGGTGAGCTCTCCTATGTATACTTTTATCGTTTTTGAGGAACAGGAAACTATCAACAAAAAAGAGGCCTCACTGGAGACTTCTTCATGCTTTCAGACTCTCTAAAATTGAAAGCACCATCGAGCATTTACTTTCTTGGGCTCACCAAAAATCCATGAGATCGTACCACAACGGTGTCTTTAGACACCACCCCACAAATAATAGTTTGGCAGCATTCCCACTTTAGGTCACCTTTGTTCAGAGTACTCTGCAATGTGTCTTCCTTGGATCCCATCAATACCAAAAGTCTACCTCCCCCAAGTATTTTCCATCTGCAGTGGCATTCCCAGTATTACAGTTATGATCCCTTTCCAATGATTCAGTTTCATTTGCTGCCTGGTCTACTCTACTGTCATACTCTGAACAAAGGAATTTTGAGTCTACTACACTCCCTCTTCCCCTGTCCACTCTTCCCCTCCCCCCCCCCATTCAGTGGGTCAGTCCTCATATTGTCTCACATATTTCGGTTATCTCCCTCGTGCTTCTGCTCAAGGAAACACCATTTCCTTGACCAGGGGCAGGTCTCCCTCTGTCGACGACAACACATGTATTCCAAAGGATAGATCTAGAGGTACTTGTATCCTAGTTTCATTAACCTCATTGATGAGTTCCTTGGACCACTTGAGAGGAGTCCTTATTGCCTCTTGTGATGGTTGTTTCTCACATGCTTGACTCTAGCTACATCATCGCACCATTGATATTCGTACAGGGTATTGGTCCATGCAGTATTTGGTCAAAGACCCCAGATGTCACCTGACTCTAGCACATTGATGAGTCCATACAACTATGTATCGTTCCAGATCCAACAGGATATCAGTCATGAATATATAGCATTCCATGAGAATGCCATGGGTCCAATGTAGTAGTTCTTCATATCAGTACTGTATTCAACCTCTCATTGAGGCAACCACTATGTATCATCAGTTGTACATGATCGGCTCTTGTATTATAGAGCATATATCATGTTATTCTTTTGGNACATGTCACACATTATTTGTATCTCACCCATTGATGGGAACCATATTAATACAAAAACCAAAATCCACCATGCCCCAGCCCAGGAAGCACCACCTCTCCATAAGAAAATCCTATGATGTCCATTGGCCATATGATGAGCTCCTGCCCTCACACATCAGGGGGCAAACTGTTAATCCAAAAAAATCCCTCACTCAGCTCTGCATGGCCTATACCACCCAAGGACACCCATGCACGACCATTGTTTGACCCCATTTGAGCCCCACACCCTGAAAAAGGCTTTAATACTTGAAAAGGGGCTTAAAAACCCCTAAAAAGAGCCAAAATAGCTCTCATAGGGGATAAAACCCCTCAAAGGAGATTAAGACCCCCAAAAGAGCTAAATATTGAGCAAAAGGGGCGAAAAGCCCAAAAAAGGAGCTAAAGCCCCAACTAGGGGCTTAAAACCCTAAAAATCCCAAGAAAAAAGTATAAATAGAGGGGTGAGGGTCACTCTCAATTAAGTTCCTTCTTTCCATATTGTTATGTTTCCAGAGTGAGTGCATTGATACCATTTGCCTCTTAATCCATTCACTCTACCTCTCCTTCATCCTTCCATTGAGCCATAGCTCCCCCTTCCAACAGAGGTGATCTCCCAGCTAGGGCATGGTGGCCCATTCCAACCTGAAGGTATACCAGTGTTGTTTTATGTCTTTACTTTGGTAGTTTGTAGCTTTTTCTAATAGTATTTGTTGGCAGGTTCATTTCTTAACATCTTCTTGCAAGTTTCCATTGTTTACTTGTAGGATTTATTTCTTTCCTAACAGTTGTATGTAGGCTCTTGGAGCGTAACCCATAACCTTGTGTGCAGAAGGGTTTTGTTTATTTCTACTTCCATTTCTATTTTAGTCTATTTCCTTTCTATTTTCTTTGTATCCACTACCAGGAACCCTACCCTTATGTCCTATAGACGTAAGGTAGTCGTTCCTGCTCTGTAGCAAGGGAGAAATCCCTACTACAAGTTCCATGTGGACACTACGTAGGTCATGCTACTTCCAGGAAGGTACTCTGCGCAGGGTTTTGGTGGCCAACCCTCAATAGGGATGTAGCAGAATATGCACAGACTTGCGATGTTTGTTAAAGCACTAAGAAGACCTCATAGAGGGATGAGGTAATGTTAGTACCTCAGGTGACGCTACATCCATTTGATAAATGGGTAGTGGAATTCGTGACCAATCAACCCACCAGGGAAGAGAAGCGATGTGCGCTATATCAGCACACAATAGATTATTTAAAAATATGGGAAGAGGTCGCACCAGTTGTATATTGCATCACAGCGACAACAGTGAGGTTCTTGTTTGACAGCGTTGTTACCTGGTTTGGTTGTCCAAAGATATTAATGAGCGATCAAGGGAGTCACTTCATCAATTACACTGTTAGTGTGCTAACAGAGGAGCTTGAGATACCGCATAAGAAGAGTACACCTTATAATCCATAAGAAAATGGGATAGTTGAGGCATTCAACAAGGTATTGGAGCATGCACTCACAAAAGTATGTAATGCAAACTACGATGACAGGGATTTGAAGATTCCAGCAGTCTTATGGGCGTATTGTGCCACTTGTAAAAGGATGATAGTGAAGACACCATTTAATTTTGTGTATGGGAAGGAGGCAGTCATGCCAATGGAGTATATCGTTATGAGTTTGCGCATTGCAGAAGTAACTGGAATGGATGACGAAGGATCATTAAAAGAACGCCTGGATCAATTGGTGCAGCTAGAGGAAGACCGCTTTGTTGCGAGATTTCACCAGTACATTAAGAAGGATCGACAGAAATCTTGGCATGATCAACATATAAAGAACAAACAATTTTATCGAGACTTGGTGTTGATGTATGACAGCAATTTCATTAAACATCCAGGTAAGTTGCAAACAAATTGGCTAGGTCCGTATGTTATCAAATCCATTACTGCAAGAGGCACGGTATAGCTACAATAGCTAGACGATGCGATGTTTCCTAAGTTGGTGAATGGCAGCTGGATGAAGCACTACAGGATGGGTTTGGTGTTGCATGATACTTGAAGCATTGCACAAGTTTAAAAAGAAAAAATCATTTTTGCAAAATATGGTAGTTAGGAGGATTTCATGCCAAGAAAAAGGGGTTGTGCAAGTATAGGTATCATAGTCGTAGTTAGGGAATCATACTGTGACATCCATAGGGATGCAATAGATTCAAATTGGCAGTAAATGCAGTAGTTAATCCATTTAAATGATGGCGCTCTTAGACGAGATGCACATTAATGATGGATCTAACCATTAGATCGAGAGGATCGGCAGGGGATTCATGCAATGAATGAAGGATTCAGTTGTCATGATTGGGAAATCATTCACACAATTAATATCCCACTATAAGAATTGGCAGCTCACAGGTTGAAATCACCATTGTGAAGAACTAAGTTGTCGAAGAGCGAATTGCCAAGATTGAATCAAAGAGTTCAGTTGCAGAGTTGGGAGTAAGTTGAAGGTTGAGTTTGAGTAAGTTGTAGATTTTTTGTGCCTAATGCAGCAGGCAGTGCCATAAGATATTTTGAGTGAAATTGCTAAGGATTCACCCATCATTGGTGTCTAAATTGAAGAGGAGGTAGCAAGTATGCCAATGGGTTCATCGTCGGTCATGAGGAAGAAGAGAGGGTCCAACTAGCCCAAGTCTCTATAGTAGAACAAGATACAAACAAGGATTTCGATGAGAGAAGACATAGGGGAATTTGAGGCCTCCATGTGAAGAGCAGGGGTAACAGTACCAGACATCCCTGGGTATTTCCCCCCGCATCGAGCCGAGCCCAAAGAGAGGAATCCCATGAAAAATCAGAAGTACCCCATCAATATGGTTGCAATTACGAAATCAATGAAGTGCACCTTTGATATGGCATTGTGTATGGTCAAGATGAAATATGAATATCATGATTTTCTTTCCTTCACTAAGTGCATGACGGAGCCATTTGAGGATAGGACAGGAAGGAGGATAGGACACTGCTGATGTGTGGGTGTTGGGATTGGAAAAGTTGGGGTTGTTAGGTGTGATTCACATGCCGCATTTTGGGCATGTAACAGAAGCAAATGCATGCACCAAGAAACTGTTGGAATATTTCATGGAGGGTACCTATGGCTAGATTGACCGATACCAGTCACCATTGAATTGATCTTAGAAATCACGGGGTTTCCCAAGGAGGGGCCCGACCCATCACAATATTTTAGAGGAAAATACAATGACAAAATGTTAGCGGTGAAGATGAATAAAAAGTATGATTTGGATCATGGTGGACATGCATACAAGGTAGACAGCATCAATCAGAGGGTTGTGCACATAGCAACCAGGATTCTTTCCGGCAAAGTAGTGCGAAAGAATCGACTGAACCACTGCACCTCAGGGGTAGTTTCTTCGCTAAGCAATGTGCTGTAGGAGTGCAGATGAACTGGTCCCTTTTCATGTTGAACCAGTTGATGGAGGATGCAATGATAGTGCAGGAAGGAAAGCGTGCGTTCACATATAGCTGGTTGATCATCTTGATTGCACTAGTTGCATGGATGGAGCTAGAAGACTACCAAGGGATGGATATTGTAGCTTCCCAGGTCTGCAAGGGAGAACGATACCAGAACCTTTGGTACCTGAGCTAGGAAGACAAGATGAAGTACTGCGTAGTACAATTTTGGTTGTACTGGGAGGCTTTGTAGGTGGAATCTATGAAGGTTTCACAGCTCACAAACATGGTAGTGTTGAAGTATCAGTGAGTTGTTAGATTCAATATTGGCCCATGTGCCATCCATGTGCAAGCATAGTGGGACACTTAGAAAATATGGTTGGATACCCAATACAAGCTAACTGAGGAGGAATCAGACGCAGTAGTGGCGAAGTGGCCAATAGACTGGAAAGCATCGATAAGTGTAGAAGAAGTATCAGATGATGAGCCAGGTCCTCCAGCAAATGCGCCTATAGATCCGGCGTCGGTGCATGACAGTGACTGGGAGTCACATTAGGAATCATCAAGGACCCCAATGGACTCTAAGGTGAAGAAAATGTTTGAGGATACCATAACCAAGAAAAGGTAGGAACAAGGTGAATCCAGCAACACAACACCAATGGAAGGTTCACAAGTAGACTGCATTATTGCGGCTATCGCAGCAGCCATGACTGCGGCTAAAGAGCAGTTGAGGAAGAGGACTATTAAAGGCTTTGGAAAGGTAAACACTCATCTAAATTCCTTAATTGATGTAATTTTACAAAGAGTACCAGAGGAAAATGTTTTTCAGAAGGCAACAGAGATAAGCACAAGAAAGCAGATCCAGAATGTACATATTCCACCGCACGCAATCAAGAAAAATAGTGAGGATGTTAACCCCTCACTCTAGTAGTTTCAGGACCTCTCATTGGATATCAATGAACTGTCAACCCAGACATTGGTCCAATTGTAGAGGGTTGCAAATTAGGAGTTGGTTGATAGAGAGTAGATCATTGATGACCACTTGTTGCGGTCATAGGAAAAAGAAGCAGCAGCAAGGAAGGATATTCAAGAACTAAAGAAGGAGAAATATAGATTAATGGTGGAAAAAGCACAACTACGGGATGGTAGGGTGCATCAAGAATAGGTAGTTTTTATTTCCTACTAAGAAGTGCTAGAAATCACTGCAGACATGGATGTTGAGGCAAAAGCAAAGCGGCTCGAAGACATGATTACACAACATCCCAGCACGACATTGAAGATATTCATGTGCTAGTGAATCCAAGCACACCACTGGAACAGGATGCAGAATGAAAAAACACTATTGAAGACTTGTCAATGCAGTTGGAAGAGATGGAAAAAGAGGCAAAATAAGTTACAGATGCGACTACACAGCTTTGGGGAAGTGTATTCCAATATGAGCAGTTGGAGAAACTCACCATTCAGTTGTAGAAAGAAGAGGGACAAATGGCCACAATAAGGACATTGCTCAAAGTGATGCCTCCAGTTGTGCAGATAATGAAAGCAGTGGAGTTGAAGGAATTTCAATAGCGCATCACAAAAGAAAGGGAGCGTCAACAGAGGCACACAACATAGTTGGACAAATTCCAGGTCATCGGGCACATCTCTCAATGAAAGAGGTTTCCTTGCTACAAGTAGTTTAGGATGGTCAAAGAGATGTCACTGCAAATATTGTTGAGCATCCATTGGAGTGCAAAGTGACAGAATGTAAGGAAATCAGTGAGAAAGTAAAGGAGCAGGTCAAAGAGGTCACCCAATAGTATGAGGACCTCAAGGTTAAGATCAGTGGCTACACTATTTCCAGCTAACGTGGATCGAGGGAAATCCACAAGATTGTGTTGGGGGGCTATTGGAATGCATTTTTGGATATAATTAGTTGTGCAACATTGAGGATGTTGCGCAAATTCAAAGTTGTTGTGCATGGCGGAATATGGCACGCAAGGCAGTTTGGTCACATATTGTATATTATGGTCATATTTTGTATATTTTGGTTGTTATTTTATATATTTTGGTCCAAGTAGTTAGGAAGTTGACTTAAGTGGACCACCGATGTAAAGGCGCAAGCCTATAAGTAGATCTAGGATTGTAAATGTTAAGTCTTCTAGATCTGGAGCTGGAGCTTGATCTTGAATCTATCTATGATGCGAGATCTGAATTGAGGAATTGTTCTGGGAACCTGTGTTTTGATGTGAAGTTAATATGGCATGGAAGAGAATTGAGATAAACATTGTGTCTTCTTACTTCTTCATTTTTTCCCGTTTTCCTGCAATTTGATGTGGATGAATACTACATTATGATTATTATTTCTGAATGATGCGATGCTTCACTGTTATGAATGATGCTATGTTGGTATATATGTTTATGCATTGATACCTTTGTTGCGATCTAATTAGGTTACTATGAGCTGATGAATGATGATGGAATGAATCTATGAATGTGTGAACCAATGCTTGTATCTGCTGAGTAATGCTGTGATAGTATGACAGTGGATGCGCAATCCTCCTTCTTACTATGGAAAATTGGTTATGATAGTTCTCCCTCGAACATCTCAGGTGAGACCTCATCTGCTCCCAAAGTGTTGCTGGGAAGGGTAAAACCTATCTAGGTCGATGCTCAAGGAGATTATTGTGGTAATGGTGTCAACAGAGAGTGGACCCCTATTGACGGATCTGTATCAACAATCCCATATGTCCTAATGTTTCTCTTAACTTCTTAACCATGGTAAGTGGTGGTAAGTCAAGGATGATCAAAATCTTGGCCGGATCAATCAAAATTCCATCGTGGAAAACCACATGGAGTAACAGAGCTCCAAAAGGTGCACAAAAAATACACTTTTTCAAATTTAGGGAAATTTGATACTGGCAGCATCATTCCAGCATCATTATGAGGCTCTCTATGTGATCTTTTATAAGACCAAATACTGTCTAGTCATCAAAGTAGACTTCAAGAAATTTATGTATAAAATCTTCAAATGCAACAACTACGATTCTAGAAAAATTGCAGGCACATTCTTGAGTCCAAAAGGCATTACCGTGTACTGGTATAATCTGCATTCCATCGAAAAGGTAGTCTTGTGTCGGTCCTCCTTTTGAATTCTTATCTGATGGTATCCCAAGAATCCATCAATGAATGAATACATTTCTTGTCCTTCAACATTATTTAATACTTCATTCGTGAATGGAGTCCGAAATGGATCATGCAAACATGCATCGTTTAATTTCCTCATGTCAACACAAATTCTCACTTTACCTGAAGTTCTCTTGTCTTTCAATACAATTGGACTAATCCATTATGATCCTTCAATAGGTTCTATCACACCTACCTCTAGAATTTGGTCCAGTTCAACTTTAACTTTTTCTTTGTAGCTTTTATTTAATCTATATGACTATTTTTTTACCAACTTTGCATCGGGCCTCAAAGGTATCTTAATTTCACCAAGGTCCTCGACTATGCCTTTCATCTTGGAAAATTGTGTAGTGAACATATTCTGAAATTCATGCAGTAATTTAGTGATATTTCCCACAGTCTCATCGTCCCAGTAGTCTCCAATATTGGCAAAATTTGGGTTCTCGGACGACCCAATGTTTACTTTCTTGATATTGAGTGGACTTAGGAATTGGTCACTAGGCATACCAACTCCTTCCAATGCATGCATACCTTTTGAATCGAGTATGTTTATCTCAAGCGGATCATCATCATCCAATTCTCCTATAATATTGTAACCTTCCATCCAGTGGTGTACTGTTGTGGTGCATTGATGGAAGTTCGTGGTTGCGACCATGATTTCTTCAAATATATGTTCCTTCATTTTATGTAGCGCAGCATCAATTTTCGGATGTTCACTTGCGAATTCAAATGTATGGGTGAAGCTTGTAACTAAATATTCCCATTTGACAATTCCTCTTCATGGCTCCACTGATGTATGCCAATTTCTTGGTACCATTTCCAATGTGTGGATGAATCGATGAACCCACGCTTGTCGCGGATATTATTTCCATGTCCTGCAATAATGCTCAATATGCTCCATAGGATTTTTCAATCCTATAAAATTCTGATCAAAATAGCTAATATCTTCCCAAAATATAATCTCTAGTAATCATTTACACTGTGGTCACTCAGAGATAGATTGTTTATGTGTACCCCACCATCTAGCATTCCTAGCTTTCAGCACAAAGTCCAAGGCATACAATTGTTGTGATTATGTAAATTTTTCTTCGAACTCCACCAGAAAAGATGCAGGGTTGGTTAATCCTTCATATGTAGAAAGCTCGCTTACTTCGGCTCCTACCCTTCGAACAGCTCTTGTGATTCTTGCACATATTATCATGGAGACTTCATGTAGCATGTTCTACCAATTTTCTAGGGCATCACCTAAATCGGATGTGCAAGAAATTACACTTCGCCAACTCATATTTCCATCACTTTTGGGGTTTATATAGTCTTCTCTTGAAGACATGATATTATACAATTGATCTAGGTAATTTTCTTGTCCTTCACTATTTACTAGCTTGACATATCTCTGCCCTTCGAGCAGATCAATTGGTGCGACCACCCTTAGTTCAAAATCTTCAAATGATAAGATCATTTTCTTAAAGTTTATAATGGTTTGGTTTTCTATCTCCCAATCGATTCCCATAAGTACAAGATATATATTTGTGTCATCGACAATGTTGATTACTTCAAAGTCTACATATGTTCTTAAGCCTTCGACTTCTACAGGAACTTGAGTTAGTCTACCAATTGGTAAAACCTTCGACCGGTTCGCAAGCCTTAGTTGAATGAGAGACCAGTCCAGTCGCGGTCTATTTATGGTCTCCAATGTTTGTCTTGTCAATATGTTAATATTTGAGCCCAAATATAATATGATATAATCCATATCATAATCTCCTATTTGTGCAATCATTCGCAGTTCTTGGTTTGTTTTTAGTCTCTTCTCGATATGGTTAAATATTTGTTTAGGTCGTAGGTAATGTGTAGTTTCTTCTACTAGTCATGTCAGTTCTGTGACAACATCTTTATCATTGATCAGTGCTAAACAACTTTTGAAAAATTATTTAAGCTTACTAACCTTTTCCATTGGTTGATTCCTGAGTAACTATTCAAATTGTTCAGGCATGGTCTTGAATTTTCCAGATGTCGATGGTTTTTTAGCATCAACAAACTTTGGTTGCACATCCAAGAAGACTCATTTCTCCTTCTGTACATTTAGTTGGGATTTCTTGTGTCATGGGTTTCACCTGCGGTTGTCCTTGTTGTGTATTCTAGTCTGCATCTATCGCAACACCTCCTCTTGTAACCATAGCAATGTGAGGTTCTCTCGACTCGGCAGAAATCATCTAAATGATTTTATTAGGGTTCGTATTCTGATTCTGCACTAGATTAGGATTTAAGATAGTTCGAGTCTACCATTTCACAATTAGTTGCGAACACTATTCAACAGTGTGATCAAATGCTTTAAAATATGTACTTGTTTTTGCAGGACTTTGGCAATCTCAGGAAAAATGTCCTGGATTCCCACAGTTATAACATATGACTTGGTCTCATCTGCTACCAAATCCTCCTCCTCCTTGTTTTTTTCCTTGGCCTCGAAAATTTCCACCCCCCCCTTTGTTGAGGGTATTGTTGTTGTTGTGTATATTGATTTTGTTTGTATTGTGGCTATCGGTACTATGGTTGTTGATATTGTAGTGGTGTATATTGCACAGGTTGATATTGAAGTTGCACTTGTTTAGCTTGCATTTGCTCGTCATTTTTCATCAAGTAGGTATCCAACGTCGTTTCCAGCAGTAGTCGAATTGCTCTACAGTCTTTTTCATCATGACCTAATGATTTACAAAATTTACAATATAGAATAGCTGGTGCACTTACAATCTTCTATAAATACAAACATTCTTCAGACTTGTGGCCCCTATTCTGGCATATTATACACCAAGGAATCCCTTGGGTGTTTCTCGGGTTCAGCACTCCTATTGCGACGTAGTTCATGAGCATCAGGAAAATGTATTTACAGTGTCCATTTGTTCTACATCTTGTACACCATATTTATTCTTGAACTTACTTGTGTCTCTTAATCTCCTGGAGCTGCACCATAAGGTTGGCCAGTTGTGACTGAATTTTCATCATTCTTGTGTTGTTGTCTCCAATCGACGAGGATTCTAAATTCATTGCTATCTCCAGATATTATGTCTACGACACAATATCCTATTGCATCAATAGGGTTCAGATGTACGAGAACAAGGTGGCAATAAACCACTCCTTATGTTGTACATCTGACATGTGGAAGCTTACTTTGGCCATTAATGTCTTAAATCTTTGGTCAAAGTCCCAGGCAGACTCTGTCGGTAGCTGCTTAATCTCTTTGATATCAATAATTCATTGTGATTCAGAATTTCAACTACCTAAACTCATCTATCATTCCCACTCAAATCTCTTCGAGCGTTTTTTGGACAACTCCTATTGGAACTATAGAAAATTTCATGTACCATTCAATCGCATGACCTCTCAGAGTCATGATCATATGTGCTTTCTTGATGTTCTCACCTTGGATCTGTCACACATTTCACACAGCTTACAAAGGAACCAATGTTATTTTGGGTCCTCCAACCCATTTCCATTGAATATTGGTAGCTTAATGTCAGCTATAGCCATTGTATTTATTGTTGGTATAGTCGAAACCAAATTTTGGCTAGTCATACTCCTTTGTCCGTTATTTACATTGTTAGTACTATATTTATTTATAAATGCACTTGGACATAAGTCTCTTGATATTACCTCTGGTGATGTCTGTGGTATTGTAGACTAGTTATAAACACATTCTCCATCTGGAGCTTTAGTCAACCCCTCTGATTTTGTTTCTCCTTCAGAGATCGGTTGATAGTCTTCTTCTCCATCGCAAGACCCTTCATCCAATTACGATGCAAGCTCGTATCCTACTTATTCTATGTTCGTGTTGCAAATCTCTCTTCCTAATAGAGTCTTTCTTCACTTGTTGGATCTAAATCTTCTTTTTCTTCTTAAAAATCCTGATTCTAGTTCAGTTCCACTATCTCCTTGGAACATCTCAATTCAGGGTGCATCATTTTTCACAGAGTTATGTTGAGACGTACCCACCTTTTTGTACACTGTATTCACGCTGTCACATTCGTGGAATTCCTTTTTCACAGAAATTTTTTTTTATCCATGTCTTTAAAGATGCCAGATATCTACCATGTGGTTCTTGAAAAAAATTATGCTCTACCTCACTGTATGAGATTATGGTGTCGAAAACAAACTCAGTAATGTATCCCTTCAAGATACTGTCTATCCAAAAATCCATAGCCCTCGACATAAGTCTGCTTACTCCTTCCAGTCGCTCAATCAACTGAGGATTCTACTCCTTCATTTCTCCTCCTTGGAAATTTATTTGTTAGGTTTCCAACTTAGACAACCACTCATGCAACACTACAGGAAACTCAAAAAAAGAAAATACAGTGGATGTCTGCATATATGTACCAGCCCAACCACTCTGTTGGATTCCACCAAGATCCTTTGCTTTCTTCTCATGTGAATTCTAATGCTTTGAAGTCCACCCAATCTTAGATCTCAGGTTTTGTTGGTTCCCACAACATATCCCTCACCACAATGATTCGGGTCTCAATAACGGTACCATTTGTTGGATTTTCTCCCTCCTACAAGGATCCTGACCCAGTTTCAATCCATTTTGTTCAGCGAAACAATTAAATCCCAAGATATCGTCCTAACATAGCATAGCTGAATCAGCAACACCTACGATGTAGATGCAGTCTCACCGGAGATATCTCTCTTAAATGGGTAACTGCCAAAACCACGTTTCCACACTTGGGTGGTGGATTTATGGTAACTTGTCCTTTTACCAAGGTTCTCAATGAATTCTGTGGGTGGATTATTTATGTTCACTATGACCCAATAGTTAGCGTGGAACCCAACTTCTCTTATGTGACTTATTATATCAACAATCGTTGTGTAGCATAATTGTATTCAACTGATACAATGCAACTGATATACATCTATTCATTTATAAGCACATATATAATCATCCATTCAATGCAAAATTTACACAAGTAATTCAAACACATCCATCATTCACACATATACACATAATATAACATGGAAACCCAAAAACCACAAAGGTGCTCTTCATCTAGCATGAATAAATATATGCACCTTTTGTTTGCACACTAAGATGCATATTCAGTTCCAGATATTATTCTCTATATTTATAGACTCTTCCTTCCTCTCTTGCTCTATATTCCTCTCTCTGCTCTCT
Organism: Pseudotsuga menziesii; assembly: GCA_001517045.1. NCBI lineage: Eukaryota > Viridiplantae > Streptophyta > Pinopsida > Pinales > Pinaceae > Pseudotsuga > Pseudotsuga menziesii. The sequence goes on along the minus strand of LPNX010203749.1, from coordinate 157,700 downwards.
TCCTATTTTTCTCTACTAATGATCCGCACACAACTTGGATCGACTCAACCTTCCCTAATCTTCTACACACTTAGCTGCATATTCTTCAACTCATATGCACTCAACAATACTAATAGAAAAAATACATAACCAACAACCAACAAGATAATAAGTCCAAAAGCTAACAAGAATCTAACCTACATACAGCTTGGGTTCCTTCCTTTATAGCCTTATTACATACTCATTACAGACACGTTACGGACTCTTTATCTATTGCTTTCTCTGTTGATTTCCTATATCTATCCAACATGTTTTATTTCCTATTTTAGTAACACATAAAGAGAGGAACTAATGGCCTGACTTACAGAGATACCTTCATATGTGCGGTTTCCATCAGATCTAGCCGAACTCGTACCCATGATCTTTAAGGACTGACACTTTCTAAGTGTTACGCCTTACTGTCATTTTCCAGCTGTTATGATGTAATGTCCCAAATTTTACATTATGTCACTATGGCCAAATCACATTTTCCATATTCATGAAAGTTTTCAAAGGGATGTCAAAAGTCAAATAATTGCCAAGGTGGAAAATCACTAGTTTCCTAGCTTGGGGGTGGAAGCTTTGAGATTTGGAATAAGGGGGATAATAAATGATATTTAGACATTAGAAGGGGATAAATATTTAATAATGTATCTTATTAAATAAATACAAGAGAAAATGGAAGTGGCAATGGAGGATGAAGACACATGGAGACTATGGGGCCCACACTAGCTAGAATTCCTATGTTAAATGGTATCTTGCAAATTTGAATATATGGGAATTCTAATATTTTTGTATGGATTATAATTTTAATATAATTATCCATATACTTCATAGGTAGAAATTGGGATGAATTGTAACTTACATGGGAGAGGAAGAGCCAAATGGGAGTTTCATGGACACTTGGCTAGATTCCCCTTACATTTATGACATCTATGACACCAATGATGGAGATGCTATGACAGTTATGACACAAATCAGATATGAAGGATGAAATACTGACATTATGACATATCAGGACTGAATAGAGCACCTTATAGGTTTTATTTGGGAGTTGGAGAAGGCCAAGAGGCTCCTACTCAAATTTGGGAGAAGAGGGAAGGTGAAGAGAGAGGCCACATGGCATAACATGAAAAGCCACACCAATTCGACTTGGCTTTGGTTTATGGATGGATTTGAAACCTTATAATACCAATATTTTTTATAAAATACAGGGATCATCCATGAGAAGAATTTTTTGCTCATTTGTGAAATTGTCATTTGTGAATTGTGAGAGCTAGTGGATGACTAGTTTTCTTGCTTAAGACAATTTCGAGGGTGAAAGATTCTCATCCTAGTTGGTGTTTGGAGAGGCCACATAGGTATTTCATGGAGCTTTAATGGAGTATTATTTTCAAGTGTAATATATAGGAAGGCATGTGGATTCTTCTATTTCAGCACTCTCTCTCAACTATTTACAGTTTTCACACCATATTCATGCCAATGGAGGGATTGCGCTTTGGGTGAGCTCTTGATCTCTTTGGGTAAGATTATAATACCCATTATATTATGTTATGATTTATATCCTCCATATTTCACATTTAGAATACTCTCAGGTCGAAATACCCAAAGTAATTCATGTAAAAATGTTGAACAATGAAGAAATAGTGTCATTTCCCCACTATCTTGTTGTGAACCATTGTAATGCTGATGATTTCGAATTGGGAGAGACTTTAATTGTCCATTTGTGATTGTAATCAGTTCAATATTCTATTTTATTCATTCTCAGAAAGTTTCAAGTCTAAATTCCCAATATTTGTATGTCAAAATGACTTTTAATGAGCAAACAATGACCATTTCCACTCTATTTTGATATATGCCATGGTAATGCTTATTATTTCGAATGGAGGAATGTATCTATGATAAATGTATGATTAATTGAATGTAATAAATGTTTATTTAAATTCTCATTTTCATTACTTAATCATTGGAAGACATTTTACTCATTTTTATTGCATTGGGAGAAGATTTGGTGCATTTTCCCCAAGGGTCGAAATTGTGACTTGGGAGTTGTTTTGGAAAGAGTCATAACAGACTGTATAAACTGAAACATGATGAATATTAGAATTTTAAAAGTTAACTTAAACATAACCAGACTCTGTTAATAAATTCAAGTGACTTTGGGATCATTTGTGAAGTCATTTCCAGCAATTACCAGGGGGGAATTGGAGCCCCAATTTGCTAGTAAAGGCTCCTACTTTAAACAAAACATTAAACAAGTTTGTAGATGTAATTGGGAGGTAAAAAAACATATATTTGCATGATATTTAAGTTATATTATCTGTCATGTACCTTCAGAGAAAATTTGGAAGCATTTGGGTCAATTTGGAGGTCTAGACATCAAAACTAGTCAAGATCCAAAATTGTGAAAAAATTGGAAAATTGGGCATTTTAATAAAATTCCAAAAAGGGGACATTACAATGGTATCATAGCATGGTCTTGGAACCTATTGAATTTATGGATGGTATATATAAATTGAATAAATTCATTAATCCATGTGGTGATGATAGGTCCAGGCAGGTTAAGCAAGCATTCAAATTGGCACATAAAACTATTCATTATGAAGACCTTAATGATTGGTTGAAGGAATTTATAAAAAATAATTCAAATAAGAACTCATTAAGGAATAATAATCAACGTGAAAGTAGGGAGGATACCAAGGAACTACAAATTTCTTTGGGTGCTGAAGAAGAAAAGGCATTACATGAAGATGATCGAAATTCACTCCCAGTTGACTCTGAAAAATATGAAGAGACATCACATGAGTATGAAGAAGTTTTTATTGAAAATACTGAAGATAATTTTGAGACACATGCTACCTTGGAAATGAAACAAAGAGAATCTACTAATGGATTCTTGAACTATGAAGGAGTACCTACTGATGGGTGCTCACACCTCTATGTTGGTGACATAGAGATCACTTTTGAAAATGTTGCTGCAAGCCAAAATTCCATTAAACATAAAAATGAAGATCTTGTAGCAGTTGAAGAAGAAACAAGATCAACTTCCCCATCACCACTTGAGCTTCATGAATTTGGTCCAAGAAAGAAGGAAGAAGATGAGGAGGTTAATTTGAAAGAGCCTCATTTTCTTGAAGGGTCCTTAAAGATTAATGAAAAGAAGATCCAAGAATCCCTTAGCATACTCCATGACACTTAAGCATTGGTATCAAATTCTTGTTGAAGAGCTACTTCCTTGGAGGAGCCATCATTCCTTGAATACATGGAGAAGATTCAAAGAGCAATGTGCAACATCAAATGTAATTTCATGTCTTTGCTTTTTGATAGAAAAAATGTCATTGAGGTTAGTGAATGGTTACATTAATCCTACTTGAAGAATAATGAAGTTATTGATAAGCTCACAATTCAAAATGAGCAACTTCTTGAAAAGTTGCAAGACACTTGTTTTTCCTTCGATGTTTCAAATTTTCATAAGGTAGATTGCTTGGAGGATTCTCATGACATGATGGATCATGAGAAACATGAAAAATTGCAGGTTCTTGATGTGCTTGAGGATTATAGTGATGAGATCCGAGCACTAGTAATTGTGGAAGAGGAACTTGAGTTGCCTCTTGAAAATGGTTTCACAATTTTTGAGGAAGTGCATAATTCCACCACCTTGGAACAAACCCATGAAGAAATTTTTGCATTTTCTAGGGAGGTGAATAATCCTACCCCTATGGATACTTCACATTATGACAATTTTTCACTTATTGATCATTTAGGTGAATTGGTTCTTTCTCCTACATCCTACACTTCCAAATTTTGCAGCATTCATCCCAATGAAGTATGGGTGAAAGGGTTCTTTTTTATGGTGCCACATGAGGAGTATGGAACTCCTAGATTGAATTTTTATGATGACATGGTTGGAGCACGTTATTATTTACATTTTCAGCAGCATCCGTTTTTACATTATGATGATACACATATACATGGGTGCACCTATGATGTTCACTTGAGTCACTTGGAGACTCATGATTTTCCTTGCCCCTTGCCTAGTCTATTTGATGTTGGAGGAACTTCATCACACACTTGGGTGAAGAGATATGTGATTGAAGAACATTCTTATTGGAACAAAAATCCTTTGTTATTTCATGATGATATACATATTCATGGGTGTATTGATGAGACTTCTTTGATCCACTTGAAGTCTTCATGTTTTCTTTGCTCATTATTTGGTTCAGATTTTGGTGGAGGTTCTTCATTCACTCCTTGGATGAAAGAACATGTGGCTGATTATATTGATGCACATTATATATCTTTGGAGCAGAATAATGGGACATGGGATCCACACCTATGTCATTGGAGCAGATTTGATTGGTCACTTGAAGCTTGTATGCACTTGGCAAATGGTAGTCTACTCATTGGGAGGTATAAGCACTTTCATGATTTCTTAGTGAGGCACCTCCTAGATGTTCATTCTTATTATGTTTTTATATACTTTGATGATATATATTATGAACTCATGATGTTTGGAAGAATGCATACAAGAAAATGGGATCCAGGAATTCTCTTTCCAAATGGTATGGGTTGGAGAGCACTCTTAATTGTTGGTGCAATGCAAGCAATGGGACCCTGGGATAGTTTTTAGTCCCATTGATTTGAAATTATTTGGGAAACAAGAAGTATGGGAGATGAATTTCACATTTAATAAGGTGATTTTAATTAGAGTAGTGCAGCAGAAAGCATGGTGGTTCCTCTCTAAAATATTCATGGAATCTCAAAGACTCAAAGTGGGAAGCTTAGTGGCAACTTCAAAGAATCATACAAAAAGCAGGTTCTTCAACAACCATGTTTGAAATTGCTTGAGGACAAGCAATATTGGGAAGGGAGGATTTGTAAAGTCCCAAATTTTACATTATGTCACAATGGCCAAATCACATTTTCCATATTCATGAAATTTTTCAAAGGGATTCCAAAATTCAAATAATTGCCAAGGTAGAAAATCACTAGTTTCCTAGCTTGGGGTGGAAGCTTTGAGATTTGAAATAAGGGGGATAATAAATGATATTTAGACATTAGAAGGGGATAAATATTTAATAATGTATCTTATTAAATAAATACAAGATAAAATGGAAGTGGCAATGGAGCATGAAGACACATGGAGACTATGGGGCCCACACTAGCTAGAATTCCTATGTTAAATGGTATCTTTCTCTTGCAAATTTGAATACATGGGAAGTCTAATGTTTTTGTATGGATTATAATGTTAATATACTTGTCCATATACTTCATAGGTTGAAATTGGGATGAATTGTAACTTACATGGGAGAGGAAGAGCCAAATGGGAGTTTCATGGACACTTGGTTAGATTCCCCTTACATTTATGACATCTATGACACCAATGATGGAGATTCTATGACAGTTATGACACAAATCAGATATGAAGGATTAAATACTAACATAATGACATGTTAGGACTGAATAGATCATCTTAGAGGTCGAATTTGGGAGTTGGAGAAGGCCAAGAGGCTCCTACTCAAATTTGGGAGAAGAGGGAAGGTGAAGAGAGAGGCCACATGGCATAGCATGAGCAGCCACACCAATTCGACTTGGATTTGATTTATGGATGGATTTGAAACCTTAGAATACCAATATTTTTTATAAAATACAGGGATCAGCCATGAGAAGAAGTTTTTTCTCATTTGTGAATTGTGAGAGCTAGTGGATGACTAGTTTTCTTGCTTAAGCCAATTTCAAGGGTGAAATATTCCCATCCTAGTTGGTGTTTGGAGAGGCCACTCAGGTATTTCATGGAGATTTAATGGATTATTATTTGCAGGTGTAAGCTACAGGAAAGTATGTGGATTCTTCTATTGCAGCACTCTCTCTCAACTATTTCCAGTTTTCACACCATATTCATGCCAATGGAGGGATTGAGCTTTGGGTAAGCTATTGATCTCTTTGGGGAATATTATAATTCCCATTATCTTATGTTATGATGTATATCCTCTTTATTTCATTTTTAGAATACTCTCAGGTCAAAATAACCAAAAGAATTCATGTAAAAATGTTGAACAATGGGCATTGTTCAACCATTGTAATGCTGATGATTTCGAATTGGGAGAGCCTTTGATTGTCCATTTATTATTGGAATCAGTTAAATATTATTTATTATTCATTCTCAGAAATTTTCAAGTCGAAATTCCCAAGAGTTGTATGTCAAAATGACTTTTAATGAGCAAACAATGACCATTTCCACTCTATTTTGATATATGCCATGGTAATGCTTATTATTTCGAATGGAGGAATGTATCTCTGATAAATGTATGATGTATGGACTGTAATTAATGTTTATTTCAATTATCATGTTCAGTACTTAATAATTGGAAGCCATTTTACTCATTTTTATTGCATTGGGAGAAGATTTGGTGCATTTTCCCCAAGGGTCGAAATTGTGACTTGGGAGTTGTTTTGGAAAGAGTCATAACAAACTGTATAAACTGAACCATGATGCATATGAGACTTTGAAAAGGTCCCTTACACATAAAAAGACTCTGTTAATAAATTAAAGTGACTTTGGGATCATTTGTGAAGCCATTGCCCAGGGGGAATTGGAGCCCCAATTTGCTAGTAAAGGCTCCTACTTTGAACAGAACATTAAACAAGTTTGTAGATGTAATTGGGAGGTCAAAAAAAATACATGAGCATGATATTTAATTTATATTATCATTCATGTACCTTCAGATAAAATTTGGAAGCATTTGGGTCAATTTCAAGGTCTAGACATCAAAACTAGTCAAGAGCCAAAATTGTGAAAAAATTGGAAAATTGGGCATTTTAATAAAATTCCAAAAAGGGGACGTTACATATGATACTTGCACACCTTCTAATACTATTATTTTGTCACACCTTTCCTTGCCACACTCCTTCCTTCTACCATGGATTCCTCTTCTGGCATAGCTTCGTCTTCTGTTGTGCCTCTTCCTTCTTCTTCCTCCTGCCTTTCATTGCTTCTGTAATAACTTCATTTCTCTTTTTTTATTTTATGTCGCTACTCTGTCACATCTCCTTCTCCTTCTTCTTTAGCTATTCTCTGTACTTGGGCATAATTCTAATTGAATTATACCTTACTATCCCTAGGACCAACAATGTCATTATCCAGTTTGTAATATGAATAGATAGACCCAATTGAACTATAATTTTGATAAAGGACCAGTCCACTCGATCATATGCCTTGAAATGGTTTATTTTACAGATGAAATCTTGTAAATTCTTCATTTTGATAGAATGAACACATTCTTCGACAATGCCCACAACGTCCAATATTTTTCGATTAGACAAGAACCCAAATTGTTCCTGCAAAATGTACTTCTCCAAGATAGGATTAATATGATTTGATATGATCTTAGTCACCACTTTGTAGAGCAGATTATAGAGAGAGATGGCTCTATAGTCATCAACTGACTCTGTCTTATCCTTTTTGGATATAGGAGCTAGTATGTGGAATTGAGTTTACCCGACACGCATTCCATACATCTGGAGTCTTCAATAGCCAACAAATCATTATCCCCAAACAAATCTAAGAAGTGAAGGAAAAATTCTACGATTTAGCCATCTAGACCTGGAATTTTGTCCTTCTCAAATTTTTAAGAACCTTCTTCACTTCATCCATATAAATCAGAGTAGAAATAAGCCCATTATCCTCATCACTAAAAATCCTCAGATAATGCTTAAGTACGTGAATTTGAGCCTTCGGGTTATTTGAATGGCTTTGTTTATAAATGGATGCAAAATGCTGGCTCACTTCAACCAGGACACCCTGTTGTGAGTCCACTAAGGAATCATTGTGACCTTTCAGATCCCAAATTGAATTGACATTATGTGTGTAGGAAGCATAACGGTGGAAAATTTTGGTCTTAACATCACCTTCCTGTAGCCAAAAATGCTACTCTTGAGACACCAAGTGATCAATTGGTTCTTAAGAATATCTGCTTTACGACCTTCAAGGACCTGCGTCTTCTCCTTACATTCAACCGAGAACATATAATTATCCACACCTGATGCCAAAAGATCCATATCTTTCTCAATCGACACAAGTTCAACACACATAGCCTTCTTCTTCTTACAAACCCAAATCTCCACCTCGCCCTTAAGTAACTACATATTATCGACAATTCCCACCATTGGATAATCAATGGGGATGATTTGGTGAGACAGCCACCATTCCTTAATCAAAAAACAAAAATCAGTATCCAAAATCCAAGCTTTGTTAAATTTAAATGGATATCATACCTTCGACAGTCCCGAGTCTAGCTCTAGACAGATTGCTTTGTGGTCGGACACACCAGTAGGAAAATATCACAATCTATAAAGATCAGATGACAAAAATATCTCCTTTAACATCAAAAAATGATATAAACGCTTCACCACCCCAACACCCCCTACACAATCGTTCAACCAGGTGGGAACTATGGCAACTGAAACCATGTCCAACAACTTCACACCATAAAAAATTCTCGAAAAAAATGTTGCAACAGGTTAACATTTTATCTAGAACCCCAAATCTCATTAGAATACATAGTCAAGTTAAGATCCCTTACCACAATAAGGTGTTGGGCATGAAATAAAGCCTTATCCCTGGCCCTCTCCCAAAAAATATGTCTATTGTTGTAAGGCCCATAAATGTTGAGAATATGGACGTGCTTGCCAAAACCTCTGCATCTCCCATCAATAAAAATACTTGCACAAGTGTGGAAGAGGAAAAAACAGCTACATCAGGGTTCCAAGTAGTTAAAATCCCACCTAAGAGTCCATCAGAATCCACTCCCTAGCACTTCTAGGAGGGAAAAAGATTCAGAGAAATATCACCCGCCTCGAGTCCAAATACCATAGTTTCTTGCAGAAGGACAACCCCCCGACAAAATCAAGTAATAATACGCTTCAGTGCAGCTCTCTTAGGGGCACTACATATCCCCCAGATATTAATGGACAAAAGGATCATAAAGGACCACCCTCCCAGGGTTCATCATCTCTAATATACCCAAAATAAGCATAAGATGGTCGAGCTAAAGAAAAAATAGAAGAAATTGAAGTGATTGAAGACGCCTTGGGTTTAACCCAAACTCCATCCCCATTGGCATTAGAGTGTGTCATGTTCTTCAATTTTTTCCTAGCAGTCACATTCTTGAATTAGATAGAATTAATAGGGATGGAGTGATCATCATTCCCTCCACCTGAAGGGTCTCCAATATAAGTATCAAGTGGAACCCTATCAAAGTCAGTCCCTTGGAAACTAAGAGTTTGTGAAAAAACATCAGGTAAAGATGAAGGAGACAAACTGATACCCAAAATCTGACCCTCAAAGGGTCTACCACTATCCACAAATCCTTGGCCATAAAAGATCAAATGGGAAGGTATAGCCGGCTCATAGATAATTGAGTCTTGCATATTTCAAGGCTCATAAGTGGAGAGTTCACAAGGATAGCATCCTCAGTATAATTCCCAAGACTCCTAGAAACAAGGATCTATGGAGGAATAACAATAGTCTTATGCCAAAGCAAATAACCCCTCCCACTAATGGTCATTAACCCATCCCACCAAAGTTCATTTCACCCAGAATTTCATCAATTGATAATGATTGGAGAAGTAAAGGTAAAAATTCATGAAACTTACCCATAAATCGGCCCACAGCCTCATCATCTAGAGGGACGGGAAAAATGACATCCTCACAAATCTCTTCCTCTAAACCCATCGTCTCAAATTCCTCTAAATATGAACCATTAGATGAAGAGAAGTTAAAGCTTAAATCCCTATTCTATGACACTTGAAACAACGAAACAGAATATGCCAATAGTCAAGCCGCTAGTTGAAAACACCACCATACCACCTAACCTCAATGGATGGTAGTATCCCCTCAAACATGTCCACCTCAACCAGAATACAAGGCATACGACAGTAATTTTCCATAAGGGTACCTTCCTCAACCATGATAAATTTCCAAATAGAGTTTCCCACCTCCAAGAAAGATTTAAAATTCTAGTAGTGTAAAGGCCAACCCGACAAGAGAACCCACAGATGCCTACGTCGTAACTTTTCTTTCTAAGGGTTGAAAGTTGCATCACAGTCACAAAGTACAAGGGGCCTGGTTAAAAAAACCCAATGCTTGGAAGAAATCAACTATTTATTGTCCTCTGATAAGAATTGGAAATAGATCCATCCATTGACCAACATTATAACCCTAGGGACATGATGTATCCTAGGTTTCCATTCACAGGAAATCCAATCCAAGATCTCCAATCTGGTCAGCTTAATATATTCCAACTTACTAAGGAGTGCACGTGAGTTGAGGTTTTGAACCATATCCATAGTAATGTCCTTTCCAAGGACACAAAGAGCTATGTTCTTATGAACCTTCTCCTAATTAACCTTGCTTCTGGAACAGGCCTTCTCCCCGTGAATGTGACATTTGGATCTCGGGGAAACCTGCAAGTTCACCTCAAAATAGGGAAAATGGGATTCCAACCCCCCGCCCACATCTTGTGGAGTGGACCCTAAAATTGAGGCATCTACCATCGTATTCCCCGCAGAAACAAGAGGGGTATAAACCATTTTTTCGCAAGGGTTATTCCAAACCCTATCTAGTGCACCTAGAGACCTAGGGTAACCTTCTCGAAAATGCGTCAGTCATGAGTCTTATCTGGGGAGAGTGGTAACCTATGTCGAATTGACTCAATGGAAGACCCATGTTGGAGATCGCCACTCCATGAGTCATGGGGTAGACTAGTCACGATCAAATCCAAAAATAGCAAGACCGAAAAGCACGTCGACAAGGACCACACCTCAAATAGGAAAAATACACACAAGTTGAACAAGGAAAAGGGAAGACACCAAATCCCACACTGTGCATGTAACCTAAGAAACCATAATGTTGCAGTCCATAGAGCAACTGATAGAAGATAGACAAAAAATAATCTCCCTACTTATTTACTTGGTTGGTACTAGGCCACCAGTAAACTAGTGGTTGTTGAAATATTGTAACTTTGAAGAATATTCTAAATGTATTTTATTGTTGTAATCTATCAGAGATGTTTTATTCTTTAGTCAATATTATTGTATTTGGTCATCATAGAGTCATGAGGTAAAACCTCAGTTGTAAGTCGAATCAATAGAACCCTCTATAAAGTAATATTATATTGTTTTGTGTCTTCCTAGGTAAGTCATCCTAGTAAGTTTGTTGGGACCGACCTAGTTCGGGAAAATTTCAAGTGGGAGATAAAGTATAAATATAAGTGGTGTGCTCCTCATTTGGACACACGTGCTCATTTGTGTATTGTGCATAGGAGAGAGAGATATATATATCTACAAGGAGAAAAAGCACTTGTTTGGGGTTTTGTCTCTGTACTTTTGATACGTCTATATAGAGGAAGTTTTGCTGGGTTTTCTTCCCCTAGAGGGTTTCCCATGTTAAATCGGTGTCTATATTGTAATTGTGTTTCTTTTAATGATCCTATATATGCTATTGTTGCGAAATCGAATTGAATACTAATGATATATATCTTAGCATATGGAATATTAACATGGTATCAAAGCTCTCATGAATAGGAAAACTTTCACAAGGTGAAACCCTCTATCTTCTCCCTCCGGCAAGAAATTAGGGTTTTTATCAAGGTTAGAATTTTGGAGATATGATTGTATAGAAAGTTGCACCTCCCTATATTGAGCCCTAGATTGAAATTTTTGAGTGGGTAGATCTTCGATAAATTCAAACCCTAGTTTGACTTTGGACTAGAAAACTGCAGAAACTACAGATCAGAATTTCGCATGTCAATTTTGAGAGGTGAAGATTTGGAATCTCATGAAACCAAGTGTACCGTTCAATTCGCCTTAGACAAGTGCATATCTTGGTAAGGTCGGTTTTTCATTTTGAGTAATTTCATTTTTTAATGACCTCCTGGATAAGATGGCCCCAAGCACTAAGCTTGAGGAAAAGCAAGAAGGCATAGAGAATTTTCAAGCATTGAAATATAGGATTCGCCTCATTCTTAGAGAGAATGATATTGACAAATACATCAAAGGAGAAGTTGTGGAACCTGAAGAGGATGAAGCTAAGGAGAAGCATAAGAAGGACCTGATTAGGGAAATAAGGATCATTGTTGATTCTATTGAAGACCACTTGATTCCTCAAGTGTCATCCAAAGAGACACCAAAGGATATGTATGGTGCCCTATCCATAATGTAGGAAGGAAGGAACATCAATAGGAAGATGAACTTGAGATCTTAATTAAAGAGTACCAAGATGTGCCAAGGAGAATCCATCCAAGACTACTTCACAAGGGTCTCCTAGTTCAAGGAGCAACTAGAAGCCACTGGAGACTCCCTTGATCAAGATGAGCTAGTTATGACTTGTCTCAATGGTATCACTAGACCTTGGGATTCATTCATCCAGACTATGTGTGTTGGAAAGGAAAGCATGAAATTCAACATTGTATGGGAAGATTACATCCAAGAGGAGGCTAGAGTAGCCAATAGAGAATCTCTACTTAAAGAATGTGATCAATGCCTAGCCACCCATACCAAGAGAGGAAGAAGTAAATATAACTTCAAGAAGGAAAGCCACAAGGAATCTCAACCTCACAAAAATTTACAAAGGACAAGAGGAAATAATCAGAGAAGAAACTACTCCAACTTTCAATGTTCCAATTGTGACAAGATAGGACACACTGCCAAAAATTATCCATTGAATAAATAATAATACAAGAAGAGGAACAACAACAAAAGACATCATGCACATCTAGTTGAAAATGAAGAGGAAGAAGAAGAGGAAGAAGGACCTCAAAGAAGACAAGCAAAAGAAGAAGATGTAGAAGAGTAAGTATTATTCTCTACACTCTCTAGTTCTGTGACACCTGGAGAAGATACATGGATTATTGATAGTGGTGCTTCAAAGCACAAGACGGGACAAAAAGAAAACTCTATCAAAACTTGAATAGAAGAACTCTCCTTGGAAGGTATCATTAGGAGATGACTATCAATATCCTATCAAAGGAATTGGTGAAGCAAGCTACAAGCTTGATTCTAGAACCCCCATGAAGATGAAAGAAGTCTTATATGTACTAGGTTTGAAGAAGAACTTACTTTCTATCTCAACATTAGAGAAGGAAGGATATAGGGTTGCATTCATAGATGGACAAGTACTTATGTGGCCCAAAGGAAAATCAATTGAAGATGCAGTTGTCATTGGTGAAGAAGAAGGAGGCTCATATAAACTCAAGGGACATTCAGAAACAACCCTTGTTCATGAGACCACTAGCACAAGTGAATTATGTCATAAGAGGATTGCTCACATCAACTACAAAGCACTACCCCATATGAGAAAAGTAGTGACATGTTTACCAGATTTGAAGATCAATCATGAAGGCATTTGCAAAGGATGTGCAAAAAAGAAAGAATATCAAGAATCCATTCCCGAAGAGTGAGACAAAGACTAAAGGTACGTTGGAATTAATCCATTCATATGTATGTGATCCAATACCCTCCACATATTTGAGTGGTTATGAATATTATGTTACATTTATTGATGACTATTCAAGAAAGACATGGATATATTTCTTGAAAACAGAGGATGAAGTATTTGGAAAACTCAAGGAATTCAAAGCCTTAATAGAGAATCATTCAAAAAGAAGAATCAAGACACTTAGAATAGACAATGGTGGAGAATATAATTCAAAATATTTTGAAGCCTTTTGTAAAGAAGTTGGAATAAAGAGGGAACTAACCACTCCCTACAATCCTCAACAAAATGGTGTTGAGGGAAAAAAGAATAGGACCATTATGGAAGAAATGAAGACAATGATACATGATTAAGATCTTCCAATGCATCTATGGGCTAAAGTAGCAAGGACGACAATTTATGTACATAATAGATTATCCCATAGTGCCCTTGGATTCAAGACTCCAAAAGAAATGTTCACAGGAAACAAGCATGAAGTGAGCCACCTCAATATATTTGGTTTCCTAGTATATGTTCACATACCAAAAGAAAAGAGAACCAAGTTGGACCCTTCCGGAAAGAAGGGAATATTTGTTGGATATTGTGAAGTATCCAAATCCTTCATAGTATACATTCCAGGATTCCATCACATGGAGATTAGTAGAGATGTAATATTTGACAAAGAAGAAGCTCTCAATAGATCCAGAAAGTGACAGCATGAAGAAGTATATGAATAATATGTACCTCACATAAATGTAGAAGTTGCACCCTCCCCTGAAGATGAAACATTAGAAGACCATGATATGCTAGAACCTCAAGAACCTCCTACTATGAATATGTCACGAAAAAGAAAGCATGCTCGGGTAAGAGAAATTATACAAGAAGCAGAGAAGTATGGAGCTCCAGAAGGCTCCACAAGAGTAAGCAAGGAGTCAAAGCCATTTTCCTTTGATGTGTGATCATGTAGATCAAGAACCTGCCAGTTATGAAGAAGCTATACAAAAGAAAGAATGGGTAGAAGTAATGATGGAAGAATACCAATCAATAATTAAGAATGATGTTTGGGATATAGTTCCCAAACTATAAGGAAAAAGTGTGGTATCCTCCAAGTTGATCTACAAGATAAAACATGCAGCTGATGGAAGTATTGAGAAATACAAGGCAAGGTTTGTGGCTAGAGGATTCTATCAGAAAGAGGGAATTGATTATGAAGAGACATTTGTGCCAGTAGCAAGGTACACTTGCATTAGAACCATCATGGCACTTGCATCCATGATGAAGTGGAGTTTACACCAGATGGATGTGAAGACAGCTTTCCTGAATGGTGTTATTGAGGAAAAAATGTACATAGAACAACGACTAGGATTTGAAGTTGAAGACAATCGTACTCATGTAGGTAAGTTGAAGAAGGCTCTATATGGATTGAAGCAAGCTCCTAGAGCTTGGTATGGAAGGATAGATAACTTTTTGACAAGCTTGGGCTTTACTAAAAGTAAATATAATGCTAAACTTTACTTTAAGGCTATGGATGATGAACCTGTCATATTATTGTTGTATGTGGATGATTTATTTCTGACAAGAAATGAGAAACAAATTGTAGAGTGCAAGAAGAAGCTCGCTAAAGAATTTGAGATGAAAGACCTTGGATTGATGCATTATTTTCTAGATCTGAAAGTATGGCAGAACTCAGAAGGAATATTTCTCAACCAGAGAAAGTATGCTGTGGAAATCTTAAAAAGATTTGATATGTTGGAATGTAAATCCATGGCCACACCCATGGATACCAACCTAAAGTCGTTAGCTAATGAATCATCAGAGTTAGTGGATGTGACTCAGTATAGACAAATTATTGGATCATTGATGTATCTGACGAATACCAAGCCAGATATATGCTTTGATGTGGACACCTTGGGTCAGTATCTAGTTAATCCTAGACGTATTCACTTGGTAGCTGCAAAGCATGTGATGAGGTACCTAAAAGGTATGATAGAATTTGGTCTATACTATGTTGGAGATCATGACTACAGATTGTATGGTTATACATATGCAGATTGGGTTGGAAGTGTCTCAGATAAGAAGATCACCTCAGGTGGATGTTATTGTCTGGGATCCGCCATGATCTCTTGGTTTAGTAGGAAGGAGTCCAGTGTTTCTCTCAGCATAGTTGAAACAGAGTATATAGTAGATTTTTCTGCTAGTTGTGAAGCCATATGGCTTCGAAAGTTGATATCATGTGTATTTGACCTGGAGTTTGATACCACAGTGATTCTATGTGACAACCAAAGTTATATAAAGATGACGAAGAACCCAGTGTTCCATGACAAGTAAAAGCACATAGAAATCCGGTATTTTTACATACGGGACATGGTACTAAAGGGAGCTATAAAGCTCCAGTATGTGAGCATGATGAGCAAGTTGCTAATGTGTTGACTAAGCCTTTGTCTCGAGTAAATTTTGAATACTTCTGTGACAACCTTGGTGTAGTTCGAAAGGACCTTCCTCAAAAGGGGGAGCATTGATGATGATGTTGCAGTAGAGGACCTTCCTCTAAAGGGGGAGCAGTGATGATGATGTTGCAGTGGGATTGTATCATCCCTGGACATTAGTCCTAAAATCATCCGTATACTTTTGTCTCCATGATGTGGTGGGATTGTATCATCCCTAGACATTAGTCCTAAAGTGATACGCATACTTTTGTCTCTGTGATGTGGTGGGATTGTATCATCCCTGGACATTAGTCCTAAAGTGATCCGTAGACTTCTGTCTCCTTGATGTGGATAGGATTGCACCATCCTTGGACTTATGTCCTAAAGTGAAAGGGATTCATCATCCCATAATTAGATCATGTGTGTTGCAAGTTATGTTGTTGCAGATGATGTTGTTGTTGATCGAGAGATCAAGTGTTGTTGCAGGTGATGTTGTTGTTGATCGAAAGATCAAGTGTTGTTGATGATGTTGTTGTTGATCGAAAGATCAAGTGTTGTTGTAGATGATCGAGTGATCGAGTGTTGCAGAAGATGAAGATCAAAAATGAAGACTCGGTCAGTGTAGAAGATGATGCTCCAATACTGAAGATGTTGAAGATGTTCCAGTAACTTTTCCAGTTGTTGATGATTGTTGAAGAAAACTTTCGATAACATATAGATGTATCACCTTGATGTTGTTGATGATGCTCTCTCCTTGCTCCTACAGTTGATGTTGTTGTTGTCAGTAGAATATCCTTCTCGTTAAGGGGGAGTGTTGAAATATTGTAACTTCGAAGAATATTCTAAATTTATTTTATTGTTGTAATCTATCGGAGATGCTTTATTCCTTCGTCGGGATGTTATTATTGCATTTGGTCATCATAGAGTCATGAGGTAAAACCTTCGTTGTAAGTTGGGAGAATAGAACCCTCCAGAAAGTAATATTATATTTTTTTGTGTCTTCCTAGGTAAGTCGGCCTAGTAAGTTTGTTGGGGTCGACCTAGTTAGGGAAAAAGTCAAGTGGATGATAAAGTATAAATAGAAGTGATGTGCTCCTCATTTGGACACACACACTCACTTGTTTAGTGCGCATAGGAGGGAGAGAGAGAGATATATGCAAGGAGAAAGAGCACCTATTTGGGGTTTTGTCTTTGTACTTTTGATACATCTATATAGAGGAAGTTTTGTTGGGTTTTCCTACCCTAGAAAGTTTCCCAGGATAAATTGATGTCTATCTTGTAATTGTGTTTCTTTCAGTAATCATGTATATGCTATCGTTATAAAATTAAATTGAATACTAATGATATCTATCTTAACATATAAAATTTTAACAGTGACTTGAATCCAAATTTACCACACTCCAAACTCTGCAATCAATTTAAGGTAGCCAATTCGCAAAATGCGATTTTCGATTGAATTAATTTCTTGTCGGTACATCACTCTTTACCACCGAATCCATGTAATAGACCCGAGACATATTCCATTTTTTCGGTTTAAAAAAGCCATATCGCTTCATACAACATTTATGTGATTGACATTGACTTCCAACATTCTTATGGAGGTCCTACTTTAAGCAGCGGACCCACTCCACGTGTAAATGGAATTTAGCATTTATATCCAAGTAATTTGCCAAACACTGCATTCGTTTCATTAAAGCAAACCTCAACAGAATTTACACCTTAGAATGATTAATTATTAGTCATTATCACATTATGTGGCATATGCTTTTTAATAAAGAATGTGTTATACTTATTTTATTGTTTTTAATTGGTATAATATAATACTCATACCAAATCTATGGGTACTTCAGTCAAATCTATGGATATTTTGATGGGTATTTCATTTATCTATCTAATGTTATCAGTATTAAAAAGAATATAAAGAATATAGACGGTAAAATTATTAATAATATTAAGAAAATTAAATATATATATATATATATATATATATATATATATATATAATTTTGCAATAGTTTTATCAACTACTTCAATTAATTTTTGAGATTAAAAATATGTTTAGAAACATTTCATTTAACCTTTCAGTAATTGAGTTAATTTTTGAGATTAAAAATATGTTTAGAAACATTTTATCTAACCTCTAAGTAATTAGGTGAGAATGAGATTGGTAGTACTTTACCAATATTTATTGGCTTACAAAAGGCATACACGTCACAATTACAATTTGACCATTGGTGGGGAGGATAACAGTTTTACCTATTAGCCACCAAAGCTACACCCATTTGACTAAAAATATTTGCAAACATCTCGTCCCAGCCTCAAGCACTTAAGCAATAGTGAGATTCTAGTGCCTTCCTAATCTTAATCAACGCACAAGAATCAAACATGTCACAAGGATTTAACCCTAGGTGAGAAGCATATCAACTTCTCCTCTAAACCACCCAAGCTACATTTAATGAGCCCTTTTCCCTCAGAACTAACTCACTCAGAAACTCTCAAACACTTCTCCCCATTTCAAGTATGGTAGCCATTATAAAGGCTTAGACTTAGTGCACATAACCCTATGAGAATCAAACCAAGAACTTCTATGAAGCGCCAAATTATCGAGAACAATTGCACCGCCTAATTGATCTAACCCTCAAGGTTGTGGATTCACTTAAGTTAAATTCAAAAATATTAAGGTTATTTACACCTAAGTTATATTAAAAGTGCATGCATAAATAAGCATTGAATCTCAATTGTGTCAATGAAACATATTGTTCAAATTTATAGTAATCCCATTAAGTCCACATTATTTCGAAAACTTAAAGTGAATAAAACGTGTTCGAATTGACATTTGTGCTATCAAATCCATAATATTTAGAAAGCTTAAAATGACTTAAAACATGTTAGTATGAACAAATTGTTCCCTTAACAGTGGACAAACATTATTTGATTAATCATATATGAATTTAACAATGGTATGGACACCAAGATGAAAAACATTGTTAATCTTAAAAGTTAGGTTTTTGAAAAATAGTCATATTAAAATTAAATGAGGGTGCTTCTTTCATCTTCTATACTATGTCCACCTCAAGCAAACGAGAGGAGACATTATCATACACATATCCTTGTCCACTAGTGACTATCTTATGCAAAACATGTTGTACAAGATGTTATTTGCCTCACTTTCTTGTATTCACATACACATGCAATATAAACCTAACAACATAGATTGAAAGCATTAAATATTGTCGAAATAATTTATACATCTTTCTATTGTTCAAGATTCACGAGTCACCCTTGGTGCCCTCCTTTGGTTACTCTCTCATTTATGGTAAACAAATGAATGGGTTAGACTATATAATAGTTTAACAAGTCAGGTTTCGCTTGTAGGCTAGGTGGTTGGGGCAGTAGGCTATCATTGTCCCCACCTAGGATCAAAACCCATGACTATATGTACATGACACCTATGAGAGTGTTAGAATTTTCAGTAATGAAAAACAAATTGGCAAATTGTTGGGTAAAATGTTCACTAATTAATTTACCTTCAATTTAATTATCAACCAGGACACGTAAACTTTGAGTTACTACACTATATGTTCAGGGTAAAATGGTTTCAAGCTCATGCCTAGGGTAACTTTAATCTACTCACACACAAATGTAATTCCTAAAATGAACTATTCTACTGAACAACCAAGATTTGAAACTGTTAAACCTAATCTAGGAAAAGAAATCAATCCTTTAAGTGTTGTTTACAATCCAAAGGTCTACCAAATTTAACAAAAGCAATTTCAAACCATACTCAATGCTAACTTATTTCTCAAAAGAACAACCAAGCAATCAAGTATTTTCAAGGAAAGAAATCTTACTGCAAAAAGAGATCTTCAAACTTGCCTATTGAAGAAATAATATTTGATCAATCTTTGATACCTTACACAACTTCACCATGGCTTCTACCTCTGCTCTGTATATACTAGACTTCTAAAACGGTTTTACCATCAAAGGAAAATCTATCACAAATTGAAAACTTATTACTTCGAATATTATCGAGCCTTACTTCATACCAATGTTATCATTCACAAAACACCTACCATATTGAATTTGCCTTTTTAACAAGAAGCAATACCCTATGATCATGAAAATGAATTCGAAATGTTTAAACAAAACTCTATTTTAATTCAATTCGAGCAATCTACAAGATCTAGCATTAGGTTTTGAATTCAATCTATAGTTATAAATGATTGAATAACAGAAATTGAAATACACTGGCAAAGACACACTGCCAAATATCAATAAATTGTAACTTCCTCTCTCTGATTTCTTTCGACTTTCTCGAGATCTTGAAATAAGCAGTACATGATCAAAACCTTCTACAACAAGTCTGAAGATGCTATTTGATAAATCCTATGAACGTTATAAGTTCTAAAAACCTTTATGGAATCTATAAACTCTGCCAATTCTTTAAACTCTAAAAATTCTGCAAATCCTTGAAATGCTTAAAAAACTTTGTAAACCCTATGAATTATGGAAACCTTAAATAAGAAATTTAACCCTTCAATCCTCAATACTACAGCCTAACCTAGTTCTGAAAATGAAAGAAGAGAGAATTTAAATCCGGCATATTCAGCTACTCTTGTTATTATTTAAACCTACAGTTCACTAAATCAAATCCACAACCAAAACTAAAATTACCCAAGCCTGTTTACATAAATTCAAAACTAATTCAACACAAGCATCAATATATTTTCAATCATGAGTCTATAAATCTTACCAGCATACATATATATGAAGAACAATATCAAAAAGAAATGACACAAACTTGCTTACAGTAGTGAAGAGAAAACAAAACTACACATAAACAACCAGAGTTGAAGGTGGGCCCGACCTTCAACACCTCTAGATCTGAAATTGAAGCTTTAAGAAAGCAAATGCAGCAGTCGATCAATTAATCAAAAATCAGATTTTTACAGTACATCCTCTCTCATCTCATCCTTCTAAGGATTTATTCATACATGAATAGATGGATAAGATCCATCCCAAAAATCAGAAATTCGTGCAACCACCCAGAAAACGACCAACACCAAAATCTAGAAAAACCACGTCTGTTCCGGAAAGGATTTCTCCACATTCGTTCATAAATTCTGAAAATTTCCTGTGGTTAAGGGTAAACGGGGCCATTTATGAAGTGGGTTTTGAACCGTTTTGAATAATTCCCACCGATTGCTCAGAAATTGAGCCCAAAATCAGGTTCCTGAATTAATGACGGGAATGCCATTGCCAGATTGCTTGAGATTAGGGCCACGAATTCTGGAGGAAATAGAGCATTTGAATGATGCCTGATAGCTCATAATCCATATTGAAACGACCAAGCATAAAATCCATGCATAATTTTGGACAAATGAATCCCCCAAATATCTGAACCAATCAATACATGCCCAGTGAGTGCCGAAACAGGTGTCGGATGTCGAGCCGCCAGAAAAACAACTGCATGGGAAACAAGATTTTGACAAATGATCAGTATTTAATCAAAAGCTAAAGTTTCAGTTATGAATTGAAATCCATCAAAATGATAAATAAAGTGATAAAAATGTCAAGAATTTACCTGTTTAAAGCATCTTGGGATGTTGTCCTTGAAAATACATATTCAAACACAAAATACAACAAAATAGAGTCAAATATACTTGATCCCATATGGCTTCGAACTAGGAATAGGGTGGTAGACAAGCAAAAAAGGAGATCATCACAAATCATCATTTCATAATCAACATAAAAAAAAGTAATCTCTTATCAAGTTACATCATAAATAGACTTTACATTTGATGTCATATTAGTGCTAAATAACATAATTATACAATGAATGGGTTGATTTTTATTTCATTTAAACTAATTAACAATAATAAAGAATGTTATTTTAATTATTAAAAAAATTTAAAAAATCATAAAAATAAATTAATTTTCAAACTCAAACTTGGGAGAAACTAATTTTACAATATATAACCAAAAAAATTAATTGATTTATTATTAGTCCCTGCCCCTGGGCTAGCAGGGACTATAGTATTCGGCTTGTCGTCATTTCTATTAAATGACACAGAATTCAAAACATTTAATCCTAAGTTCTTTTTTCCTACCCTTTTACTCAACCAATCAATGTCTATATAACGTTTCTCCACCAATAAACCATTTGGACTTCTTATTTGGCCTCATATCGAGACGGAAGTTTCCATTGTCCATGTTAAAGTATATGGGAAGTGTAAGATTGTTTTGAAATTTTTTTATGAAAAGAGTAATGCTAGGAATTCATCTAGCATTAGACTCTAACATTAAATGTTATAATATTACGGATTACATTGATTTTTTGTTCTTTGTGGTGCACCGCCTTTTAAACTCCACATCAACGTGGCTATCTGTTCTACCAATGCGATGGCTATTATTTCAACATGGCTGTATTTTAGATGTAAGATGTTATGGATTTCATGCAATACATGTTCTAGTTTTATATGGTTTTATAGATTATCAGCTACGCTTTCCTCCCCCCTCCCACGCTCTCGTTCAGAGAGGTTTCAGTCTCTAGGCCCAGATCACGCGACAATACCTTTAGCAATAGTTCGAATAACTTGGACAACTTCCCTGTTTTATTCATCCATTTGATCCTTACAGAAATGATAATGTTGCAGGGCACTCGATCCTAGCTGTAAGTCAAGAATGGGAATTTGGAAGCTGTTTGGATCATGATGGGTCTTCTCCACCCATCTCACAAACTCGGGTGGAACCGTGTGGATTCCACTGTCTGCCAAGGTCTGCACTCGGCTAAATGCCTAGTTCTTCATAGCCATAGCGTCTTAGCATACAATTATTTTATGGGGAATGAGCAATTCAGGGCTTCTCAGGAACGGATAACCTGAGCACTTTGAAAAAAAGGATAAGTATTAGTGCCAAAGGTTTTTTTCTTTTGTAAGCATAAAATTATATTTAAAAAATGCAATAACATTCTGTAGCAGAAATGCAAAAAAGAAGAAGGATTCGGAAAGCATCCTGCCATTAAAAATCGCTAGTCTAAGACATGTAGATTTATTGGCGGCTTCAATCATTCTAAGCTCTTGAATGCGTTTAAAAGTCTTCAAAATCGACTCTAAGGTATGGCCTTCTACTCTCCAGAATGTCCAGACAAGTTTAATATTGTTTTTGTTATTTTTTTCTTCCATAAAAAACCTAATATTGCTGAAATGATATTTAATATTGTCAAAGAAGCATATTGAGTGCATCAACACACCTGTATGAACTAGTGACTATTTACAATGACTGGCTTGCAAGACCTACTT
Source organism: Pseudotsuga menziesii (assembly GCA_001517045.1). Lineage (NCBI taxonomy): Eukaryota > Viridiplantae > Streptophyta > Pinopsida > Pinales > Pinaceae > Pseudotsuga > Pseudotsuga menziesii. The sequence goes on along the minus strand of LPNX010203749.1, from coordinate 134,484 downwards.
CCTTGATATGAGCCTCTGTAAAGGAGCTATCGGAAAATTACCTTCTGTCTATCTTCAGTTGGTGTCTGCCTCCAAATGAGGGAGGCATAGCAGTCATTCATAAACATAATCAACACTGACTTGGTATGTGTCTACATCGTCTAGAGGCTGTGTTACAATTTTTTCAATTATGCCTGCTGCTAGAATGAATTTAAGAAGTCCCTGCATATGACGGTGATAACGCTGCAACAAATACACTTATGATTGCCTGCAAAATTCAATTCATAATTTCGCATTATTTAAATCTATCTTTATGTTATGTATCACTTCATTTCCCGTTGAATTTTATGTTCTGTTTCATTTCATTTCTTGTTGAATTTGAATTCCTTTTTCATAATTGTTGCATCTTCCATAAACACACCTAAATCAATTTTGTTTTCAGAGACAGAGAGAGACAGAGTAACGAATTCATCCACATAAATAGAAACAAAAAGAAACAAACAAATTGCTCATACAGGACAGTTAAAGGATTATTTACCAAGGATTATCTACCAGTGCAAACAACTTACAGAGAGGGTCATTTACCAGTGCAAGCAACTTACGGAAAGGGTCACCATTGAAAGTTGCTTAAAGATGTGTAAATAATCTTGAAAAAGCACGAAAAAACTTTAATCTCATTCTGCGCATAGGAGAGCCATAAACCTAAAACACCAGAACATTTAATAACGTGACGTGAGAAAATCGTCTTCGTCTCCATGTGAGCTGAGCCGAATCTCTTACACTTATATGCGGAAGGACAAAAAAGAGACGGCTGTTAAGGAAATTTTTAGATTTTTCCAGGCCCTTATTTTCAAATTAGTTTTTCAAATATTTGAAAAGATACCTGTAATAATTGATTTTTACCATCACATACTGATATCTGGGCACTCTTATCTTCATCTCAGCATGCAGGCTCAAACTCGGCAGAATGGGAACCTCCACAAATAGCTAGAAAATCTCTGGATTATTGACAATTTCTCCATGAGAACGACTACTTTAATGGCGACTGCTGAACCATTTCCTTTCTCATGAACTTCAAGAAGATACAACTCAATTCTTCATTTTTGAAAATGAGCGTTCCAGCATATTTCATAAATCTCCATATTCACTTTTTGTGTTGGCTCATAGTAATATGATCTGTATTCCGGGTTGAGCATCCATATTCATGTTATTCCCACCTTTGCATGTTTTCATGGCTTTTCCATTTGGCCATTTGGCTTAAGCTGGTAAAGGGTTTCGAAGGCCACATGGTGTATAATAAACAAACTATTGAAATGAGCTTTAACTTTAATAAAGTTAAAGGAGGGTAATCTCACCGAGGGAACAAAGCATACAAGCGGCAGGGCAACTTAATGAAGGAAATCAGTATTGGACCCCCATGTGATGCTTTTATTGTGAAAGAGCTAACGATCAAGAGCCCATCAAAAAGTCGGGAAAGCGCTAGCGATCAAGAGCCCAACAAGAAGTCATGCAGTCAGTAATTAAAACAAGGATTTTTAATTGACCCTATGCACACTGTTCAGTGTTCAGCTCCAGGAGGGCACTCATGGTTCGTCCTTCTGGATCCTTCATCTATTCTGGCACAATGAAGAAATTAAGCTATTCATGGAGAATTGAACCCTAGTCCTTGATGTGAGGGGTTGTTGTAAATAGCATAAAACCATGTCCAAGTTGTAGACATGTTCATTAATTAATTGACGGGTGTTAGACTTGTCACGTAAAGGTCTAACCACGCGCCATGAAACCTCATGCATATTGTCTTTTTGCAACAATGCCTCTGACAGCGTGTGTTTGCCTTCCCAACGGATCTCATAGACTTGATGTCACCAACATGTCTCCCGCTCATCGATACATAGTGAAACATTATTATTATTCAATTATATATTTGTAACACAAACAGAAGCTACATAGCTTGCGTGCTCTTTCGTTGTGTACATAATAAAAATATTCAGGCACCAGTGTTGCCTTCTCCAACGATAACAACTTAGCAAGTCTGATTACTTTATCATCAATTACAATAAGTGTTGTTTGTTTGAACCCAATTTATTATGACAGCATCTTCTAGTTTCTTTTTATCTGTTTTCTTGTCCGATCTTCTCTTCCGGCTTTAGAATTTATTCATCTATCAAATTTAATATTAATTGAAGTATAAAAGACAAAAAATGCACGAGGAAGAATATTTCCTTCTTTTGTATCCTAAACCAAAGGAGAGGACTAATTTATTGAGTTTCTCATATAATATTTTATCTAAATGCAATCGAGTGTTTTGACTTTAAAACACATGACAATATCTTACAAGTTTTTATATTTAGCAATTCTGAAGTTTTTTTTCGTTTTGTTTGGAAACTAAGAGAATATTTATCATTCTATGTTTATTTATATACAAGATGAGAAATAAATTAACTAAACATAGTCACAAGTAAAGAGTTCCAGCGACAACATGTGGATATTAAGAGGATAAATAACTAAGAACATAGTTAATTATTTGAAAAACATGAAAACCTTAGAAAACGTTAATTATCTGAAAAACATGAAAACTTTAGAAAACCTTGATCAAATGAACTTTTGTTTTTTTCAAGAGACGCCTTCAATACAACCATGAAAGACTTAGTATTTACAGGTAGTCAAAATTCAATTTGCAAAAACATTTGGCAATTTTATTTTTTATGATTCAGTGCAATTCACCGTTATATGCTCCCTAACACTAGCAATTGTTTTTCAAAGTGAACTTAAATAAAGATTTTTGGAACTAATTGAGCCTTCTCAGCCTTATAAGTTGTTTTTCTCCCCCACTTCATGTACCAAACAACACATTCCATTGCTATTTAGTATGTACATATAAAGAGCTTTAGTCTTGTAGCTTGATTAGACCTTTCAGGAATAATGTTTTCTTGGCATCCAAACCTAAAGTCATTTCCCCCACTTGTAATATCATTGCTCCTTTTAGTGGAAACCCGCCCATTCCATTTTCTTCTTGAGAATCCTCATTATTTATTCAAGAATTTTTTTTATTTACAATGTCAACTAATGGTGCATGGTTAATAATAACCAAGTTTCTAATCGCATGCTAATAGTGAACTAAATACTCACAATAAAAGTAAAACAATAATAATCTTGGGGTATTATGTTTGGAATTTGCATGTCACCTGGAGAGCTCTCTTTTGCATCAGGAGGTGGAGCGCCTGCAACCATTTTTATATCAATGGATGGAAACTATTATAAGTTTTCTCATTCTTATATTGATGGATGGAAACTATTATAAGTGTTATCACCCTGTCTCCTTAAGCTTGGCTCTCCAAACCTATTTCTTAGATGTATGGTTCATGAGATGCAAATCTGGACGAAGCCTCCAATACTGGGCTTCCCAATGTCCAGTCAACTTGCAATGCTAGCAAAAATTCCTGCGACTGCATGGGCTAATTGATACTTGAGAGTGTTCAGATTCCTAGGCTTTAAAAAACATGTCATTTAATATTGCCTCGCATGCCACTCATGCAACGTCAAGGATGCCAAATGTTGAGCGACTGAGTTCTGGCCAAATGTTGAGCGACCGAGTTCTGGCTAACAGGCTGACCATCATTTGTTTTGCATAGCTTAGTAACTCAGGGCAGGGATTTGTTGATTAGCAACCTCCCTTGTTTTTCTTTCTTTTGAATTGACAATAATAATTTTTAACCAACCCAAATTAAAGAAAAAACATAAACAATAAATTAATTTTCAACCCAACTTCCATATACACCCAAAACAAATATAAAAAGTGGAAACAAATCTCCGAGGTGTTGATAATGATCATTAAACACAAATAAAAATTGTTGTTTGTCCACTATCATTCATACACTTTAAGTGTCGCTTCACATATATACACGAGGGAAGATGCTCCATGCGTTGTAAAATGTGAACGCATTAGTCTATGCATTAGTGCAACAACATCATACTGCTAGCCAATATTATTTCCAAAGCTCCATCCATAATGATAGGTAATCCAACCATCTTTATCATTTTCCTATTGATCTTTTCATCACATGATGATTCACAATGTTCATTATTTAAACTCCATCATTAGCTGACTTTTAAAATAGAGTAGGTTGATCTTTATTTTTGTTGCAAAAATATCCTCTTTCCAACAACAAATTTGATAAAAATATTCAATAGATATTTGACCCAATTAAACACAAATGCTAAAGTTGATCCAATTAACCAAGTTGGACCAAATCAAATAAGAATGTGGAAGTTAATCTAAGATAAGGAAGAGGATATCCAACTAAGAAACCCATGAAAGACAAAATATGACCTAAATATGACTTGGGAATGCCAGGTGTTATCACTAGAGTCTACACCTAGACTACAAAGGCTCAAAGTCCAAATGATCTTGAAATTTTCAATTAGATGACTAGGTTTTGGGCTTATGAATATCTTCTACATGTAAGATGGATATCAGGTATAACGTAATCAAATAATCAAACACTATATATGACTGAGCAATGAATAGATAAAAAGACTATGAGTATGTATTACATAAAGAGAGAGAGAGAGAGAGAGAGAGAGAGAGAGAGAGTTTCAAATCAAAAGTACATAATAAAAATTAACCCATTCATAAGAATTCTAGAATAGAAAGCATTTATCAATGAACAAAATTAAGAATTAGGTGCTCATTCTGAACATAAACATTTATCATGACAAACAAACAAACATGGGCTCATCTCGAATATAATAGCATTCCAAGACAATCTTTATATAAGCTATAAAAATATGACATACATGCCTGATACAAATGATAGAAGTCTAATCTCCAAAACCACTTCCTAATACCTTTCCTATATTTTACTATCATATTTATACAAAATACTTTGAAACTGTAATAGTTTGAGATCCAAATTTTATGGATCGAATTGACCAAAAATAGAAAAGACAATTCACATTCTATTTATACTTTTGACTCATAACATAAAGTTTGCCACTTAACACTAGTAGCTAGCAAATGATAATGATTAACATAACAAAAAATGTCTGCCATCGAAGATTATGGGGATGTGACCTGAGTCCTACGCCTGAATAGTCTTTAACATACTTTGAGTTGTATTCAACCACAAACAATCACAGCTTCCTAGATGCTTCTGCTAATATTGTCAATCCATCAACTGCTTGTGATCTTCTTTGTAACTGAGAGTGTTCTGCATCCATTGATTGAATCTTGATTTGAAGTTCTTTATTTTGACCTATGAGCTCTTCATTCTATTGTTGAGTGACTCTCTTTCTCCTTAGTACTTCCTTAGAAGTTGTTATGAGTTCTTGATAATTAGCATTGATCTCTTCTAGATCTTCCCTCGACTTTTTGTTCGCAATCATTAATTTTTCATTGGAATCATTTAAATGTCCATTTTGATCCTTAAAGTATTGTAAAGATTTCCTCAAGATTTCTACATCTGAAAGTGATTCCATAACCTTTTGATGTGCGGGGTCTTCTTGTTCATTTAATTTTTCAATATCTGAGGGTTTTGAGCATGTACCTATTTCAAATTCAAAAACTTTATGTTTACCTTTATCTTTGCAAGCTTCTTCGGACAAATTTGGTGTATGTCTCAATTCTTCCCAAATTTCCTCAAGGGTTTGATCTGTTGTATGATATTCTTCATTTGTAACCTGTAGATATTCATCGTTGGAGGAGTCCTCTATGATAGTTACAAGATCCTTTTGGAATTTTGGATTAAGGATGGCCTTCATATTCATTCTTGGTTTTTTCTTTGATTTGATTCTTCGTCTCCAATCTTTTCCCAAATTTACTGCAACAGGGGTTCATCATTTTTTGAATTAGATGAAAATTATTGGATCATAGCATTTTCCCCAACAACCCTAGGAGTATCGAGAGCAGTGACCTCTTGCTTTTGAAACTCAATAATTAATTTCATATGTACCTTTGTTTTGGAAATTTCTGACACGGACCCATTTACAACATCGAATTCTTTTCTTGATTCTTTAGTTTTGTGTTCAACCTTTCTCTTCTGTCTTTTTGAATCCATATGTTTCTTCTCTATTTCTTTACCATCATTCAATGCATCTGGGATTCTGGCTCAAAACCAGACAAAAATAGAAAATGCTGCCAGGATTTGTCCATCTTCTTTAATTCAGTGGTTATTAATAGTTTGATTAGGTCATGATGAAACACAGAGTGACTGGTATGGTCAAGGTGATTTTTAACCCTTGTGACCATTTTTTCTATGCTTTTAAACAGATAATAAGGCATATTTAGCATAGATTCACCATTTAGATGCAACACAAACCTCAAATGATACCTGGACACGATTGCAAATAGGCCTTCGCAGGTTATGTAGCATTGGATAATGTTTAGCACATCCCTCCATTCTGGTTTTACATTATTCAAGTGAATGCCTTTACCCCAATCCAACTTCTCAAAACCAAGCAACAAGAACATACTTAGGTCGACCTCAAATAAATCTTTTTTAAACCATCTCTCGCCTTCGAGGGTTATGCCCATTGATTATGCAATTGTGGCTTTATTTACTTTGAAGATTAGGGTTTGAAAACTGACAGAAGAATCCTTGTAATTCCTCACAAAGGCTTTTGTTACCTCCAGATTGTGACCTATTATATTTTCACAGAATGAAAACCAACATGCGCTTTGCATCATCTCTATGTACTTAGGAAATTCTTCGGCCCACTTAACATTTTCTGGTTCCAACCTGCAAATTTTCCCACCGAGTTTCTTCATCACAACAATTTTGGTCATGTTAGGTCACGTCTTCAAAGTTGATGAGTGTATCTCATGTTCAAGCCACATTATGCAAACAATAACTCTTGCGCAAAATTTCATAAATGAATCTGGAGTACAATCCCTTAGTTCATGTATTTTATGATATCAAGAACAACTCGTACTTTAGGCTTCTTTCAGTGTCATTATGAGCAGAGACTGGTCCACCAAACATGCGCCTAATTTGTGACAAATTCCATAAATCAATTCCAAGTGTAAGCAATACGACAATGCCATCCTGTAACCTCATTATGAATAGTGCTGTCGAAATGTACTAGGACCATATATAACCATCAAACTATGGATCATTCATTAAAGGTTAAAACTTGGATCATTCATCAAACCTTGGATCATTCATCAAACCATGGATCATTCATCAAACTATGGATCATTCATCAAAGATTAAAACTTGAAAGGATTAATGAAAATGAGCCACATTTGTCCTATTTATCATAACAAATAAATAAGTAAATGATAAATTATAACCTAAGGAGCTTAATGAACTTCAAGAAGAAAATGATTTCTAAGAAAAGATATAGGGTAGAACTAGGATACAAATCTAGTGATAACACCAAGAGTATGAGAATTTTTTGGGGACTGCATGATATCCCCTTATACTTGTGCAACTCAAGGGCTTGCCTTATTCAGTATTTTTCCTTAGGAGGTCTCTTCTTAGGTTACTCAACAACAATGTGTTGTTAGAATTGACTCCTCCATCCCATGGATTTTTCTTTGATGGTGCAACCCTCTTCTATCCTCCAAAGCTTCTTGCATTAAGAATGGGCCTTCTACTTGCGTTCCATGCTCATATTGACCAGATATAGGTTATGAGTGACTCCAAACTGGTAATCGATTGGCTCATCAATAGGCAAAGGCCAAACAATATCTATGTATATATGGTTTTTTAACTATATTAAAAAACTAGGATTTTTCTTTCTGGGAAAAAACAATGACTTGGGAAAGCAACAAAGGTGGTCTTCGTAGCTACTAGACACCAAATGGGAAATACACATTCATGCATTCAAGCCTAGACAATGAATTAAACAAGGCAAGAGGTTACCAACACCAATAATCCATCTCAAGATGGTAGAAAGTCTTAAATCAACTTTGAGTTTTGAGTGCATAGATTTTGCAAAGTTCATACACCATAGTGTTTAAAATGGTGATGTTTTAACTAAACTAGTATACAACATTACAACACAATAAATATTAGATTGAAACATTTTAAAAACAGTTATGAGTGAACTTTTTTTTCCACATAAAAATTTAGGGACTTAATTTCCTCAAAAACATAGTCAAAGGAAACCAACCACATGTGACATCTAACATCATAGTTAATGGAGGTTAGTATTAAATCATAGAATTCACTTTTTTCACATAAAAATTTAGGGACTTAATTTCTTCAAAAACATAGTCAAAGGAAACCAACCACATGTGAGATTTGACATCATATTTAATGGAGGTTACTATTAAATCATAGAATATGTCCATACATAAATCACTAAACAAAGAAAATTCCAAAATATCTCGGTGTTACTTTCTCATATTCTGTCAAAGATCTGCTCTTATTCGATGTTACCGGATACCCTTGTAAAAAAGACAAGACATAGACCCTATCATTGTCCTCCGGTTTCGAATGATGGTGTGGTAGGTTTCTTTGATGGAGCTGAGAAGGACGACCATTGTGGGGCAGGTATGGTCATTAGGATAGATCTTCGTCGTGTTTTTTAGCATCGTATGGACGTTGGATGTGGCTCAAATACTAGATTTGAGATTCTGGCTCTGTGGGGTCTTTTGTATTTTGCCAGTAAAAGACACATTCCAGACTCACAAGTGATGGGTGACTCAAGGGCTATTGTGGACTGGGCACGAGGAATACACATTATACAAACGGTGGAACTTAATTACTAGCTCAGATGGGTGAAGGGACTCTTCGTTTCTTTCAATACTCTCCACTTCCACCACATTTATAGGGAGTTCAACTCCATGGATGATACCCTATCAAAGTGAGCTATTGGTTTGGGGGATGGCATGATTGTTTGGGAGGAATATTTTGAGGGTCGCCATGTGGACTCAGGCTCTTTACATTACTATTGACCTCTTCATTTTTTTTTATTGATCTGAATTTTTGCAGTCATCTTAGCATGAGCATGTTTATTTTTACATGTATGCAGATGTATTTTCTTTTTCTGGACTGATAGCTTGTATCGAGTGATAGTATGATCATCGACTGATTTTTAATATTAGTATTTCGATATCCTCTTAGTAAGTCATCTGAAAAACAAAGGTGTATGAACAATATGACTTCTTTAGTTTATATATGTAAGCAGTGTCTTTATTTAAACCACAATTTTATAAATATAAAACTGTTTTTTCCGTGTGAAAAAAAAATAAAACTAATAATGGAAAAACAATAAATCACATTACAAAATCTAATTTAAACTTACCTTTTATCTATTAAGTTTTTTAACATAAATCACCACATATTTAACTTTTATAGGTAGTAATCAGCTACTAAAGATGGTAAGAAGGAAATATGATTTAAGGCGTACAAATTAGTTTTACATGTGACTATAAATGTATACATGGTGTTTGACATGACAATGAATAAAAGCTTAGCTTCAGTACGATACTTTACAATACGTAATATGCGTTAAATTACTTCAATAATAAAAGGGCCATTTAATGCATGACACCAGAAGTATGGTACGATAATAATAAAGCTACCATTCATATATATAATTAATATTTTACGTTTTTAAGGATTGAAAACATTGGATGTTAATAACTAATTGATTTTCGTTAAGGTATTGTATGTATAAATGTATGAATAAGGATAATCAGTCGGTATTGTATGTATAAATGTATGAATAAGGATAATCAGTTAGGAAATAGGTGAAAGTAGAGGTGATAAACTGGTTGGCAAAAAATATATAACATGTGGTAGAGTATTAAATGCTGTCGTAATAGCTTTATGGGCCATTGGATCTCAAACTGGTTGAGGTCCAATGGCCCATAAAGCTGTTGCGACAGCATTTAATACTCTTCCGTTGAGATCCAATGGCCCATAAAGCTGCTGCGACAACATTTAATACTCTGCCACATGCTATATATTTTTCGCCAAACTGGACTGTCCTTGGGTATTTTATTTTATTTTTTGGGATGGAGTGCAAGATGAACATTAAATTTGTTTAAGGAACGCAAAAAAGGAACAAAAAATAAAATTTCGAGATGGTTTCATGCACAAATAATTATGAGCTAAGTGCATTTTTGTTACTGTTGAGTGTTGTGTTGGAAAAAGATATAAAGTGCGGTGCAATATAAATGCTAACCAAAACGCCCTCAATTCGTCAGAATCCGGTAGATCATTTTTTGTCTAAATTAAATTTTAGAGTGCTTAAATCACAATTCCAATCATTTGGGTTGTTTTAAAATAGTTGATTTAGTCTGAGACAGTGAAATACAGTTGCAGAAATTGTTAAATTGAGAAAATAACCATTATCCACAGTATTTCATAAAAAAAACGTCGAAAAAATGGGGCGTTTTAGTTTTAGTTGTCTTTTATCCTATACGATAAAGTGTTTGCAAGTATTTGGTGATGTAATGCTTAATATCAAATGAATAAGGTATGAATAGGTATCAAATGGACCAGAAATGTATAGATGTCTCTGAATATGAATATGAATATATATATAAAAATAGAGAAATTAAAAAGATAAATTTAATATAAAGATGATCCATGTTTATAGAATATGAACATGAATATATATATATATATATAAAGAGAGAGTAAAAAGATAAATTTAATATAGAGATGATCCATGTTTATAGAGAAAGGAACTTAAAAGTAGATGTGTTATCAAAGAGTGAGAATGGAGACGACCATGCAACATGGTTGATGGTACATAATGGAGAAGATGACAAGAGTAACGTATGTAAGGAAAGTATGAACTCGTAAGGTTGATGGAAGCCAAGATTGTTTTGGATCTACATGATAATGCATAATACTTGATTGATGAAGATTTGAGATATATGATGTTTTTTTTTGTGATTTTGGAGACTATATGAATCTAAGAATTATGCTATATGTTATACATATTTGAAAAATGTAATTTAGTTTATTAAATAAAATTACTTAAAAAATATGTCAATAAGTCATTAAAATTTGTCATAGTTACTATAAGAAGTTGTATATTGTTTTACAAAAATATAATTAAATTTTTAAATTAATATTTAATTAATAATATATAAATTTTAAAATTATGTAAAAATTTTAAAATATTTAAATTAACATTCTTTTTAAAAACTTAAAGATTGAGATAATATTAATGCAAATAATCAACTCTCATATTCAAACAAACTTATGTTTGTTCTTAAATTTGTAAGAACATCGTAGACCACTCATCTCTACATTAATGCTTTTTAAATTTGTAAGGACACCTAGACCGCTCATCTATACATTAAGGCTTTTTCACTTGAGGTAAAAAAGCCTTATATCAAGTGTCTCCTAAATAACAAAGTTAAGCGCATTAAAGGATTTTAAGGTGATCATTTAAACCCGGGGATTTTGATCTTTGTGACTCACATTAAGCATCGTTTTAACCAAGCCATCAAGCAAGGCTTATTTAAAAAATGGGTTAGTGTTTCTATTTCAAATTAAAGACCACTGTTGACATTATGACAAGTACTTATCTAATTAATATAATTTTCTTATAGGATGGGGAGATGGTCAAATACCTGTAGAAATCCCAACTAACCCTTTCTCTGATAGAGAAATGACTTTGTATCTAGAGGCTACCGAAGAGAGATTGACATCTAGGAGTGCTCGCTTGACGAACTTGGAATCATGAGGCACCTCCTTGCTCGAGGGAGGAATTGAAGCAATGTTTTTTTTTTTTTTTTCATCCAAGGAGGAGACCCTCACAACTGGATCTGGGTCTGAGGGAGGAGGAGGAGGTGGGTCCATAGCAAAGGCCGTTAGGGGAAAGTCTAAAGTGAGTTGCATACCCTCGATCAAAACCCTTTATAGACTTTGTCTTTGTGCTATAAACCTAATCTTACACTAATAGTAATGATAAGAATCAAGTGTTCATAACATAAGGTACATGCAATTGTTTTTCCATCTACATTATAAAACACCACATAAGCACTTATACTCCAACTTCTATTCATTTTAGCTCCATTTATTCCTTACATCATATCATTTTGATACCTTCAATTAGATCACAAATTGAGGTCTAAAATGAGCCTCATAAGGAAAATAATAAAATAATAGTTAGGACAATAAAATAATATTTATGAAACCAACAAGTGCTCCTGCTCGAAATTTGAGTAAAACCACAGAGAGATATGTTGAAAATACAAAGAAAAAAGTACTTTTTGTTATGACAAATATGCCGAGTCAACCATTATGGTTGACCTTTTTCTTGAAATTATATTGGTTGGATATTTTTTTATAAGACCCATTTTAGTTGGCTCTTTTTCTTATGAGGCCCATTTTAGACCCCAAATTTTCTCTAATCGGGCCCTAACTACTTCAATACATATAACCACCATTCAAATAATCCATTAACCTATAACCACCTTAATTTATATCATATACCTTCCATCCACCTAATGTCACACTTCCTTCACTCTTCCATATCATTTTCAGACCATATTTACAGTCCTACGAGATTACAAAAGTTTCATGCTACAATTTTAATAGAACACCATATATAAAATCCTACATAGGTATCCACCTACACACGCCTACAAGAAGCTATAGAACAGTGGACCTACAAGATCCTAAAGGAATCTATAGAGTACTTTCCTTATAGGAACCTACAATAATCTATAGAAAACTTTCCCTACATGAACCTACATGAAGCTACAAAATACTTGCCCTAAAGTCTACCATTCCTGACCTACTAAAAGAAGCTACATAAGAGTGAAACTACAACCTAAATCCTACATAACAATCCACCTATAGACATAACAAGTCTCGAACTCCTATAGGAAAAGTTACAAAAGACAACATCTACAACCTAAAGATCACAACAATATAGAAGTTTATCTAAGTGTTTACTATAGGAGGAATCAAAGGACAATATTTCTATAAAAGACAACATCTAAACCAAAATATCACACAAATATAGAAGTCCAACTAAGTGTTTACTATAAGGTGACTATAAGAGGAATAAAAGGACAACATTCTCGATTCATATCATTAGTCATCATGCAAGAAGGTTTCCAAACTTCATGGCCACACTTGCAACATGCAAATCGTTCAAACATCATATTGCAAATCAAGTACTTCCAATAAAAAAAATTCACTAAGAGATCATGTATGTCATGTTTACTTGCTTTAAATGATTATAGTTTTTGGATTTGCATGTCATATTCTATGGTCATCTAACCTAAATCTAGGTTCTAAACTCCCAATCACCCTAACTCCCATTATTCCTTGACAACATGATCAATGAAACTTAGTTAGAGAGTAATAACTCCATGTGGTGACATGAAGACTCAAATTAAATCTTGAGTCAAAATCCATGATCATAGTGAATATGTGGGGTCACGTCAGGAAGGAATTGTAATCATATCACAAAAATTCCACTAACCACCATTGCCCCAACTGATTTTCTAGTTCTCATAAGTTCAAAATTTCATAATTTCATTCATTTGGAGCCAGAACATTGAAACGTTGAAAAAAATAGGAGTTTGAGTTTATGGGAACCCTGAGTAGGACAAATAATCCTACATTTTTTTCAAGTACTTTTTCATAGAGTATTAAGAGATTGGCATCCACTGTTAGGATTATTAATCCTCCCTTGGTCAAATGTGTTTTATATTAATTATTGCCTAACTTAGGAACCTTAAATTAATTAAATAGGTCCACTAGTGCAATTGGGTCCACATGGCCCAATGGGGACACATGTACCAGTCATTGAAGTGTGGGGAACACTGCTAGAGGTTAACTACCACTTACTACATGTGCATGCATCAGTTAGGGTGCCTCCTAGACCGATCCCTACATTTTAGGAGCAACTAGGAGTCCCGGCACCAACCTACTTCAATCAGCTGGTGTTAGCACTAGTTAGTCTTAGTTATCCCTCAGTTACAATCAGTTAATTCACAGTCAGTTAGGCTAGCACTACTAATGCATGGATAATGCATGGTTGCATGGGGAGGAGCGTTTTTTCTGCCTACCTCACTCTCAGTTGCACTGAGTTAACTAGTTGTTACTACATGTTGGAGTTATTGGTCATTAGGGAGTTGTCTATTTGGACTCTGATATTGATTGGGAGACCTTGAGTTAGAGATTAAGTTAGATACAGTCTTATCCACTTGGAGGATTCGAATTCATTACTAATGCATTTGAATTCTACCTATTTGTAATTTATTGTACACTGGATATTATTGTGATGAATATACTATAAATTCCTGAGCAATACTTGTCCATTTCCTGTGTGGTTTGTCTTGTTCGATTTGTATTTTCATTCTCCATTCAATTTCTGCAATATAATCAAAACTCTCTTCCTGAAGACCTAAATGGCATTCAAATTCTAACATGGTATAAGATCCTTCTCAGGCAGGATTCATGCTTTTTTCTCCTCATCGAACATCAGAAGCAGCTGGGTTTCCATAGAAGTCCTCTATGAAAATTTGCTAGCTTTGGATTCATTCAGAGCAGCAGAGAGGGTGTGATAGACCCTAAAAACATGTTCACTTCTGGAGGAAAAGCATGAATCTAACAGTTCTTATGTTTTAGTGTTATTTGCAGTGAAATTGACAGGTGCTACGTAGCTTGAAAGAAGTATCTGCAGTCTCCTTGCCAGAGCAATTATGAGTTCTCAAACTCTTGAGCCACAGATCCTCACAACTTCCAATTACCTTGATTGGAGGATTGATATGCAGCTAGCCTTGCACAAGCATGGCTACCATAGGATTATACATGGATGGGAGGCTGAACCTCATCAACCGGTAGAGTGGAACAACTTCCTAAACCGCTGTGATGAAGCATTCGGGTACTTATGTACTTATATTTCCAAAGATATCCTCTTTCATATAGAAGGATTGAGGACTCCCAGAGAATCCTAGGAGAAGCTTAATAGCTTGTTTAACAAACAATATGAGCTTTGGGGACACATTATAGAGAATGAGTTGGTATCTTTACATCCCAACAGTTTTGAGACTATTGAGCAATTATTCTCCAAATTCAAGTCTCTAGTGCTACAATGCAGACATTGTGGGATAGAGTAGAAGGATGAGCAGAATGTCCTTTCAATACTCAACAAACTAGGTCCTGAGTACTCAATCTATGTCTCTATGTTTCATTCCAAGCGGGAAAGCTTTCTTGATTGGAAACTTCCTTCTCTAGATTCATTCTCTGAGTCCTTAATCAAAGAATAAGACAAATTGATTCGAATGGGAGTCATCCAGACTTCCAAAGATCAAGTTCTATTGGTTACTGACTCCTCTGAAGTGCAAGAAAAGGGGAAATCAAAGAAGAAGGAGCCCAAGGAAGTTGATTCAAAGCCTAAACGAAATCAGCAAGCTTCTAAAGGGACCTCCGGATCTAAGAAGAAGAAATTTGAAAAGAAGTTATGTCCGTATTGTGAAAAGGGATACCATCTTGAAGAACATTGTATGGGGAAGCAACTTGATGAGATGCTCACTCTTCTCAAGTAGCACAACATTGCTCCTCCAAGAGCAAAGAAGCCTGATGAAGAAGCACCAATAGAAGATGTCGAAAGGTGTCATGCTTTGAAAGCAACTCTCTCTCCATCCTCAGCATACATTATAGATTCTAGAGCCTCCAACCACATGGTTTCCTCCAAAGGATCCTTCTCTACTCTTTCACTATCAAAGGGGCCTAATATTCGCATGGGAGATGATTCCCAGATTCCAACAGAAGGAAGGGGCTCAGTCAAAGCGAAGCATGGTGAGTTCAAGAATGTCTTATATGTGCCCTCCCTTGCTGCTAACCTGTTATCTGTTTATCAGATGACACATATAGGATCTCCCAAGAGGGTCACATTCGATTTAGACTTAGTTGAGATTATGGAAAAAGCCACTGGAAAGCTTGTAGCGAAAGGTATTGCAAATCACTCTACCAAAGCTTATGAGTTTTCACATTTCTTTCATGTTTCTCCTCAGACAGCTTTATTGTCTCATGCTAACAACACCAGCAAAATTTGGCATGAGAGATTTGGCCATCTCAATTTCAAATATCTAAAGCAGCTCCACAATGATAACATGGTTGAATGTTTTCCCTCCATCTAGACTTTCGATGGAGTATGTGTTGGGTGCTTGGTACGTAAGCATCCAAAAAAGAAGTATGATGTTGGGAAGGCTCATAGAGCTATCTCTACACTTGATTTGATACATAGTGATGTATCTGGACCTATGCCCACAAACTCCATTAATGGTTGCAGGTATTTTCTTACCTTTATTGATGATTGTTCTAGGTACTGCTGGATCTACTTCATGAAGCTAAAATCAGAATTTTTTGAGACTTTTAAAAGTTTTAAAGCTATGGTTGAGAACAAAGTCAATAAGAAGATCAAGTCAATAAGATCCGATGGAGGAGGAGAATATGTCAAAAGAGATTTCCAAAATTTCTGTGAATCAAAGGGGATTCGAATGGAACACTCAGTTCCATACACACCACAACAAAATGGTGTGGCTGAGATGGCAACATGCCTTCTCCATGGCAAGCATCTACCTCCTTCTCTTTGGGATGAAGCAGTAAACTGTGCTTTGTATTTGCAGAATAAGGTGCCACACAAGTCAGTGATTGGGGTGACTCCATTCGAAGCACTACATGGGTATAAGCCCAATGTCTCTCATCTGAGAGTTTTTGGTTCCAAATCTTGGGCCAGGATACCACTTGACAAGAGAAAGGCATTCCAAGCCCAAAGTAGCGAATGCATTCTGTTGGGATATGCAGATGATGCAAAAGCTTACAAACTGATGGGGTTGCTACCAGAAGATGCTTCATTGAAAGAAGTGTCCAGTTTGAAGAAGATCAGCTGCATGATACTCCTCCAGTAGCACAGGAAGGTATAACTATTTCTCCTCCTATTTTTGATGATGATGATGATGTGCTAGAGGTTTCAGATTTAGATGAAGAAGATCAAATACAACATGATTTTGTTATTGAGAATAAATCTCAAGAGATTCTAGAACCAGATCCAGTACCCATTCCAAATCAGAAGCCTAAACCCATATGGGCTCACAAGCTTCTTGATGCAGCTGGAAGTGGTGTTGGAGTTTCAGAAGACAAAAGAAGAACTAGGTCCCAGTATCATAATGAACATGCTACACTATTCTCACATAATGGTGCAGCAAAGTTCCAGGTCGGTGCTACTTGATGATGGCGAAAGATCAGCTACATGGCTCACAGAAGCAGAGATTTGATCATTCCCTACCTTCACCATATTTGGACTCTGATACTGATTGGGATACCTTGAGTTAGAGATTTAGTTAGATACTTATCCACTTGGAGGATTCGAATTCATTACTCATGCATTCGAATTCTACCTATTTTTAATCTATTGTACACCGGGTATTATTATGATGAATATACTGTAAATTCCTTAGCAATACTTGTCCATTTCCGGTGTGGTTGTCTCATTGGATTTGTATTTTCATTCTCCATTCAATTGTTGCAATATAATTAGAACTCTCTGCCTGAAGATCTAAATGGCATTCAAATTCTAACATCCACAAATATAGGAGTTTTGAATCATTGTTGATAAATAGTCATTATAGAAAATTTGAGGTAAAAAGTGGGCCTCAAAAAAAAAGAAATGTACTATAAAAATCAACCAATAGGATTCAAGGTGATGATGTCAACCATGGGGTATGAATCACCATTTTTTTTGGGTAAAAAGGTCAAAGTGAAAAAAATACTTCTTCAACTCATATTTTCAACTTTTATCCTTGCATATTCACTCAAATTTTGATTAGAAGTAGCTATTGGATGGGGAAATTCAAATCTGCATCCAACGAGTACCCACTCAACATACTTTTCATGGACCCCGTTGTCTTGAAAACAAGATATACATGAAACAATGTGATGATGATGTCATCATCTAGAAGAAATAAGGGAAGAAGACTTTGATGGAAAACACTTACATAAGATAAAATGGAATTAGAATTTACAAACACAAAAAATGTCCCTACCTCAACATTGTAGGTGGATAATGAGCACTAGTGCTTGTATGGATTCAAGGTGATGATGTCAACCATGGGGTATGAATCACCATTTTTTTGGGTAAAAAGGTCAAAGTGAAAAAAAATACTTCTTCAACTCATATTTTCAACTTTTCTCCTTGCATATTCACTCAAATTTTGATCAGGAGTAGCTATTGGATGGGGAAATTCAAATCTACATCCAACGAGTACCCACTCAACATACTTTTCATGGACCCCGTTGTCTTGAAAACAAGATATACATGAAACAACGTGATGATGATGTCATCATCTAGAAGAAATAAGGGAAGAAGACTTTGATGGAAAACACTTACATAAGATAAAATGGATTTAGAATTTACAAACACAAAAAATGTCCCTACCTCAGCATTGTAGGTGGATAATGAGCACTAGTGCTTGTATGGATTAAAGAATTAAATAAAGTTACAAATGAAATTATGTTTTTGTAAATTTTAAAATATTTCAACCCTATTGCAATGCACCTTATATCCTAATACATCGATGCATTTGTAGGTATTTGGCGCATTGGTAATATTAATTTTTAATTTTTTAAAAACTATATTTTATTAAAAGTTCATACAATGCAACATCAATGTGTGCGTATTTGGTGCACAATGGTGCTCACATTAAGTTAGAGTACTAGTGCTATGGTTATGTATTTATAGGGAAAACAAATAATTTTTTTCTAAACCAATTCTTTCTTTCATTCACAATATTGACACCTAATTTGGTGTGCCATATATTTCAACACACCGATGCATTTGTAGGTAGATTGAGCACTAGTATTTTATTTAAATTTTTTTTGTAAATCAATATTTTTATTAAAAGTCTGTACAATGAATTGTCAGTGCACATCAATGCTATCATTTCAAGCTATATCATTGGGATCGTGGTGTTGAGAATCATCCTGCGAAGATTGACGACATTGAGATTTGAATGGCAGGATTGGGAATTATGGAAATCACAACACCACGATCCCGCATCCCGCATCCCGCATCTCGCAAGTTGTGGAGAGGAAGCTGCGGAAAGGAAATCTACGTAAACCAAAATCTACGAAATGACAATCTGCATCCTGCATCCCACAATCCTGCAAATTTGCACAAAGAAGGATTTCTAGCTGGAAACTCAGCTTTTTGATTGAAGTCTTGGATCGATCTGATCATTCAGGCCATTACCATTCTGGCCAATCTACCCTGCAACTTAGTTCAAAATGCATTGAGGGAAAAACATACATAGATAGCCTATAATTGCAGTTATTCAAAAGAAAAATGCATCAATTCAACACAACAACATGTTCAGCACATTCCATCAAGCAATTACAATGCAAGAAATAAAGTTACAGAGAATTAGGTAGACAAGAACACTTATCTTGAACAGAACTTGTCCCGCAACCGGCTATGTCGCTGCAACATTCCTCCCAACCATAGGCTAGTGTGCTCCTTAGTCTCTCAACAACACTGCCACCCCCAAGATGGGCATGATTTCCTACAGGAATAAGGGAACACTAGAAGACTCATACATAGCCAAGGGTGCCATACGACTTAGCCAAGCCAACACAGATGGGTTTATCAGGATGTAAGGGAAAACATCCCAACATATGGGTTTCACAGGCCACTCTACCAAGCCATCTCACATTTGGGTTTCACAGACTGTTCACAGTCAAGCCAACCTTCACCTTAAGGACCATTCAAGCCAACAGATGGGTTTATCAGACTATTCACAGTCAAGCCAACCTTCACCTTAAGGACCAGTCAAGCCAACAGATGGGTTTATCAGACTGTTCATAGTTAAGCCATCTTACTGCTGGGTTTATCAGGCTAGCTACCTAAGCCAGCATTCGCAGTTGGGTTTATCAGACTGTCCAACCAAAGGTTACTCACCAGGTCAAACACAATAAGACACAGCCAAGCCAACATATGGGTTTATCAGACTGTACACAGTCAAGCCATCTTCCCCGTTGGGTTTATCAGGCTTCCAAGGCAATGGGGAGGAAGAATTGCTAAGCTAGTGAGCTTATCTATAGAGCTAAGAACACCTTCACAAGACCTACCTGGCCTGGATTCCCCACTACCTACACACCCAACATAAGGAAGTGTCCCCTTCTCTGCTCCACAGTCCCTCAGGCTACACCTTCCCTTCCAATGATCTTCAGGATGTGCATAGCAGGTTCACCAACCACTCTTATCTTATTGTGAGGTTCCACACTAGGTTTATCAAGCACATTCTACGTCTCTCCCATTCCTGAGTCTTGTACATAGTTTAGACCCGAACCAAGGTGCATAATACAATGAACACAGGGAGACTCTACAACACAGGCTTACTTTGGAACACAAGTAATAGGGTCTCATACACTCTGTAGTTTAAGATAATGCAATAATCATAGTCTTTCCAAGGGAAAACACTCGCAAAATGCGAAGGATACACACTGGAAGAGCTCAACTGATGAAGAGCTTCCAGTGAATGGAGAATGGAGATCTATGGATGAATGAAAAATTGGATGAGCCAGAACGTCCCACAGCTCTAAAAAATGTGAGAGTAAAACCAAACGTGAATGTGTGGGTCAAACTGGCATACAGTTTTGGTGTTTACTTGTCCCTGCAAGAAAAACATGACATTCCAAAACTGGGTTCTTTGTGCAATTCAAATTTTTCCCATACTCTTCCCCTTCCAGGAAATAACTACCTCAACCACCTTCTGGCAGAATAAATGGGTGGGAAGAGAAGAAAAGAAAGAGGGTAGTTGACAGTTCTGATGGGTTATCCCCATGACACATGGATTTTCCCCAAACAAGCTCAAGGTTAACATTCCCACCCCCTTATCCTTAGGAAAGTCATTCCCCCATCTCATTATTCGTTGCATTGACATAGCCGGATGTGGGTTTTCATTAATTTGCATATTGACATGATGTTTACAAATGTGCTTGACTTAGCACAAAAACCATTGGAATCAAGCCTGATGGCCTATATTCCAAACATCGATCAGTGACAGCGCCTTGGCCTTCAGCTCCTTGTCATGACTCGATATAATATTTACATCATAAACATTAATGCAACGGGGTAAAACAGGGTGTTACATTCCCATCCCCCTTCAATATCACTATCCTCAGTGCTTACAAAATTGAACAAAATGCTACATTGGCATTGCTTCAGTGCTCCACAGATTTGAATAAAAATGGATGTGCCAATTGCATGGTATCCTCCAACTACCACATAGCCTCTTCAGGACCATAGTGCTCCCATTGCACCATTACCTTCCTTATGTCTCGGTTCCAAAGCATGGTGACCTTCCTGTCAAGGATGCGCATTAGCTTAATTTAGAACTCTCCCTCGGGTTCCACCTGAATCACATCCCAATTTGTCACATGGTTAGGGTCATGTATATATTTCTTAAGCAAAGAAACATGAAAAACATTATGAGCTCTAGTGCTAGCAGGCAATGCAAGTCTATATGCAACTGGACCTATTCTTTCAAGCACTTCAAACGACCCACAATATCTTGGTGACAGCTTGGCACAATTCCCAAGCCTCAAGGAACTCTTCTTTGCCCTCACTCTGAGGTAAACATGATCCCTAATACCGAACTCTCTGTTCACCCTATGCTTATCAACATAGCTTTTCTGTTTGTCTTGGGCTACTTTCAGATTTTTCCTAATCTTTACAACCTCTTGTTCCATCTCCTTGAGCAATTCTGGACCAAGCACAACCTTGTTCACTGGATTATCCCAAGTCACTGGTGTTCTACACCTCCTTCCATACAAATCTTCATACGGACTCATCCCCAAGGATGCTTGCTGTCCATTATTATAGGAAAACCTTACCAAGTGTAAATAATCTTCCCACTTGGTTAGTTTATCCATCACATACATGCGAAGCATGTCTTCCAGCACTTGATTTACCCTCTTTGTCTTCCCACCAATCTGAGGATGGTAAGAAGTGATAAATTTTAGCTTTGTACCCAAATCCACAAACAACCCCTTCCAAAAATTGGAAGTGAACTTGACATCTTTGTCAGAGACTATTGCCTTTGGAAATCCATGCAAATTGAAAATCTCCTTCATGAAGATCTTTGCAATGTCATCAGTCTTATGCGTAGACTTAACCGGTTTAAAATGTGTTGCCTTTGTCAACTTATCCACCACAACCATGATGGAATCATGTTGTCTCCAAGTCATTGGCAATCTTGTAATAAAATCCATGGAAATAACTTCCCATTTCCATTCTGGAACTGGCAAAGGCTGCAACAAACCTACAGGGTGTTGACGCTCATCCTTTACATGCTGACATTTCATGCACCTTGAAATATATTCAGCCATGTTATTTTTCATTCCTGGCTAAAAGTATTGCTTTCTGGCTGTAGCAATTGTCTTCTAATATCTTGGGTGACCAGAATATGGAGCTTGATGGATCTCGTCCATAACAACTCTCCTCAAATCTGCTACCTTCGGAATCTAAATTCTGCCTTTATAAGTAAGAAGTCCATCTTCTTCCAATTTATATCCCTCATATCTCTTCTCAAGACCTTGCTGCTGCAATTTGTCTTTTACTTGCACATACATTTTATCTCCAACAATATGATTAACAATCTGTTGCCTCAATTTGATTGGAGAATACTAAGAGATGCCACATACATTTCCTGCACCTTCCTGCTGAGTCCATCAACTACCTTATTCTCTTTTCCTTTTATGCATTTGATTTCAAAATAAAACTCACATAAAAACTCCAACCATCTAGCTTGCCTAGCATTTAGAGTAGGATGATCAAATAAATACTTCAAACCGCAATGGCTTGTCCTTAACTCAAATCTGTTTCCCATAAAGTAATGCCTCCACATCTTGAGAGCATGTACTATGGTTGCAAGTTCCAGATCATGAGTAGCATAGTTCTTCTCATGATCCTTCAACTTTCTTGACTCATAACATATAACGTGGTTGTCTTGCATAAGGACTCCTCCAAGCCCTTGACTGCATGCATCAGTACACACCACAAAATATTTCTCTAGGTCTGTAACTTTCAATATTGGTGCACTGGTGAGAAGATTCTTCAACTGCTGGAATCTTTCTTCACACCTCACTGTCCATTCAAAATTTATGCCCTTCTTTTGCAAAGAAGTAATGGCATGTGCAACCTTGGAGAATCCTTCAATGAATTTCCTGTAGTATCCTACAAGTCCCATAAAAGATCTCACATCTGTCACATTTCTTGGAGTAGGCCAATTCATAATGGCTTCAATCTTTTCAAGGTCCAGAGATAATGGCTTCAATGTGACCCAAATACTGAATTCTATCTCTATATAAGTCACACTTGCTCAGCTTTGCATACAATCGATGCTCCCTAAGCAATTGCAATGTCAATATCAATGCTCTTCATGTTCTTCCTCATTCTTAGAATAAGCAAGAATGTCATCAAAGAAAACAAGAACAAACTTGTCCAAATACTTGCTGAAGACACTATTCATAAGGCACATAAATGTAGCGGGTGTATTTGTGAGACCAAATGGTACCACTACAAACTCATAATGTCCATACCTTGTTCTAAAGGTTGTCTTATGAATGTCTTCATCCTTGATTCTAACCTAATGGTAACCTGACCTCAAGTCAATCTTGGAAAATACCTTTGCTCCTCTCATTTGATCAAAGAGATAGTCAATCCTAAGAAAAGGATACTTGTTCTTTACTGTTACTTTGTTCAGCTGTCTGTAATCAATACACAATCTGAGTGTACCATATTTCTTCTTTACAAACAGAACTGGTGCTCCCCAAGGAGACACACTCGGCTTGATATACTTCTTCTCCAATAGCTCTTGTATCTGCATCTTCAGCTCTAACATTTCTAGTGTACTCATTCTGTAGGATGTCTTGGAAATTGGTGTTGCTCCTGGCACAAGCTCAATTGTGAAATCAATGTCCCTCTTTGGAGGAAGCCCTGGAATTTCATCAGGAAACACATCCCTGAATTCCTGCAACACATGAAAGTCCTCCAACCTAGGAGTTTCATTCTCTGGTGCCTCCAAATTATGAGCTGCATATAACTGGGAACCTTTCCTATAGAACTTCTTCAACTGCATTGCTGAAACCTGCCTCACAGAAATCACCTTTGGAATGCCTTTCACAATCCTTGAGTTGCCTTCTTCATCCAAGCACTCAAAATCCTTATTATAACAGTCAAGCTTTACTCTGTGAGCTTCTAACCAATCCATTACATGAGAACATCATAGGAACCAAGTGGTAGAACATTCAGATCTACACAAGTGACCAATCCATTCATAACCAATGGACATTTCTGCACCACTTTGCTAACCTTTCTCTTAGTTCCAATGGCTAGCTGAACTAACCAAGATTTGCTATGCCTTACTTTCTTAAAGGCACAAATCTCCACTACTCTAGGAGTAATGTAACTGTGAGTAGAACCAGGGTCAATCAATATAGAAACAGATTGCTCAACAATCTTACCTGCAACTTCAACAACAGTTGGTTGGTGATCCTCTTGGCGGTCCTCCAGTGCTGGATAAATCATAGGGATGACCCTTGCTACTTGACCCACTGTTTTTGCTTCTTGAATGTTGTATGTCACGTCCCGGTCTTGACCCCGTTACATTAGATGTAATGATCATGGTGTGGAGTTAAAGGCCAAGACCCTTCCATTGATCAGTAATGCTATGTTTTGGGATTTAAAATTGTCACCGATGGTATATCGGGGCATGCGGCACATATTAAGTTTCAGCATCATGTACATATGCATCTATAATAAAAATAAACACAACCAGCTACGGTCGCGGCAACTAAATCGAAGGGGCATGATTTTCTAAGGATAAGGGGAGTGAAATATTTAACCTATGGGCCAATGGGGAAAAGCCAAATGTCTATGAGGAAACCCACCCAAGCTGTCAACTACCTTTCTTGTCTTTTTCTCCAATCATTTAATTCTGCCAGAATGTGGTTGAGTTAGTTATTGCATGGAAGGGGAAGAGTATGGGCAACCAAAATTCGAATTGGGCAGAGACCCATTTTTTAAAATCGTGTTCTGACTTCCTTGGCAAGAAAAATACCCAAAAACGTATGCCATTCTGCTATGCATTCATGTTTTTCAGTTTTCCTCACGTTTTGGGAGCAGCTGGAGTTTTTCCTGTGTTTGTCCTTCCACGTTTTTGGTTGCTGGCTTCATTTTTCCCATGGATGGGAGGTCGTTTTGATAGTGCTGGGGATTGGGTTGTCTTCCTCACGTTTTTGGGAGCTGCTGGTGCATTTTCCATTCACGTTTTTGGAAGTTTCATGTGTTTTTACCATGGCTGTGAAGGGCCATTCACGTTTTTTACTGTCTCAGCGACTATTGACCTCACACACAAGCTTTTTGGGGCATTTTCCCCCTACTGTGAGTTGTGTTCAATGATAAGCTTCAGGGCTGTGTGTGTTTCCTCATGTGTGAGTCATTTTTGCTATTATGTGTGGGGTTGTGTAATTCGTTTTTCCCTGTTTAAGCTGTGAGAGCTGAATTAATTGCCGGAGTGCAATTGTTGGTCTTCGGACTGTATTGGGAGCAAGAGTGTTGGCTTAGTTGCTTGATGAACCTGGTGCTAGAAACTACACAGGCAGAGCTAGAGGGCTGGCCTTCTTCTCCATCACCCCTGAATAGCACTGGAAGGGAATGCAGGGCCTGAGGGACTGTGTAGCAGAGAAGGGACTGATTCCTTGTGTTGGGTGTGGATGGGTGTCTTAGAGGTCAGGCTAGTTTCAGTGTAGGTGTTCTTGGCTCTGTAATGAGCTCACCAGCTTAGCAAATTGCCTCCATCAGCTCCTTAATGGCCTGATAAACCCAACTGAGTTGGCTTGGCTGTGTGTTTTGTGTATCCTGGCTATGTGTAAGCCTGCTAGTTCCCTTATTCCTTGGAGAATCATGCCCAGCTCGGGGGTGGCAGCGTTGCTGAGAGATTGAGGAGCACGCTGGCCTATGGTTGGGTGGAACGTTGCAGCGACGTAGCTGGTTGCGGAGCAAATCTTTCATAAGATAAGTGATCTTGTGTATTTTACCTCTGTAATTCTATATTTATTGTTAATTAAATGAAATGAACATGTTGAAATAATGAATGTGTGAATGCATGTTGTTTTCCGCTGTGCAAGATGAATTAATTAGGCTGTGTATGATGAACAATGGAATTTGTGCATGATTATACTGTCATGCATTCTTCTCAGCATTCTGTTTTAGCATTTCAGCATTGTATTTTTATGCCTGTACATGCTCATGGGCTCTTAGCCCGGTCTGATAGAGCTCTTAGTCGCGTCCTCTCTGCCGGTCGGAGGCATGGGGACGTGACATTGTAAGCTGGCCTTGCACTCTCATTCTCAAGTGGACAATTCCTGCGCATGTGGGGTCCTCCACATCTCCAACATTGGAGTGGTTCTCTGATCTGCTGTGGATCTCTTAGCTTTTCTCCCACCACTCTAGCTGGCTGCTTTTCATCTTGGGATGGTTGCCTCTACTGATTCCTGAAGCTAGAAGGTTTGAAACCTTTCTTTATTTGGTCAGACTTCTCATTCTTCTTGTCTTTCCATGTCTTATGGTAATCATTTTTTCTTTTTCTTTTCTCATAGCAATACTTATCCTTCCTAATTGCTTCTTCAAGAGTTCTAGTTTCATAAAACTCGATTATGTCTTTGTAAGACTGAGGATATCCACTCAGGAAATGTTGAATTTTCACCTTTTCATCTTTGATGTACCTAACATATGTCAACAATTCTAGGAACCTGTTCACATACTCTTCCATGATCTGTTGTCCCAATCTTAGCTCATGGAATTCTTTGATCTTGTCGTCATCATACCTGTCAGAGAGGTATTTCTACTTGAAATACTTCTGGAACCATTTCCACTTAAGTCTTCTTTCACTGATCCTCCTTACTTTCTTGAAGTTCTCCCACCAAATGGATGCCCTTCCATTCAAATTGAATATGACAACCCTTGCCTTCATGTTCCCCAAATAATCCTAAACTTGGAAGTACTTCTTTATCCCAAGAAGCCAAGCTTCATCTTCTTGTCCAGTGTTTACCTCGCCATCAAACATAGGAGGTTTAGCCTTCTTAAATTCATCCTGAGAGCGATCCCTATGGTGCCTCTTTCTCTTTCCCCTGCGAGAAGAAGAGCTTGAATCCCCACTTGCTTCTTCTGAGTCAGATGATCCACTAGCAGTCCTTATTCTTCTTCTGGTACTGTTCTTACTACCTTTGGGTTTTACTGTACCCTATCCAGAGTCTATCTTTATTTGCAATTCTGTCAAACTTTGCAACATAGCAGCATTCAACTGATGCTGCTCTTCCTGAGATTTAATCAGGCTTCTCATGGTGGCTGCAATATCTGGTGTGTCTCTTGGAATCTCCTTCCATTGGAATCTATGTCATCATTTCCAACTTGGACATTTTCCCCCATGGCATCTCGTGCACGCTCGTAGGATTCCCGAGCATCATATCCGTCATGGGTTCTCATGGCTGAACCACAACTTACTTTTCCAAAATATACTATGACTTTGCAAAATGTGTTATCAACACCATTTGTTAGACACACAGTAATTCAAAATCAAAACCATTTATTTACTGTCACCTGGCCTATCTAGGCCCAATGTTGCAATCCGCAGCTCTGATATCACGTTGTAGTGTACTACAAGTTGGTATCAGAGGGTACTCTTGACTGGTTTCTAGTCCATCCAGGACCAATGCTGCAACCTGCAGTTTTGATACCATGCTGTCACGTACCCATGCCCCAATATCATGCGGAATTAAAAATTTCATCGAGAGCCTTTACTGCTCATCGAAACACAAGGCATGGTCATGAACCACTTCTCGACATTTCCAACACTGTCACGCTCCCTTCCATCTTCCATTGATCATTTTGATGATTTGTAAGGACATATCTCAGAAAAGATTGGACAACGGAGAGAAAATGCGATGGAAATCCACGATCATAAATGATCCCATAGCTGGAACCGAATCAATGACTCAGAATTCACCCGCAAAAATCAATGGTGCGGAAAGCCCGAGTTGCGGGGTCAAAAAGTTACAAAAATTGCAATCTCGCTTTCTATATCCCACATCGAAAACAGATCAACGACGGAGAATCATCCCGCGAAGATCGACGGCACAGAGATTTGAATGGCAGGATTGGGAATTATGGAAATCGTGACACCACGATCCCGCATCCTGCAAGTTACAGAGAGGAAGCTACGAAAGGGAAATCTGTGGAAACCAAAATATGTGAAACGACATTCCGCATCCCACATCCTGCATCCCGCAATCCTGTAAATATCAATTCAACACAGCAACATGTTCATCACATTCTATCAAGCAATTACAATGCAAGAAATACAGTTGCAGAGAATTAGGTGGACAAGAACACTTATCTTGAACAAAAGTTGTCCCCTAACCAACTATGTCGCTGCAACGTTCCTCCCAACCATAGGCCAGTGTGATCCTTAGTCTCTCAACAACACTGCCAAACTTGAGATGGGCATGATTTGCTATAGGAATAAGGGAACACTAACAGACTCACACATTGCCAAGGGTGCCATACGACTCAACCAAGCCAACACATATGGGTTTATCAGGATTTAAGGGAAAAAATCCCAACAGATGGGTTTCACAGGACACTCTGCCAAGCCATCTCACAGTTGGGTTTCACAAAATGTTCACATTCAAGCCAACCTTCACCTTAAGGACCAGTCAAGCCAACGGATGGGTTTATCAGACTGTTCGCAGTCAAGCCATCTTACTGCTGGCTTTATCAGGCTAAGTAGCCAAGCCAGCATTCGCATTTGGTTTTATCAGACTGTCCAGCCAATGGTTACTCACCAGGTCAAACACAACAAGACACAACCAAGACAATAGATGGGTTTATCAGACTGTACACAGTCAAGCCATCTTCCCTATTGAGTTTATCAGGATTCCAAGGAAATGGGAAGGAAGAACTGCTAAGCTAGTGAGCTCATCTACAGAGCTAAGAACACCTTCACAAGACCTATCTGGCCTAGGTTCCCCACTACCTACACACCCAACACAAGAAAGTGTCCCCTTCTCTACTCCACAGTCCCTCAGGATACACCTTCCCTTCCAGTTCTCTTTAGGATGTGCATAGCAGGTTCACCAACCACTCTTATCTTATTGTGAGGTTCCACACTAGGTTTATCAAGCACATTCTACGTCTCTCTCATTCCTAAGTCTTGTACATAGTTCAGACCGGAACTAAGATGCACAATACAATGACCACAGGGAGACTCTATAAAGCAGGCTTACTCTAGAACATGATTAACAGGGTCTCATACACCCTGTAGTTTAAGATAACGCAACAATCATAGTCCTTCTAAGGGAAAACACTCGCAGAATGCAGAGGATACACATAGGAAGAGCGCAGCTGATGAAGAGCTTCTCGTGAATGGAGAATGGAGATGGATGGATGAACGAAAAATTGAATGAGCCAGAACGTCCCATAGCTCTCAAAAACGTGAAAGTAAAACCAAACGTGAACGCGTGGGTCAAACTGGCATACGGTTCTGGTGTTTTCTTGTCCCTGCAAGAAAAACATGACATTCCAAAACTGGGTGCTCTTCCCAATTCGAATTTTTCCCATACTCTTCCCCTTCTAGGAAATAACTACCTCAACCACCTTCTGGCAGAATAAATGGTTGGGAAGAGAAGACAAGAAAGAGGGTAGTTGACAGTTCTTATGGGCTCTCCCCATGACACATGGATGTTTGGCTCAAGGTTAACATTCCCGCCCCCTTATCCTTAGGAAAATCATGCCACCATCTCATTATTCATTGCATCGACATAGGTGGTTATGGGTTTTCATTAATTTGCATATTTACATGATGTTTACAAACCTGCTTGACTTAGCACATAAACCATAGGCATCAACCCTGATCTCCTATATTCCAAACATCGATCAATGACAGGGCCTTGGCCTTTAGCTCCTTGTCATGACTTGATATAATATTTACATCATATACATTAATGCAACGGGGTCATGACTTGAGTGTCCCTTATTTCAGCAAGTTCCTAGAACCCTTGGATACATTCAACACTTAAGAATGCAAGAAAAATCTATCCCTTTTATTCATAAATTGTCAGAAAAAATCTAGAAAAAATATGCCTTCTAATACAAATCAAATTATCCTAATTGACAACAAGAAATGATTAACTATACTAAAAGTTGAACTCCTATACTATCATTTATGCCTCTATTATCTTTGAAAAAGGGTCATAAGTAAGCCATCCAATCAATCCTTGGATTGTTGGAGGTTATCCATACTGACTTACTAAGTTTATGTATGTTATTCCAAGGGACTAATTTCCCTCTTAAACAATTTGAATCCACTAGATCAACAAAGATATAAATTACTTGAGGTCATTAAGGTTTCTTCCAAGTGTTGGGAATGTTAGAAAAAATACATCAAATTCAAGGTGGTCTAAATTCATAAATGAGGGATACGATCCTTATATTTGTAGATTGAACTTGTACACTATTATCCTTTATAGGCCGCATTAGTTTACACATGAAACATACAAATTGTTGGGCTCCAAATATGTCATATTTTCTTCTATTAAAAGTCTCCATTCATAATCCATATTCCTTCATTTTTCATATATTCTAATACCATTATCTCATCACTTACCTTTAAATACATATATTCTACCTTCTAGTTACTTCTTATGATTTTTTTATATTTTTAATGATTAAATATGTTTTATCAAAGTTTTATCGATGAAGGTTTAACTACATGTTCTAATTTAACTTGCTATTTTATGAATATTCAAGGCTTGATACCTCTCCTCAATAGTAGCTCGATGGATCAACTTGAAAGGAATAAATTCAGTTCACTTTGAATGTATAGTTGTGTTTGCATATATGCACTTATAGTTGTGTTAATCTATCTCCAGTTTTAATGTATCTGTGCATGATTAAATTCAGTTCACTTTGAATGTATAGTTGTGTTTGCATATATGCACTTATAGTTGTGTTTGAATGATATTATCTTCTTTTAAGTTTGCAATAGTGTGTTCCCATTCCCATACTCTGAATTTCCTGTGTTCTTGTCCCTAAATATTTTGTTCCTGCGTTTTTTTCTGTTCCTGTATTTACGTTTCCTGTACCTGTCAATTTATGGAGCTTTCTTGTACTGTACTTAGTTTGCGTTTTCAATTTTGGATTTAGATCCATGAATTTGATTTGTTAAATGTTCAAAATACATTCTGCACTCATGTATCAGTTCATGGTTTGTAATTGTATTAGCAGCTCGATTCACCAATTCATTTTAACAAAACACATCCATACTTTCTCTCTCGCTAATTCCCCATAATATTCCCACCATTCTTTTTTCGTTTTCTATCTCATTCTGTCACTCAATCATTTCATAAATTCGCTAACACATTTCCTTCCAAGAAGGTGTTTTAACTAGCAACAACCACATTAATTTTATTAATGTGTCTGAATACGCCGATAGACGTAAATTTAAGCATATACTGTAGGAAAAACATTAATATAAAAAGTATGTTCCTAATTTACACCTAGACACGTTAATAAAATTAATGTGGTTGTTGCTAGTAATGGGTGGGCCCATAGGCATATCTCCAAAATAACAACAAATTAATATGTTACAATTAATTATTATACTATTATTTATTATTATTAATATTGATAAATTAATATTTTAATTGATTATATATAATAATTAATTAATTTTTTAAATATTATTATTAAATAAATACTATTAATTATAATCAAATCCAAATATAAATATATTATTAATTAATTAATTAATGTGTCACAATAATATTATATATCATAACACTTAGATTTATATCATAATGCATAAGAGACATAATCATTAGATTACTTTATAGATTGTGATAAGTTGACTCATGAACATTTGATTATTTTTAATTCATGGTTAATATTTGATTTGACGAAGACTATGATTGTATATAGAAATGTTTTTTTCAATTGAATGACGATGATGCCCAAAAAAAACATTTGAAATATAAAATAACAAAAATTAAGTATTCAAGTTTTAAAATAAAAATGTGAACTCTAAATAAAAATTATTAATTATTAATTAATTAATATTATCAAAATATAAAAATCAATTTCTTTTAGAATCGATTATAGTTATTTAATAATAAGCAATATTTTTAGTTGTAAAAATATAAAATCTAAACCATTTTATTATTATTAAGTATTATTAATATATATGATATTAATTGAACTTATAAAAATCCCATAATTAATTATAAATAATATAATTCAATTATAATATTATATTCCAATGTATATATATATATATATATATATATATGTTATATAGTGATATTCACAATTAACCTTTTAATAAAAAAATAAAAAATAAATTTATTTTAATAATTAATTATGAATAATTTTTAAAATTATTATAATTAATTATGATGTTTTAAATATTATTATTTATAATATTATAATATTATTTAAATATTTATAATATACATTTTCATTAAATAAAATAGCATTAATAAAATTATATTAATTAATTAATAATATAATAATTAATTAAAGTGATGTTATTGAATTATAATGTTATAATTTAATCAAATACTTATAATATTATTAATGATATTATATTATACTATTATATGAATATGGTATTTAATTAAAATATTATAATCAAAGTAATAATAAAATATTATTGGTGCCATGGGTGTGGCTCACATAGCTTAACGTCGTAGTGTGATGTAACCCTTGATAAATGTCACTAATGTAACATAACCTGTGGTAAACATCACAATGCGACATAATGCTCGTTAAACGCCCACTATCACATTATTAATGTGTCACATCTTTGGTTGTGCTGACATATACCAACCAAACTCTGTAACAAACCATGGCTTAATGTTGTAATTTGATATAATCCTTGATAACATTACAATGAAACATAACCCTTGATAAACATCATAATGCGACATAACCCTTAATGAACGTTGAATGTCACAACACAACTAAAATAATAAATGCATTTAACATTTTCATTTTGCACCGATCATAACATTAAAGTGCAATTTTTTCATCAAATTTTGATTGTGTAATATAAAATGTTCATAGCTTAATATCAAAACATTGTTTGTGTACACAGATGAATTTTTTTCGCTTTTTAAAAGTAAAAGTCTTAACGTGACAGAAAAATACATTATTTTGGCCATATTTAACCATGGTTGACTTTGATGAACCACGTGGCCATAATTGATAATGCAACAAGAAATTTTCTAAACATCCAAAGGCACATTATTAATGTGTCACATCTTGGGCATTATCGCAATGTGACATAACCCTTGACAAATATCACAATGTGACATAACCCTTGATGAATGTCGCAAATGTAACATAACCTATGATAAACATCACAATGCGACCTAACGCTTATTAAACGCACACTGTCACATTATTTATGTGTCACATCTTTGGTTGTGTTGACATATACCAACCAAACACTGTAACAAACCATGGCTTAATGTCATAATGTGATATAACCCTTGATAACGTCACAGTGAGACGTAAACCTTGATAAACATCACAATGCGACATAACATTCTACATTACTATGTACAATGTGGTTGGTTTAAACCATTTCTTTTGTCAAACGACTATATATATATAAAGAAAATTCTTAAAGAAATTTTCTGAACATCCAAAGACACATTATTAATGTGTCACATCTTTGGCATTATTGCAATGTGACATAACCCTTGATGAATGTCGCTAATGTAACATAACCTGTGATAAACATGACAATGCGACACAACACTTATATATATATATAGCAAGAAAATTCTTAAAGAATTTTTCTAAACATCCAAAGACACATTATTAATGTGTCACATCTTGTGTATTATCGCAATGTGACATAACCCTTGACAAATATCACAATGTGACATAACCCTTGATGAATGTCACTAATGTAACGTAGTATGTGCTAAACGTCACAATGCGACATAGCGCTTATTAAACGCCCACTATCACATTATTAATGTGTCACATCTTTGGTTGTGTTGACATATACCAACCAAACACTGTAACAAACCATGGCTTAACGTCGTAATGTGTTATAACCCTTGATAACGTCGCAGTGAAACGTAAACCTTGATAAACATCACAATGTGACATAACATTCTACATTACTATGTACAATGTGGTTGGTTTAAACCATTTCTTTTGTCAAATGACTATATATATATATATATATATAAAGAAAATTCTTAAAGAAATTTTCTAAACATCCAAAGACACATTATTAATGCGTCACATCTTGGGCATTATCGCAATGTGACATAACCCTTGACAAATATCACAATGTGACATAACCCTTGATGAATGTCGCTAATTTAACATAACATGTGATAAACGTCACAATGCGACATAAGGCTTATTAAACACCCACTATCACATTATTAATATGTCACATCTTTGGTTGTGCTAATATATACCAACCAAACACTTTAAGAAACCATGGCTTAACGTCATAATGTAATATAACCCTTGATAAAATTGTCGTGAAACGTAAAACTTTATAAACATCAAAATGCGACATAACATTCTACATTACTATGTAAAATGTGGATGGTTTAAACCATTTCTTTTGTCAAACGACTATATATATATACGACTATATATATATACGACTATATATATATAAAGAAAATTCACCCGCAAAATGATGGCGAATAATGTGAGACAAGCATTGAGGAATGATGAATTTTAATATCCATGAATAAATGTTTCGATCATTGCGATGCATGTCCCAATGCAACAAAACCATGAAGGAATGCACTACTGAGGAATGTCGCAATCCAACATAAGTATTGATAAATGTCGCAATCCAATATATCCCTTTATGAACGTTGAGATCCATTAAGGAATGTATAATGGTGGAATGTTTCAATCCAACATAAGCGTCAATGAATCTTAGTGTTTTCTCTTGCCTTGAATATTATCAATATAAATTTAAAATACTTAGACTTTTATTTGATTCATATAAATTACCAAACAAAGAGGAACACCTTATATATGTCGCGTTTAATTATACAGAGATCATCATGTATGTTATCCTTATCAACAATTTACAACTTTCTATGTTTATATGTGAAATTAACCATAACAATAACTTATTAAGAGAAATATTACTCACTCTAAACCTTATTTGAGTTAAATAATATATAATTAAAACTGTATTATGGAGTTAAGGGGTTAAAGGATGTATAACTAGTTCTTCCTCTATCACTCTAGAATTTATAAAACAATGCCTCCAAATCCCCCACACACTTTGTGACAAGCAATAAGTCTAAGAAATTATTGAATAGCCACATTTCAACCAAAAACAAAATATATAATTTATAAATAATATCATAAATGTAGATCAAAACCTTCAATAACATATAGATAAATTAATACCATAAATGTCAATTATATCAAAGTTTCACTAATCTCTAACATCACACTAAGTATCATTATCTTTAAGATATTAACTTTTACATTAATTTAAATCTACTCTTTAAAATTTTTATTGATCCATTGTTTATAAGGAGTTAAGGATGACTATACATTTACAACTATAAGCTATTAATAAAAGGGAAAAAATGATATAGTAAAAGTTAGATATGTTGTTCATGTCATTGAAGATTGATTTTGGAGGAACCTTTGATTATAATTCGAAGAAGAAGTTGAATCCCATACTCACCTTTGGTAATAAAGGACAATGTGGTGTTAATAATAAGCAAGCCAATGCAAATAACCAACCACATGAAGAACAATATGCTAAGGGCTCATTTTCCATACCAATATAGGTAGGAAATAGAAAACTGAAGGGAATATAAGATTCTATTTAAAGATTTGCTCCAAAATCTAGAGTTTGGCTCTTGATTCACACAAGTTACCATTGCACTTCAAAGGAAGTTTAGTATTTAAAAATATGGATTCTCCGTGCACTTTGAAAATAAAAGGAAAGGTTCACAACTACTCTATTTTGAAACGGGAAGTATCCTTGATATTAATAGTAATGTATTACTCAATTATTTAGTACTCATTAAATGATTATCAATTATTCTTCTTTTATTTTTATTTTTATATAATCTTAATTGATAT
This sequence comes from Pseudotsuga menziesii, assembly GCA_001517045.1. Classification (NCBI taxonomy): domain Eukaryota; kingdom Viridiplantae; phylum Streptophyta; class Pinopsida; order Pinales; family Pinaceae; genus Pseudotsuga; species Pseudotsuga menziesii. Next base: position 98,361 of record LPNX010203749.1, on the reverse strand, counting down.
TCATGTCTACGCTATTATATTATTAAATTAATCTTTTAATATGTTTTGACAAATAAATTCTATGTTTCAAACCATAATGTTACATATACTTTGAAACACATATGTATCAATCACCATACCCACTTGTCAATTCCTATCAAATTCTACATCAATACTTCATTCAAGAGGTTTTCAAATCATGCACTACTTTACTTCATAACATATTATCCCTTGATCCCTTTATCATGGTTTTATATTGGACAACAATGCTCATTTCCTTCTTCTCAAGTATTGGAATGAAATCTGCACCTGAAGTGGCTTTTGCATGATTCCTTAGTACCTCTTGGGGTTTTATTATTTCAATCGTTACACAAAGAGTACTATTGTGTTCTTCATTTTTATATTTTGATGGATATGTATCCCTTTTTTATCCACTCTAAACCTACGAGATGAATGCTTTGAGTTGGACATCACCCACATTGTCTATCAAAGTACAACATTGTTTCCTTTATAGCCTTTGAGTTTCATTGTTTTATTGGGACCATGTAAATGAACATTATAAATAATTGCTAGGTAGTTGTGAGAGAGGTAGGATATCACCTTCATTAAACCATTGATATGATTTTGTGAACTCTCTTTGTGTGTTCATTTGATAAGGAAGGCCAATAGAAATTTTGCCTAATTGGAACCTATGCCATTGTTCTTTGAGGTACAATGTATAGGTTTTGGCTGGAGATCTACAAGAAATCACATCCTCTACAATATCAACTTCTTTATGGATACATGCTTCTAACACTTCAATTTTATCATATATGTTTCCAACCTCCCTCATTTGTTGTTCCAATTATGTCCTTAAATCCTCAATTTTATTCTCAAGTTGTTTCTTGTCATCTAATTGCTACAATTTTAGGATTTGAAATTTCTCTTTCAATCAGAATTTTTTTTCTCATACACCATAGTGTCATGCTATTGTACTACTAAAGTTTTCAATTCCTTCACTTCCATAGTGGATGTTTGTTTTGCAATTTTTGCAAATGGTACCAAATTAAATTTAATAGACCATGTGGGATGTATGAAAATTCATTTTACTACAAAGCTTTGTTTTAAAAAGGTCAATTTATTATTACAATAATGCTATTCTTTCTAAATTCAAAATATAAAAAGGGAGTAGTCTAAATACTACGTTTTTTTTACCTTTTTCTGGGTATATTTTCTAGTTTGTTTTGCTTAGACCCCTGTTGGAAATCTTTAAAAAATATTGAAGTCACATATATTAGTTGCAGAATTGCATAATCTAAGTGCCATAGGGGTATTTGAGGGTGTTGAATTCATTTATGTATTTAAAAGCATAATTTAAATGCTTCCAAATTTGGATTTTACCCAAAAAATATTACCGGATTCCTACAAAAAACCACGAGAAAGTCCAAAATGTATACTAAATAGACTACTCCTGTAAAAAGTGGATTCAAAACAAGAATAATTGGAAATTGCCATAATTTCATGGTGATGATTTGGGTAGCTTGAACGAATATAGGTTAAGTTTGAAGTTATTGCCTTTGTTGTTGTATCCACTATTTTGGGTTTAGTAGAATTCACATGGCCTTGAGAGTGAGGACTTATTTAGTTGTTAGAAGAAAAGAAAGGGGTTGATTCAATGAACACCTCATCCTTTGATACAATTGTTTTGGCTTCCACACAAGGATAACTTGAGCACAAAGTTGGCCAACATTGTTCCTCCAATGTCCCACATAAGATTATCTTGAAGGTAGTGCATGAGATATTAAAATACATCTTGATGAAAGTCTTGGTGATATTCATGTAATATTTTTCTATTTGTAACATGTTGAAAAAGTACACATTGTCAGGGTCTTTTGTGGGGTGAATCCCACCAAAATTTGCGGTTATATATTGGGACAAAGTGGTGTCGGGTTGCCATGGATGGATTTGTAACTCCATTTGAAACATGATTAGAGGAATTTTCTAGTTTAATTTGAGGATAAAAATAATTGTTATGAAGTAATGTGCATGGCACTTGGATGTGTTGAAACACTTTGGTTGTTTTTGTCAAATGGAATGAACAACTCTTTGCTTCCCACTCAAGGTGAAATTCACATAAATCATGCAATTTTTGGCTATGTTTGAAATGTATCTTGACCCTAATTGACAAGTTCATTTTCATGATCTATAAATGTTTTTGAACCCATGATCCCTAGGAAAAGGTTTGGATTCAAGGTTGACATTCCTAAGGATTTAAAAATGATTGTGTTCATATGGTCCAGAGGGTGTGTTAACTAACAACCAATCCAATATATTAACCCTTCCAACGCCTATTTGAAATTCCAAATCCCTAACCATAGAGTAAAACATTATTCTTTAATAGTGAAATTTGAATGCCCTGTGCCTTCAACCTATACCCCATTGGCTAGGTGCTACACATCTATTCACAAATAAATAATCATGGATAGATGAAATTTGTTAAAAAAAAGGAAATTGGCTACAAAACTAAGTAGTCATATCAATCTTAGCCATTTACTCAAAGAATAACTCAATTCTACAACCATCCTCAAGTTTGTCCCATAAAATGTTTGCTAGCTCCATCATGCCCATGGACCAACCTAGTAGAACCCAACCCATTATTCAATGGGGGGTGGGGAAAACGGGCCTAGTCTCCACCCTCGAAGCCATGACTTCACTTGCTTAAGTTTTTTCATTCTTTATGAAAATGGAAACCCTTTAAGATAACGAAACAAATATGTTTTCCCACTATTATATTTGGGTACAAATTATGATGTTGCATCATCATTTCTATTGTCATAAAAGAAACAAAATACATAGTTTCAAAAAAAATTAAACATTCATCTGACTTCAGACACACCTTTATAATTGTCAATTTTTTGACTAATATATTTAGTGCCAAGTGTCATGATTAATCTTTTTGTGAACTCTATTTATGTTAGAATTTCATTGAAACTTCTACGAAACCTCATTTCTATGTGCTACATGTCAATTTTAAAATGTTTTTTTATGGTACCTTAATGTTGTAATTTCAACATTTTAGTGACATCCCTAAAGCATTGACAATGCATTATAATTCTAACCTAAAAGTAATTTTTTTAATTGAAGGTTTTTTTTACAAAAAATATTTTTAAATGACAGCCAAAGTATTATAAAATGATACACAGTAGCAAATGGTAAGCTATAGGTTGCCTCATATAACGACACTTTTGCACCTTATATATAACGAGATAAACCCATATCCAAACTTTTAGAATACCAACACAAAATATGTGGTAAAATAGTATAATTGACCACATTACTAATTATAACAACCTCAAACTGCAAAGTTTTAATACAACAATAGTTTCCATATTTCAAATTTCTCTATTTTTCATATTTAAGATAATCCTCTTTTCTAAAATACCACTACAAAATAAGGATAAATTAGCTAGTATAATTATTTGTCAAGCTAAAACCTCCTCTCATATAACCTTCAACCACAATTTGATTAGTTTTGTCCTATTAAAGAACAATGTTGAAGAAAGGTGAAAAAGGTAACTAATTCATAATTGATTGGTGATCTATACTATTAAAAAAAATATCAATCCCTATAATGAAAGGTTTCGAAATTCATATAGAAAATATTATTCTTATATTATTACAATTTGAATAAAATGTCATGAGGCTAAATCACAAAGTATTTCCCGCCAACACTCTTTTGTACAACATAGAAATTACTCTGCATGATAAGCATGACACTTTTTAAAGCTTCAAAGCTTCAGTTTTAACTGAGTAGTATATCATTTTAAAATATAAAGATTCATTTCAATTAATCTGTCCTTGTAACTAAATTTTTGGGAAACTCATGAGAAATTCTTTTGATATGAAGATAGTATCAATGTAAAATAGGTGGGGTGGATTCTATATGATTAATTTCAACTATTTTTCATTTGTAAATAACTCTTTGGGAAATTCTTGGGAACTTTCTTTGATACAAAGATAGTACCAATGTAAACATGTAGGGTAGACACAATATGCTCGATCACATGGGAGTCGAACCATAGGTTTACATAACTTACCAAATTATCAACAATGATACTAACCAATTTAGCTAACCTATAGGGTTAAAAAAATGGTCGGAAACATCTCATCCCACCCTCAAAGATTTATGTAAGAGTGAGATCACTAACACCTTACCAAACCTAATCGACCTATAAGGAGAAATATGTCATAAGCACGATTTGACCCTATGTGGGGAGTGTAACAATTTCTCTATTTAATAACCCCAAGCCAGACCCAATTAATTTGAAATATTTTGAAACATTTTGTTCCATCCTCAAAAAATTTAATGAAGTGAGATTGATGGTACCTTGCTAGCTCAACTTGGCCCATAAGAGGCAAAAAATTCACTAGAGAGATTTGACCTTGGGTGAGGAGGACAATAAATTATCTTCTAAACTACCCATGCTAAACCTAATTCACCTTTTCTCCTTCAAACTATCTCCTTAGAACTATCCCCTTGGAAAACTCCTAGGATTTCTTCTGCCCAATTAAGGATAATACACGATGTAGAATAAATGTACTTGACCCATAGGAATTGACTATACTTTATCCACTCATGACCAACTTATATAGAACTCATTATACTAAATACAATTTACTTCATTATCTTCTAATAATAATAATAATAATCTATTTTTAAGGTCACCGCTAAGCGAGACATCAAATTGGTGTATGAGACCCCCTTGTTTATGGGAGAAGAGACCCCCTTTACGCAATGATTTAACTACTAAAGTCTACAGAGGTGTGCATACACTACCCCCTCTAGATTTGAACCGGTAACCTTCTAAGAGGAAATACATACTCTTAACTATTAAACCCACATGTTCTTACATATGTATAAGCTAAAAATATAATAATAATAATAATAATAATAATAATAATAATAATAATAATAATAATAATCTATTTTTAAGGTCACCGCCAAGCGAGAAACCAAATTGGTGTATGAGACCCCCTTGTTTGTGAGACAAGGGACCCCCTCTGCGCAGCGATTTAACTGCTAAAGTCTACAGAAGTGTACATACACTACCCCCTCTGGATTTGAACCTGTGACCTCCTAAGAGGAAACACATGCTCTTAACCATTACATCATCGAAAACTAATCAAAATATTCCAATTTACTCTTCTTTATATTTTTCATCTTTATATATTTCATGAGCCATTTTTTATGACCACATCCTTTGGTTAGTCTTTCAATTATAATAAACAAATGAATAGGTTATACTATGGATAGTTTGTTAAGTCATTATTTCTAATCAATATAAAAAATATTACTCTCATTAAATTACATACCTCAATTTTTTTGTCATATCATTGTCGAATGACTAAACATTAAGTCATTCAATAAATTCAATAAAGGTCGAGTTTATAATTTAATCATTTAAAAAATATTCATGTATACACACAAACTCATTTTTTGTCATATCAATGTCGAATGACTAAACATTAAGGCATTCAATAAAGGTTGAGTTTATATTTTAATCATTTAAAAAATATTTATGTATACACACAAACTCAAATGTGTATGGTCCAAATTTTCTTTTTTGACAATGTAAAATCACTAAGTTTTAACTAATAATAATTCAATAAAAATCATAAAACATAAAGTATTTTTTAACTCAAAATTTTAAAAGATCATTATTGTGCCATGTCTGAAACCCAAAATAAATTAAAAAGTGGAAACAACAACAACACTTACTTTCATATTCTTTTTATAATGATACCTTAAAATAATGTAATTGTAAGGTATTTATTCTTTAAAATAAAAACATTAAAAAAAAATTGAGTTATTTTTAAATTCTTTAAAAATTATTTATGTATACATACAAACTCAAATGTGTAAGTATGGTCGAATTTTTTTGGTTAAACAATGTAAAATCAATAAATTTTAACAAATAATAATTTAATACAAACTATAAAACATAAAATATAACAAATCATAATTACGTTGACAGACGCTCTACAGTCTAGCATGAAGAAGATATTGTAATGTTATGTGAAAGATCTTGTAACGTTTGTCCACATTATGTTGTAATGTTTATTATTAACAAAATAATAAAAAATAAAATTTTAATTATCTGCCAAAATAAATGTTGGCCACAAAAACAAGTTAATATCGGGGAGATGTTGTAATGTTCCTACCTAACAAAACAATAAAAAAATTAAAATTTAATTATCTGCCAAAAAAAAATCGGTCATAAAAACAACACAACATGGGGGAGATGTTGTAATGTTCATACCTAACAAAATAATAAAAAATAAAAAATTGAATTATCCGTAAAAAAAAATGTTGACCTTGTCCTAAACAAAGCATGCATTTATTGGACATGGTTTAGGAGGGCCTTGCAAATGGTTTTAAAACCATGTGCAAGGCCTCCTAAACAACCCATGGTTTTATTGTACATGGTTTATGAGGACCTTGCAAATGGTTTTAAGACCATGTGGAAGGCCTCCTAAACAACCCATGGTTTTAAAACCATGTATGGGGGATATGTTGTAATGTTTGTTCGTAACAAAATAAAAAATATTATATGTCAACCATAAATAATACTAAATATTAATAATAAAAATATTATATGTCGACCATAAATAATAATAAATATATTATATGTCGACCTTAAATAAAAAGATGTGTCTTTTGGTTTGAATCAAATCAATACCTCCTTGAGTGCAATACTTAATAAGAGGTTTCCACCTCGAGAGATTTGATCCCTCTTGGTGCTTAATAGAGCCTAGGATTTGGATCTATGCTGGTTCAATACAAATCATAAAACATAAAATATTTTTGAGTTTGAGAATATTATTATTTTGCGATGTCTCAACCCAACATAAATTAAAAAGTGGAAACAACAAGAGTCTTTACTACATAGTCTTTTTAAAATAATATAATTATAGTCCTTTTAAAATAATATAATTCTAAGCCCACACAGGTATGGTTTATTGCTGATTTGTTTGATATGAAGTTACATGTTGTAAAGGAGGTCACGAGTACAAATCACACAAGAGCTTACCCGGGTCCCATGCTTGTGGGTTGTTGTGGGCACCTAGGGGTATAGTGGTAGTGGAAATGGATAACTAGACCCCATGTCATGCGAGTACCATCCCAGTCCCCGGTTGTTGATTCCCCTAATATAATTTTTTTTTAATTATAAGATATTTGTTCTTTAAAATAAAAAAGTTTTTATAAATTAATTACAAAATAAAATAAGTAAATTTAATAAATCAATTACAATATATAGAATTATGTATATGCAATTGAAAAGGATTTTAGACATCATAAACTAAATATATTCTTTATATTTAATTTTCTTTATATGTAACTAAGAATTTTATAAATCAAATCTTGTTAACATGGTTGGTTTCATAGGCCTCGTTTTACATGGCGACCCAAGTTTGACCCATGCAGGTAGTTGGGAGGAGACACTTAAAATCCATACATGTTAAGGGTTGGTGTGGCCTAGGACAAGTGTGATCCACATGTGATTTTGATGGCTTAGATACCTCTGGGTCGTAGTTTCTTAGACCACAGGCTAGTCTCACAAGTCACGAACAAACCAGTAAACAAAAAACTAAGCATCCCACCCCCAACCTATAAAGATGAAATATTCATCATGGTGACGAGGGTGGGAGCTAATGGTGGGTCCTCATTGATGTCCCAAGGCAAGCCTTGGTTCCAACCTTGATACCTCTTGAAAATATGGTAGTAGCATCCTTGATGGATAGACAATGTTTCCATCCAACATTAAGGATGGCCCCATCCTAGGTTTACTATGCTCCAATACAGTTCCTAGATTGAAAATAAAAACAGTGAGATATTTATCATGGTTAATGAAAAACCTCAACAAACGGTTGGCCTTATAAGAGAAAACACGGGATAAAGTAGAGTTTGAACCCAAGAGGAGAGGATAATAAATCTTCCTCACAACCACTTAAGCTAGACCCAAATAACACACTTTATAATTGTATTTATCCATAAAATCAATATTTAAGTGCAATACATTTATTGTGAAAATTAAATAATTTAGGAATGATTATGTTTTTTTTATTTAAAATTTTTTATTGCATTTAAATAATAAAAATATAATTTAATTTCGTTATATGGTGATCACCATTAATTAATTTTTTATTTTTATTTTTATGATGATGATGAAGATTATAATCCACTGAGACCCATTTGGTCTATCAAACCTTAAGAAAATAGAAATGAATTATTTGGCATCCTGTAAAATTTGATTCTTATGATTAAAAAGATAAGAGAGAAGTATTCCTAGGTCATCGTAGTGTTGACTAGTTAGAAGATAATGGAGATTAGAATTGTAGCAAAGGTTAGGAAACTACGATCAAATGTGGGTATACGTAGGGCACTCTAAATGAAAGTGAGATACATCCTCAATGCTCATAGAGTTACAGAGCTAGCAAATCCTTTACTCCCATGGTGTTTTAGGAATTGCCTAGTGCCATGTTTCGCTATGAAACTCATGGGAGTTCATTTTTATCTTGGCTATGTTAATCTTCTTCTTTGAGTTGACTAAGACAAAGAAATACTTTTGATCTTCCAGATTATGATTAATGACTTCCTTGTAATATCTTAATTTTCTTTTAACCTCTAAATATTTCTTATCCCAAATTCTCGCTTTGAACTTACATGTGACAGTGTTTTTGTGATAGTATTTTTGAGGTTGTTGATATTTTTCAAAGTGGTATTTTCATCGATCCTCCAATGGTTTAACCAAGCCATGGCATCCTTATACCATCCTTTTAACTATTGATTTGTTTTAAATTTAAAATATTGCCAATTACTGAACCCAAGCTTATTATCAAGTCATAACTCTAGTTACGCATATGCAAGTATTACAGGACCGACGATAACCAAAAGACAAAGGTAGTCAAGCAAGTTAATCGATTCGTCATTAAGCCTAATGTAGAACACAGTGCCGAAAGAAGTGTTAGAACGAGTATGAGAAGAAGGGTCATTTACACAGTATTATATTTAATACATCAAAAACAAATATTTAGACATCTTTATATTTATGAGTTATAATCAATAAAATAATGTAAAATATAATAATTTTTTAAAAATAAATGTACTAAATTTTAGGTAAATAAACTATAAAATTACTTTAAAAAAGAAAATTATGAAAAAAGAAAATTTCGTTTGAAGGTGTTCGGACTGGCCTTTGAGGAATTTGAATACATTAACATCTCATAACTTTACATATGCGTAATCTTGTAGCTTACGTGTCTTCTGTGGAGTTTTACATGCGTATAATCTATTTTATGATGAAAGATTTCACGCCTATGTGTCATCCTAAATAATATAATCAAAGTACATACAGGTCGTGTTAAACAAAAGCCTTAACGTTGACCTCAAGTGCTTGTGTTGCATTTTAAATATATTAATCAACATATTTAAGTGTACACATGGAATTTTGGGTGAAGTTTTAAATTGAAAATGAGTTTTATAACTTACTCTGTTTTTGCGCCGAGAGGTGCTCTACAGCCCAGTATGGGGTAGATCTTGTAACGTTATGTAACGTTGTAGCGTTACGTAACGTTGTAACGTTACGTAACATTACATAATGTTATGTCGGCTTAAAAAAAAATAGAAAAAAAATTAGAAGTAACGTTACATAATGTTATGTCGGCTAAAAAAATAGAAAATTAGAAGAAAAAAAAACAACTATATAAATAGCAAGAAGTATCACAAACTACATCCAAATCCTAGCTACCTTGATCCAGTAACAACAACAACCACTGTGACAACAAACAACAACAACCACTGAGACAGCAACAATAAACCCAAGTAAGAATTTTAAATTTGCTAATCGACAATCAATTCAGATATTCTTTACATATTATGTGGCTGATATCCAGGTTCAAATTATTTTCATATTCATATTATTTTAATTTTAGTAGCACATAAAATCTCGGAACAACTTAACATTTCACCAATTTCTTTCACCGAATGGCTCAGAGATTCTCTACACAGTTCACCAATTTCTTTCACGGAATGTGATCAGATTTCCAACTTTAAAAAAGTGTAAACTATTTGCAATTCCTGTATATTAATTACTCTGACGATTTTATCAAAATGGGGCGGGCGCTACAGACAGAACTGGCTTTCAATACATTTAGCCTAGCTTTCAATATGCGTAACCTAGCTTTCAATGCGTTACGCCTTACCTTAGCGATTTAATGTTTCTAGCATATCAAAGGCGCTATATTGAAATCTACTGCCCAGAAGGCCACAGACACCCTAACGGGCCCTGGACTGTTGGTGGGCTCGAAATTCTTCGTCACGACATGATGTGATCGCATTCGTCAAAGTCATCCGTGGAGAATGGATTAATGGTAGACGCCAGCAAACTCATTTGCAGCCATGAAAAGTTCAAAGACTTCAAAGACAGATATGCAAACACTGCTACAGTACTTCCATAGAGTGCCAAAGTGGCTACTGCAACAACAACAGTATTCTCGGAGATGAATGTATTTCTCCTACCACAACCACAGACTGAGTTCTTCATCATAAACTGAATTCCAACCCCACTTCCCTCGTTGACAGAATTTTTGGGGAGATTTGTGTCAGGGCATCCACATTGTGAATCCTCTTCTGTGGCGTGACAGAAATTAGAATGATGAGGAAGCAAGAGAATCACAACAAGAAGAGCAGAGGTAACGAAATAACTGATTTTCTGTGACATTTTTGTAACTACCAGGCTAAACAGCTATAATATATTTCTTCTGCAACAGCAGCTCTGAGTAGACATTACAGAAGATGTCTTGGAATTGCAATATCTATTGCTTACCTTTAGAATACAAGGTACTCTTATTTATTCCTTAATTTGTCCAGCTGCCGTCGCCATCGCCATTGGAATCAAAGAAAAATTTGGGCACGCACTTTGACATGAAGCCGGGAGCTACGTACTTAGATATGTATTGTATGATTAAGTTTTATTTTTTAATGAAACATTGTCCTCTAATCATGGATGGTAAATTTGGGTGGCAGCTTAGGTCACCTGTACGTCTTCAAAGGTTTCAGTTATTTTAATAAATTGAATGTTTCATGCAATACTCACTTGTCATTTATATATTTGTTTTTAAATAAAAATGGGGAGAAAATTTGTTGTCATGTAAGATATTATTATTTAGTTTAGTGATTAGTGATTATAGTAATTTGTTGTATGGTACTCTTATTTATTGATCCCTCTCGGCGCTTGATAGAGCCTAAGATTTGGATCTACGCTGGTTTTTAGTTAAATAATTTGTGGGAATTTAATTTGTAATAGGATTAATTTATAATTTTTTTATTTTATAACTTGATATTTAAATTGTTATTTATAGTATTTAGTTTTAGCTGTTATTTGTTTTTGTGAATTATTTTTTATAAATTAAAAATGCTTTTTTTAGGATTTAGATTTTTTTCATTTATTATTGAAACTCAGAATAATTTCAATTTATAATTTGGATTTAGTTTTCTTCATTAAGATTAATTTGATTTGGTTTTTTATAGTTTATATTTTTTTATGTATTTTGCATTCTTGTATTTAGATTACATTTCTGTATTTTAAACTTTTTGCACTCTAGATTTTTCGGTAGCTCTAGTCACTGATGGATAGATAAATGACCTAACTCGTGAGATATGGTCACACCATGACGATTTTTCTCCCTAGGTGTTGAGATATCCCAATTCGCTTTTTTGTTTATTACATTTAAGTGCATTTATTAACAATAGGTTAGATTATCCCAGATGTGGGTGATATTTCAAGCGACAGTCGTGCCTCTTTCCGACCATCGCAAAGAGCACCTGTCGCCCTCCTTGTGCCCATCATTGACACCCATTGCGAAAGCTCACCACTCCAGAACATGCAAAGCTCTTTGCGCGTGGGAGAAGCTCCCTCTGTCACTTCAGCTCATGCGACTCAGGATGGCGAAGGTCCGTCCTCCTAGGTGCTTTCATGCCTCTGCTTCGAACGTTAATGCTTGCAGGTACTTCTAATGACGGGCGTCTAGTTCTGAATGATTTCGAGATTTATGGCTTGGCTAGAAGCAATGCTGGGCTTGTTGTGCATCGAGAGGTTCTTTGTGTATCTGTATCTGTGTGCTATCGGTTCATTGCAGGAAAGAACGTTCCCCAAGGAATTGGTTTCAGGCTCAAGTTGGCCGCCATGTCCCAGCAGAGAGGAACTCCTAGAAGAGCTAGCTCCGAGCGAGGCAAAGTCCAGCGAGGTTGTAGTGCTCAGACCTTGGCAGATTACGAACCTCACATCTCTCCGTGCGTCCGTGTTTCAGTTGAAGTCTGGGAGACCTGGGTCCTCAACCAGAAGCTCTCGACTGGTGAGGATGGTAGCCAAATTAATCATTATTGGATGATGAAGAACATGCTCTGCAACCTGGCGGAGGACATGCTCAGCAATTGGTCTGAGGCTCGGGTTGTTGTTCATACCATGAAAACTAAAATAACAGATATTGAAGCTCATCTTACGGCTATGGACAATTCCTTTGCTTGGAAAGGAAAGGCTACCATCTCTAGTCTAAGCGAGATGAAGGTTGGGGGTCGTGCACAAGGTGGTGGTGCCAGTGGCAGTGAATTTGGAGGCCCGGCTCTTACCAATCTCAGTGGTAGCGACAGTGCAACCGGTTGCTCAATTGAAGCTCCTCGCATCAATCCCTTTTTGGTCCCCTCTACGGTTGGGCCTCTCTTCAAACGTCTGAAGGAAATGTCGGCCCAACAGTTTGAGCAGCAGTAGCATACGCTTTCTTTGGCCCCGAATGCCACCACCAACTCGCCTACTTTGTTGTAGGAAGAAAGATGGGCTTGCCCCATCACTGAAGAAACTCCTCCAGTTTAATGGATGTGTCACCCAGGTTTTTTGGTCAAGACATTAGTGGTTTTGGTATGTTTTTAATTATATATCATGTCACTGTCTATTTTTATGTTTGCTATGGAAATCTTTGTCTACGCTCAAGTATATGAGCATGTCGTTTTTATGATGGATTAATGTAATTATGTCTCAGTCAGTGGGCCTCAAGCCTGTACTCACAGCCATGGACATCTTAGACATAAATATTGTTAGAGGGTCATTATTTTTTGAGAGGCTCTGGAGGGGGCTTCACATCCTTAAACCTCAGGTAGCCAAGTCAAAATATGTATTTTTTTCCTATGTAATATAATAGATCTATGTAGCTTACAAAAAAACAACAATAGGTTAGATTAGACTAGCCTTCAATCTTGAATATATAGTGCCGACATCTCGAAGCTCACGAGCCCAAGGTTGACAATTTAATGTCGAGTTCTTAAACATATATTTTTACCGACACAAATTATTTAGTCCCATGGTGTTTTAGGAATTGTCTAGTGCCATGTTTCTCTATGAAGCTCATGGGAGTTCATTTTTATCTTGGCTATGTTATATTCTTCTTTGAATTGACTAAGACAAAGAGACAATTTTGGTTTCCCAGATTATGATTATTGACTTCCTTGTAATATCTTAATTTTCTTTTAATCTCTAAATATTTCTCATCCTACATTCTCGCTTTGAACTCACATGTGATAGTATTTTTGAGGTTGTTGATATTTTTCAAAGTGGTATTTTCATCGATCCCCCAATGGTTTAACCAAGCCATGGCATCCTTATACCATCCTCTCTTGAGTTGAAGATGGCCTTGACTAGAATATAAATAAATTTTAGGGAGTCTTCAGTCTTCCATGTTATTAATGTTAATCTTGTACATTAGGTACCTAGTCATAGCAATGCTCTCGGTGGGGGAGGGGGAGGAGGGGGGGGCACTTTTATATAGAGAATAGGATAGGGTGTATTGCTCTTAATTTTGAGGTTATAGGTGATAAAACATTTTTGAATTTACTGGTTTTTTCTCCATGATTCTCGAGAGATGATGCAACCCCAAACTTCACAATCGTACAAGATAACATGAGTGACGAGAGTTTCAAAAGGGAACTTATTTTTATCCCACATCACCATATTTGTTGATTTACAATTGTCTCCTAGGCCAAAATAAGCTTTTCACCTTTTCGTTAATCCTTTTCTCAATGCTATAGTTCCAATTGAGCTTATAATGGATATCAATTCTCAGATATTTAAACAATTATTAAATAATAAACATTATAAATAAATAAAATTTAAAGAATATTTATATTATTTTATTATTACACAAAAATGTTTTGTAACTTATATATATTATTAATATTAAATGCCATTTTGTAAATATTAAATGCTATATTTGTAAAGTGTAGTTTAAAATTTCTATTATTTCAATTATTTTACTATAGGAATTTAGGTCATTTTTGTTCAAAATCTAGTCGGAATGACTAGAACTACAGATACGCGTTGTTGGAATTACATAGTTTGGGTGCCCTAGGGATATTTAAGGGTGTTGAATCTATTTTTGCAATCAATGATGACATTTGAATAATGAAAAATGATTATTTGACCAAATATTTCATCATCGGATTCCATCAAAAAAATGAGTGGAAAAGTAATAAATGCGTAACATTTATACATCTACTATACATAATACTATTAAAATAATTTCAATAAATAAGTATAAAATTAATAAGTAAAATTAAATCTATTTTCAAATACAAAAGAAACTTAACCATCTACTAAAATAAATATAATCATTGTAGGAACTACTTTATGATTTTTTCTTTTGTTTTGTTTTGTTTTGAAGATGGTAAAACCTATCATAACTTATTGTCAAATTGACAATGATGATAACCCTAACTAGATACTATCCACAATTGTGAATTGACTCATCATCATTATTCAAGAAAAACCACACCACCTGAGATAACCTGTTGGTGGTCCATGAGGAGGTAGACTTCCACTTCTGCCAAATTCCTTTGGGTTTTGGGTTGTTAATATGTTTCCTTATGTTTAAAGAAGATGAGATCTTAACCAATTAGAAGCAGTTTTAAGTCTTACTCCGTGGCCAATAACTATATTATGATGTTATTTTTGTTTGTTTACTAGTTTATTTGTGATTTGTGAGGTTAGCCTTTAGTATTCGGAACCATGACCCAGAGGAATCTAAGCTGTCAAAATCACTCGATGATTGCATCTAGCATGGGCCACACCAACCCTTAACATGGATATATTTTTAAGTGTCTCCTCATTGCTACTTTGTGGAGTTCAAACTTAGGTCTCCATGCAAAACTAGACCCATTAAAACTAACTATGTTAGTGGGATTTGACTAGTTTATGATATTATAAAAGTATATTGGAAATATATTATTTTGAATTTCAAAAATAATATATATTCTATATTATTGAGATTGTTTATATTGATTATCCTTATTGACCATGTCAATGTAATAGTATTTAATTGTGTTTTGAGCTCGTAGCCTAAAAGTTCGATGATCTCACCTGGAGAAGACATATTTTTTTGACACAAATTCAACGGAATCTATAAAGAAATTCTTAAAATCCCACATAACAGTGTTAAGCTTGCATAATATGGGTACCCCTAATCTTTTTGAGGTGCCGAATCCATTTATGCATTAAAAAAAATGAATTCAACAACACAACATTTAGATTTATTGAAAAAAAATTGTTGCATTCTCGGCCAAAAAATCTTGTATGGGCAAAATCATTAAACACTTAGACTTCTTCTTTTACAAATTAAATTCCATGACATGTTGACTTCCTCTTCAAATTGTCAAATAATATTAAAAAACCAATAAAAAATTATATTTGCCTTCATATTTCTTTATTAAACATTGCAAAAATTGTGCAATTTATTTTATTAATTTTTTTTATGAAAAAATTAAGACTTTTGTGGTTTTTTTTTTATAACAAAAAAGGTTAAATTTATTATGAAGGACGCTGGTATTTTTTGGCAATTCCAATCAACCTATTTACATTATTCAGATAAAAAAAATTCAGGTGAGAGGCTAACGGAGAAGAGGGAATCTCCCAAGAAATTCAAATTACAAATTACAACTGCTAAGAAACACAATTACAGAATAGAGTGGAAATAATTGGCTGCACCATTGATGCTTAGAAACCCTTGCGGAAGAAGGCTGGCATTATTATCCAGGGCATCAGCAGAAGAGTTTAATTCCCGAAGAATATGGAAGGATTCAACCACATCAAATTCTTTCAGTCTAACTCGAATTCTCTGCAGTAAAATGTTCAGAGCAGAATTATTGAAATGATCGCCAGTATTTAAAACTTTAATCAGCAGCTCTGAGTCACCAAATATTTAGACAGTCTTATAACCGTTCTCCTTCGCAATCTGAATTTCCATTAAAATGCTATAATTTTCGACTTGATTATTTGACAATGAACCTAGTCCCCAACAAAAAACTGAACTTGGTCAATCTATTCGGGGATAATACCAGACCACTGGCACCAGGGAGCCTGGGGTTACCTTTTGAAGCTCCATTGAAGAAAATTACAACTGAATAGGAGTACATCCAAATTTGGTTGAGAGCCTCCATATCTCCACGAAATCTCCAGGGCGAGTGTTCGATAGGCTTGATACTTTTCAAACTATTTCCAAAATCTGTTGAACAAGGAGACAAACCCGCTGAGGCTGAAATTGGCTGCGATTTCAAACCAGAAGATTCTTCAAACCACCGAATGAAAGAGTTGGCCATGCTCTGGATGTTTGGAGGTTGTTCATTGAATATACATCTATTTCTGGATAACCAAAGAGCCCACCACGTAAACTTCAGAACTGAGTGCCAATGTGAGTGCAAAACAACAGACCTTGACTTTGGTGGACGCAGAGCATGCCACGCTGTGAAAAAAAGCAGCCGCTGAGGACTGAGGAAGTGCTGACGCTATAGGCTGAAGGAAAGACAAACAATTGATACCCTGAAAGACCAAAATCCAAACCGTTCTAGAGAAATCACAGTATGCTAGAAGATGATCTGTTGTTTCTGTTGCATTTTTACATAGACAACATCTGAATGGCCCAAAAAAACCACGATTTGAGATAGAGTCTCCTGTCAATATCTTTTTAAAACTTTTGTGATTTAACACACATCACATCACCCTATTTTTATCCATACAAAGAGTAGTTAAATACCATTTTAAATTTTATAAAAAAACATTTTATAATAAATTGTTTGAAAACATTTTAAAATTTATGGTTTTTTTTTCAACCGATACAACTAATTAAAAAAACTAATTATGAAAGATAAAAACAATAATCAATGCCATAGGTAAAGACTAATAATCCCAAGCCTAGGCATGGACTAATAACTCATAATCAACCTATACCTATTTAGTTTTGATTTCATCTTCTCTTTTGATTAACATTATCTTCTTCGATTTCTATTGTTAACTTAGTATGTTATAATTCCAAGACATGTGAACTTTGAGCATGGACTAATAACTCATTCTCAACCTTAGTTTCGATCTCATCTTCTCTTTTAATTAACATTATTTTCTTCGATTTCTATTGTTGACTTGCTATGTTATAATTCCAAGACATGTGAACATAGCGATTATTGAATACATAAATGATTTTTTTCTCTATTTTCTAACTCTCATTCATTCACTTTATCTAGTAGAAAGGTGTCATTTTAGACAAATTGGAAAGTATCCATGTTTCCTCCCAAAACAAAAAATACTTCGAAACCATTTTTCATTACACAATAATAATATACGCAACTAACTCATTAGAGTTAAACCTTACAACACAATAACCAAATACAATAATAATTTTACATGATGTGAAATTACACACTAAACCTAAACCTAGACAAGTAGGAATTATACTTCTAGCAACTACTTCAAATATATACATATGGGAAGATCAAATATATACATATGGGAAGATCCACCATGAAATGTAAAATATGAAAACACCGATCCATGCATTATACTGTTTATTATATACATCATACCAACTCCTTATGAACCTAGCACTAACACACTTTTAAAATAGAGTAAGATAGGCTTGTAAATAAATCCTTTTCCAACCATAGATTTGATAAAATTAAGACATAAATTAAATTCAATTAAACATAAATGCCCAACTTTCATCCAATTTGGTAAATTGGACCAATTCAAATATGAACTTTGAAATTGATTCAACTAACCAAGTTGAACTAAATTAAACATAAACACCAAAGTTAATCCAAGATTTAAAAAAAATCTAATAAAAATACCCACCAAAGACTTAATAATCCATCTTGAGATGATGGAAGGCTTCATAGTCATCTTAAGGCTTTGAATGTATAGATTTTGGAAAATTCATACACTAATGTTTAACATAGTAATACTCCGTCTCAGCCATTGATGTTTAACATAGTAGTACTCCATCTCAACCATTAAACCATATTCGTACATATTCTATATATCTTAAATGGTATACTCAAATCGCCTTGAAATCCACATCATTAATTACGTTGTGCATGTCCTTTTTTTTCCAACATATGATACCACCTATCTTGTTGCTTGAACCAACTCCTTGCACTGTAGTTGATGGTGGGGCAACATCAACTGCCTCTACCCTATTGTGGCATCCATCATTTGTATTGTCATTTCCTATCGTATCTGCTGCTTGACTGATAACAACTACAACCCCATGGTTTTAAGCATTTGTTTTGGCATTGTAGTCTATTCCCTCATCTGATGAATTCGATCGTAGCTAGGCATCCATGGTGACTTGTCTTATTGTCCTGCTTGGACGATTAGAATGCTTTCCTCTTTCCATGAATATATAAACTTGCATCACATTGACAACCATTAAGTGTTTATCAATTACATGAATGTACAATTTATCTATTGCATGCAGGTACCCATCAAACACAACACAATTTCACTTTCATGATGGTGGACTAGCAACTGAGGCTTGATCTCCCTAATAAAATCAAGGTGAGGCCTTTCCCGATATAGCATGAATTCCCTCATTATTATTTGCGTCAAAGTTATGTTAGGAATTAGTGTAATGTTATGTCTTCATATGTTATGACCTAGGTAAAAAACCCTGCGGTTTCAGGTTCCCTAAACAGGGACATAACTCCATCCCCTTTAAAGTTTTGGCAGATCTGCAAACTAGGTAACCTTGAAATTGAATTTCTTAGCATATAGAAACATGAACCCAAATTCCAACCTTTCTTGTTTGTGCATGCGGTAGTAGAAATATGGGGTAGATTGATTCCATTCAGGGGGAATGTAGCACTTATTTACACCAAGTTTCCATGGCATATTTGTCTAGTGTAGACCATAATGAGGTCAAATGTTTGTCTAGTTTTTACTAATTTTGTAAGTTTTGGGCACTTCAATACCTTCTTTAGCTATGTGTAGCTACACACATCATGCAATGTTGATACCAAATTCAGATAGAAGTAAATAAAGAACAATTTCTTCTTTGTCAAGCCGTGTCAATGAGTCTTTAAGATGGATACTGCACAGAGAAAATAATTGCTTGTTTCTTACTACATACAAATCATTAGCAATGGTTGTATATGTTGCTTTGGATTGAGCATTGAGTGCCAGATCTAATTGATTTTGATATATGATCTTGGGACATCTAAAAGCAACTGTCTAAACAAAGCAATGTGGAAAATAATGGGAAACATACTGGAACTGTAATTGTATCATGTTTTCTTGATGTTTGTGATAAAATATGCATTGCATACATGTTTGACGATGTTGATGCATGTTGTGTGTAGTGTGGCTATTGATGCATGTTGATTGTAGCGTGACTCGTAATGTGTGTTGGGGTTGTTGGTGCGTGTTGTTTGTTGAGTGACAAGCAATGTGTGTTGCGGCTAGTGATGTGTTATGTGTTCCAGTAGATTATGGTTGCTGGGGAGGCCTGTTATCAATGATCCTTTCAAGCAATAGTCTAATTTCTAAAGTAAAAAAATGGTGGCTCTTTGTACTTGGATGGTTTATTTATGGAATTTACAATTATTTTTTATTAGCTCTTGGAGTTAGCAATGATTGAAGTCTTGTTTTTTTTATTATGTGGTTAAGATCAATTGGAGTTCCATCCAATGGGTATGGATAGATCCTTGAGTTGTTCTACTTGATCTTTGTTCTTGAATGGTTGATTTGCATATTCATAGTGGATTTGATTGGGTGGGTGGATAGTTATGGATTGATCCTTGTGTTGTTCTACATGATCTTCACGCTTGAATGATTGATTTGCATATTCATGGTGGATTTGATTAGGATGGAAGATAGTTAATGCATTAAATTGTTTCCTACTCGGGAATGGAAAAAAGATAAATGCAACAGGTGTAGTTGAGTAACTTGTTTCTCCTTCTTGTGCAAGTGATCATTTGTTAATCGAACATATGTTTCCAAATGCAATTCAGTGGGTTTGATGGGATGGTGTTGTGGTACACTTTGAAGGTTCGATGGGGATTGTATGTCAAAACATTGCAGGACCTGGCACTGATAGGAGGGTTTGTAAGGTAGTTCAATCTAGGATGAGCTTAATACAAGATGTCTTGTAAATTGATCTTTCAGACATGCATAGTTTGTCATAAATAATTGGGTATTTGTCAAAAGTGGACCCAATCAATTTATGTACAAGTTTTGTATTTTTATGCCGTAAGCGTTTTTCTCTAAGGTCCATTTTGTAAAAAAATGGACCTGATTGGTTGGAGGGAGGTCGTCCCTTCCTCTAATAAAAATGTGACACGTTTGAGATTCCACGCCGTTGACCGTTTGACGCTGATCCTTTCTTTTTACTGCTCCCTCCTTCTCCCAAAACCATCTCGTGCACACCTCCTGTTGCCTTTCCGCCCGCAGCCCCCACTTCCTCTCGGCGTAGCTCCACGCGACCGCTACCCCTTCTTTCCCCGTAACCCTTTCCACCACTTGCGTGCTCTCCATCCGTGCGCGTCGCTTCTTCTCATGGCTCCTCTGCGTAGTTTTCCCCATACTGTTTTCCCTCTGCGACTCCTCCAGCTCATTCCACCGATGCATTCTGCACACTCCCTTTGCATCGCCACCTACCCTCCATTTCCACTCTGCGCCTTCCTCCTTCTCCCACGAGCCCCGCGCGCTCTTTGCCTGCACTCTATCCATTCTTCGCTACAACTGCGCCTCCCTCTCGGCCCTCTTGACCCTCCTCCGCAGTCACACCTTCCTTCATTCCCCTCCCTCCGCTTGCCGGAATCTCTCTTACGCACAACCTGTTGCTCCTGCGCACAACATCTGCCCACACGCCTCCATGTACTAGCTTCCTTGCTGCATTCCCACTTGTCGCTCCACCTTCGCATCTCCAACACGACCATCAGCGTTGCTCCCATGCGACCCCATCTTCTGCTGCACCACCCGTTTCCACTTCCACGACTCTCCTCCCTCCTTCCGTCACTGCACCCTGAAATCATCCTCCCCCATAAAATTTTTAAAATGTAAACATTATATAAAGACGATTAGGTGCTAAGATTTCACTAGGTTTTCGTCATTCCTCTGTCCCGTATGTTAGAAGTCTGGCAAAAAAATATAATGGAGCGGAGATATGGTATGAAATTGAAACAAGTGCCTGAAGTTAGATTTTTCGAAATCCGGGCCGGTTTCAATGTTAATCTTAAAACTGCTAAAAACACCTCGTGAAACGCTACGTAAGGGTTTTAAATTCATTCCTGGTGGTCTTTACAATTTTTAATCCATCCAACCAAAAATGCCTAACAACCAGAAGAAAATTGAAGATGAAGTTGCATATGTTATTGAGTTCAATTGTCTAGTGAACCAGGCTCTACAGAGATAAGGTATTTCTATGGTGGCTGCATTTGTTGTGAATTGGTATTACGATGATGGTAACTTGTTAGCCTAGATCTGCAGGTTGTTTTGGATTCTCCAGCTATGGAAACACAACAACAGGAGGTCGTGCTCTCGGAGGACGAGAAGGTGCGCAAGATAAGAAACAAAGAATAAATCGGCCCCTCTCCAAAATATTCCTGTCCCATGCCGGACTTGGAGCAATCCTATTTAGCTATGCTCAAAGCTTCAAATGGTATGTATGCTCTTCTCAACTCTCCAGCCATGTTGTTTTGAATTCAAGGTTTTTCTATGCGTTGGTGAGGTCAAACCTATGACCTGCCATAGCATTTGTGACACCAGGGTTTTACTTATCTCGGAGGGACGTTTTGAGAAACATTGTACAACTCTCATTGTCCCTCCCGCAAATTAAAACCTGCTACGAGTTTCATCAAGAAACCGTGGTGCTGAGAACACGTTTCCTGCCACGTGTTTCGTTAAGAAATTTGCGGTCCTGAGAACATGTTTTCCTGCTCACTTACTTTGGAACATATTATTTTGGGACATAGTAGTCAATAAGAAGTTGCCACACATTTCATCATTCTCTTGCAAATAAATTTCCTACATGTACCTCCTATGTTGTTGAAGTTCCGTTAGAAGTTTCTACCAATAGATTATAACTTCCTGTAGAAATTGCCCATCAACTTTTTTTTCGATGAGACGAGACGGACTCTCCAGCGGCTAGGGCCAAAACCCTAGCCGCCCTGTGATCTCCCTAGGCTGCTTGCAGGTTCCCCGTGCCAGCTGAAGTTGTCGCCCTGGATTAGCATCTCCTCAAGCTGCGTTTTGGGGTTTTCCTTGCGTTTTGGAGCAGCGTTGGTAGCTGCGCCTGTAGACTTTCTCCTCCGCCATGGCCATGAATACCACCGGTGGTCGCCCAAAGGTCATGGATCCGTTGGAGGCTTTCAAAGTTCTAGTTAGATCTACAGGCCCAAGGGAAAAGGCCGCCCCTCCTGCCAAGATTGTTAAAAAAATGGAAGAGATCCCTTCTCTGGAGCTCTCCCCTTCTGATCCGTGCCGCATGGCCCTTATGCTCTCAGAAAAAGCCCTTATAGGAAAGTTCACTGGTCTGTGGCCCAGTCCCAAAGCAGTGGAACAATGGATAGTAGAACGTTGGAGCTCCCTGGCGCCCTCCCATACCTCTTTATGTGTTGCAGGAAGAGGGTATTTTGTGTTTATCTTTGCGAACAAAGAAGAGCGGGATCTAATCTTCAGATCTGGACCATACTTCATGGGATCGAGGGGGCTGTTCTTAGCTCCTTGGTCTTTGGACTTCAATCCTGAAGCAGAGATTACCGCTGCCCCGGTTTGGGTCCGGCTCCCCCATCTTCCCCTTCATCTATGGGGGAAAAGCTCCCTAGCTGATATAGGAAACAAGCTTGGCCATTTTCTGGATAGCGCGGAGCCAAAAGGGGAACAATACGCCTGTGCGCGCATCTGTATAGAGGTCAATCTCAAGAAAGGGCTCCCGGAAGCCCTCCAGCTCACCTTGGGCGATTGGAGTCACATTCAAGAGCTGGACTATGAGCATATTCCCTTCAAATGCCTCCGTTGCCATGTTTACGGTCATTTCGCGAAAAGCTGCCCCAAAGCCCCGGAGACGGTGGCTCCTCCCCCGGCCAAAGGGGCAGACTTCCAGCCAGTTTCTAATCGGCGAAGGGCTCCCCGGAGAAAGGACTCCATAACAGAGGTGCCCACCGCAGAAGAATCTCCCCCAGCTAATAAAAACAGATTTGAAGCCCTACAAGAACTCGATGATAAGGAACCAGCAGCAGCAGTAGTAGTTAAAGAGACACTGGAGCCAGGCCGGGATCCTGAAGCACCAGCAGCAGAAGAGGTTCCAGAGGTGCGTGCCCCCCTTGGTCCCACGAAAGTCCCTATGACTGAGGTAGCTGAACAGATGGGAGGCCCTCCTCCAGATAGGGCAACCGATGGACTTTCCAAAGTGGCAACCTCTCCCTTAGAGTCTTCCACAGTAAGGAGGGCTTGCTCCTCTTCGCGGTCTTCTAGTGATTCCGGGTCAGTGAGAACTTCCACTACAGCCCCCTCTCCTCCTCGTACCAGAGGGCGAAGGTCCAATAAAGATCGAAGGGATCTCGAAGCAGCCTCCAACATTGCCGAGGGTTCCCAAAAACAGTTGGACTCGTTCATTTTATGAAATCTCTGATGTTTTTTTGCATTTTTCTATGCTCACAATTTGTGAGAGTCTATCCTGTTAAGCATTGTTTGAATTCTTCGAAGAATAGTTGTCGAAGTAAATGGGATCTTTATCCCAAGAAATTCTTAAGAAGGCTGATAGAACTGTTAGAGATCATTAGTCTTCCATATTTCTGTAACCTTGGATTCTGGTTCGCCAGAAGGAGTAATACAAGAGTCCCATAACCGTTTCTGTTAAAAAAAAAAAAAACCTTCATGTAGAAGCTAAGCATTCATGGAAATTCGACATTGATTGTTAGTCCTTCTGCCGTCTGTTGTCTCTTATTTCTTATCTGTTTGTTGTTATCTCCCGTTTCTTATCTGCCTGCATCTATTTTTTTGGGGGGTCCATCATCTCTTCGTTGTCCTCATCTCATATGGATTCCCCATTTTCATTTTTTTTTAAATGAAAAAACCAAACTCACTTCCATATTTTTAGAATTTATTAACATACATCATGTCCCATCAACCCTTTGAGTTCACCTCGGGTTCATCGTTATTTGTTCAGACAAATCACCATGTTTTCCATTCATTTGTCCAATCGATACCAACTTCAAGTATTTAATAAATATGCATAGTTGTGATAAAAATGATCAGATTTTGATTATTAAAAATTTAAAAGTGGTAAATGACTTTTCTAGCTACAATGAGAATGAGGGTGATTTCAACTTAGTTTGAACAAATTAATACATATTAATTACTAAATGCCAAATCACCATGGCAGTTTAAGTAATCGTGAGGGGATTATATCTATATGTATATATGCTTACGGTACATTTTTTATAAAAACTTTTATCTATATTTATGTTTTTACATTTTTTAATGGTATTTAGAGTTAAATAAATGTGATACTAATTTTAAGGAGTTTATGTGAAGTCAAGGTTCACCAAATTATTTAGTAATGGCTTATTGTGATGTATGCTGTATGATTTTGTATTAATTATATATAATATATATTAGAGTGTAGTATTTTATATTTGTTTTTTTATATATGTTAATATGATTATAGTAATTTGATTGTAATTAATTATATAAAGAGTAGATGTGTTTGTCTATGCATTTCTTCTTAATTACGAGAAGTTAATTATAAAACTAATTTTAAAAAAGTATTGATATCTTTTTTGTACAATTTTATACTCAAAGTAGTTATATACAAGGTAAAGAATTGAACAAATTATTATGTTGTTATATTATTGTTATTATCTAATGCATTAAAATACTTTCTTCGTGAATTAAAATACTTTCCTCATTTGATTATTTTAGTTAGAATCAAATTAGGTAGTTTAATTTTTGTTGACCTTTTTAGTTACATAAGTTATATAGATTAAATAAAATAAATGTGATTGTTAAAGCTACTATTAAAAACTAGAGTTGAGAAAATAGATCAATGTTGCTTCATAAATAAAATACATTATTCAAAGAACTAACACATACTTAATCACATTTACATATTCATAATAGTTATGTTTTAGTTGTTAAAGAATTTCCTAGAAGACACTTTTATATGCACTTTGTAATGGCAAAGAATATGTGGGTTTGTCGTCATTATCATTCTAGTCATGGATATTCTTTTTTAATATGTATAAAAAAAACATTCTAAAACTTTTCAATTATGAAAGCACATGGTTGTTCAATTATTTTATATGTGAGTTGTTCAATTATGAAATATGTGTTTAATACCAAAGAAAAAGGAAAAAAAGAGAAGAAACACATGCAAGAGTCGTTTAGTTATGTGAATTGTTCAATTTTGTTTGCTTAATATTGTAAAATTATTCTTCTTTGTATGTTTGTATTGGTGAGTGAGTCGACAATAGAACCTGCACTTATCTCATAAGTTATATACCTAGTGGAACATTTGCTACATATTAATAGCATTGTGATTTATTAAATTTAAATTTCGAGCTCAATATATTTGTTTGTACATTTGTAGAATGCACAAATGCTTGTACAAATAAATATTCTTCGATGTAGTATGAATCAAAATATCCCCAATATACAACATATCATGTCGCGAGTTAGATTTGAACCTAGGTGAGGAGTATCACAACCAATCCTCCCAACCACCCAATCTAGGCTATGTTGACAAAGCCATGCATGTTCTACTTTTGGTAATAACCAAAAGTATTACAAGAAATGCTTGTCCATCCCCTCTCTATATTATGAAAACAGACAAGTTTGTTCATGCTATAATAATTAAAAGACAGAGAGGCAACTCAAAATTCCCCTTATAAAATTATTTGAAGTTATATATTTCTATGTTTTTGTTTATGTATAAGATCATCACTCAATGTGGCAATCAATTGATGGATTCCATGCACTCAATTGATGGATTCCCTGCACTACAAAGCACAACTTTGAGCTATTTCATCAAAATATAACTTGTATTTAGTTTGCTTTAGTACCATTTTGGATAAAATATTGGCATTGTCAATAATCTTGTTTAATAAAGAATATACATGCATCATAAATGTTTTATAATATTTCACTAAACATTTCAAATTTTTTTAACGTTGACCTTGCAAGGTAGTTGGTAGAAGACACCTAATATCCAACCATGCTAAAGATTGACCTATGACCCATACTTACAATTTTATTTGGTTTTTGAATTACCATATTTGCTAAATATATTTACAATGAACCATATTATAATATCTCTACAATAAACTTTATTATATCTAATTTACAACAAACTTTAATATATCTACTTTGAAGTATCTATCACTGAAGGGGTCTAACATTTAGATTCAAGGCTCTTTAAGCAAGATATACAACTATCCATATCTTTTGAGATTAATACTCATTTTTTTTAAACAAATTATATAATCAATATATCTAACTGAGTGCCAAAAATTGTTATATTTTTCAAATGAAAAAGAATTCATTGATTCTTTCCTCTCTCGAAGACACCTCCTTAGTATTAAATTTGCAATACCACGAGTCTTTCAACTATATCACACACAACAATATATTCATACAAATCATAAATGGAAATTCAATTATTAGTACTTAAGGAAAAACTCCATTACTTATTTATTTCACCATGAAAGAGCGTGGGAGTCATTTTTGCATACTAGGATGATTGAATAAAAAAATGTAAAGTGTAAATTATTTGTATTATAAATGATATGGTTTAATAATTAAATTTCTGCATTATTGTAAAAATAAAAAAATGATAATATAAAAAAAAACACAATAGGATACTTGAACACTTCAGAGTAAATTGTAAATACAAATTTAGAATAATGAATAATTAGTTGTCTCTAATTAGTATTAAGATTTGATTGTTTGTATTGAAAAAAATGATATGAGATATATGAGAGAGGAATTCTTGTGTATAACAATATACCCTTATTTATTATGATGATGATTATTGTTAACATCTATTAAGACCAACTTTGGTATATTAGACCTTAAAAATAAATGTATGAATTACTTAGTTTGCTTTAAAATTACATTTTTATGCTTGAAAAGATTGGGGAGAATCTTGCTTAAATATCCATAGTTTTGATGAGCTTAAGGTTATGAAGGTAGTGTAACAAATAATTTGAAATTGAGATTTATTGTGGACATACGAAGGTGATTCTAAGAATAATTACTTTTCATCATACACCACCTTTGTATCACAAAGTTGGATAACTCTTTCATTCCACCCATTTTAAGAATTGTCCAATACCATGTCACGACATCTTAAGAATTGTCCAATGTGGCAATGCCATGTTTCACTATGGAGATTGTGAGAGTTGGTTTCATTTTAACAATGTTGATTTTGTTGTTTATGCTAATTATAAGAGAAAGATATTTTTTATTTTCAATACTTTCATTAATCATAATTTTATAACATCTCTAATTATTTATTGAACTACATTTCAATAATAAAAAGGTGGTACCAACCATATAATGGTGGTAGTCCTAGATACTAGCCTTCGGTGTTTTCTAGGCAAAACTTGGAGATATGATTATTTGTAGCTATCTTGTTGAACACTTCATTTTTTAAATTAAGGATTTATAAGTAAATGTTCTCAATTGATCTGGAATGATTATGATATAAATAGAATCTATATAATATTTGCTATTAAATTTATTGTTGAAAATTTAGTTGATGTAAGACAAAGTAAGACATCCATTCAACAATCCCCACATAGTAGAAACTTCAAAAATACTTACTAGAAAAACATGCAATAAGGACATTCATTCTATATGTCACAAGGATATTGATTGCACATTTGTTAAAACAAAAGTCTAGAAGATGGTGGATGGTGTGCTATTTTATAAAACTTAATAACAACAACAAAAAGAAGAGGAAGAAAAGAAAAGAAAAAGAATCTCAAACTATGAACAAAAATTAATGGGGGTTTAGTTCATTATGGCGTTTATAAAGTTGCTTGTTATGTTTTTTATTTTCTTTTCTTTTGCATGATGTTCTTTTTCGGTCCCATTGGTTTTCCTTTGTAGTCAATTATTGGACATTACTAAAATTATATTGTTTCTTCTTATCTTCATAATAAAATATTGCAATAAGACGTTATCCTTATATTATAGTTTTCTTATTAATAAGAAATTAATATTATTTAAATTTATGATATTACAAGAACCGATAGAGAATCTTGGCGTACAATTGCTCAATGAAATGGTTTATTCATCCTACAATGCAGGATTCACTTGAGTCAATTTTCCCAAAGGAAACTCCTAAGAACTCATGAATGTTTGAAAAATATGCAAAGACTTGAATGGATTCCTCAAGTTTTGATGTTGATTCCTCTAATTCTACAAAATATAGCTAGCAAAACTCTATTCAACCACTTCAAACAAATGAAATGCTTAGGTTAACATTGTTGACCCATGCTAATTGATGCATTGATAAATAAAAAATTATCTTCACATTCATAGTTACCATTTCATCAAGGAATTCTCGTATGAGCAATTTGTAATTCAATGAATTCAGATACAAAACTTATTAATCTAGCAACATTCTGAGATATTCCCATAATTATTTATAGTTAATGTCATTTTAAATGTTTTGTACAGAATGTTATATTTGACATTTTGTACAAGCTAATAGTAAATAGTACTTTTCTTGGAAAATTATGTGTAATTGTGTCTTTTTGAAAAGCACTCACTTATCTTGAAATACTGAAGCTTAATAATCAACTATACTTGCATCAAATATTTATTTCTTGGAATATTTCCCCTAATTTCATCCTTGCATCAAATACATGCCCGGTTAATATTTTTATGTGATTAATGCCATTGTTCTTACATTTATACTAAATCAAATCTAATAAAGATGTTATCATATTTGAAGTGTACAAATAAACATTACATTGTCGTTTACGCTTGAATTAAATCTGAAGGGATTGAATTTTGACTTGGAAACTATGCAACAAGTTTATCAATGTGACTTCAACATGGAAAACACTCTTTTGAATGGATTTCCTACACAAGTTTTCCCAATTTCTTTTATACTCTTTTCAAATGTACAAGTGTTCTCATCTTCTATTGGTCTTAAGATTAATTAAAGGCATTGAACTTTGACTTGGAAACTATGTAGCAAGTCCTTATAGTGTTTTGAATCTGGAAAATGCTGCTTTTGGATGGAAGTCCTGCACCTCATCTCAAGGTCTGTTATTTTGGCTATATGAAGGCACTTTTCTTGTACCTACAACTAGAAATTTTCTTGTGATGATAGAAATATACCCTACAATTCATTTTCAAGTAATTGGAGTTTGGAGGATGGCTTCTAAATGCCTACCATTTTCTTTTAGTCTTTCATGCTTCATTCTCATCCCAACTCAACTGTTGGGGCACTTGCATACATAGCTCCAAAAGTTTTGTCCAATAAAGAATATGATGGCAAGGTAAGCAAGGCCTCAAGAAAATTATGCTTACTCCTTGCTGTAATTTATAGAGGCAATTATGACTTATTTGAATTAGTAGCAACTAACGATCATTAGATTAAACAAATTTAAAATCAAATGAGCTTATTGTGGTCTGTGACGCTTCTTTTTGTTTTATATGATGTTTACTTTTGGATTCTGGATTTTAAAGATAGCAGATGTATGGTCATGTGGTGTGACTCTTTATGTTAACATCAAAGGTGGTTGTGGTATGTTTTAACATCATTATCCTAAAAGGCCTTCTTATAGTTAGCTCTTCATTTCCCTTCCCTATAAGACTTGTAGCAGCTTTCCATAAGTAAACCACGAAGTTTACATCAAGTCATTTTAGTTCCCTTTTTCAATCGTTTTTACCCTCCAACAACAACTTATCGACATATTATTGCATCCTCTTAAAGTAATTGCTAGTTTTAAATTTAAATTAATATTTAAACAACTAATTTATGAGATTTAAACATACATATTTATTTATGTTATGAAGTGATATTGTGACCATATTTGGTCCATGCCCCACTATTCGCTGCTCTCCCCTAGGTTTGTTCAACTATATCTATGGTCATTGGTTATCCATCTGATATGGTGAGTCGTAACGATGGTACGAAACAAAAAAAGGAACAATCATATTTAAAGCGTACTATAACCATCTAATATGGTGAGTTGTAAAGATGGTACGAAATAGTATGGTGAGTTGTAAAGATGGTACAAAAAGGAACAATCATATTTAAAGCATACAAAAGTACAATTGTATATGAGGTTGTTGGCGTTACCATCAATGAGGTGAATGTATGCCATATATTGGATTGGGTGGGGTGGGTTGGGTTGAGTTGGGGTGGTACAAAATAAATGTCATAGTAGTGGTTGTCTCTTTTTCTGTATGACAAGAAAAAACAATTAAGTTGCAATGATTTGTATTTAAGAGTATTGTAATGTTATAGTGATGTTTTACTTTAAATTGATGTTTGTATGATAAGAAAAAGCAATTAAGTTGTAATGATTTGTATTTAAAAGTACCATAATGTTATATTGATGTTTTAGTTTAAATTGATGTTTCGGTGATTGTATGATTTATATTTTTATTAAAAGTAAATGTTACGAAAAAAACATATAAAATTTAATTTTCAAAAAATATATTTTTATAAAAAAATATATAAAAATAAATTTTATTAAAAAGAAAAGGCAATTTTTTTTTTCCAAAAAAAAAAATCGCAACTTATTAAAAAATTACATTCCTCATATGAATCACTATCATTTACTGATCAATGTCCATTTTCTCAATTCTTCAGCACAAAAATGATTTACAAAAAAGATAATAATTGATTTAGAAATCAAATTATATCCAATCCATATGATATCAAAATCAATAGAACTACAATCAACCAAAGTTGTATCTTGTAGGTTTACACAGAAAGTAGTTTTATTTCACATAACATTCATCAAAGTATATAAACCTTGATCTACAAAACTGTACAATCAGCCAGTATCCCTAATTCATCAAAGACTATGAAGAGTATATATATTATCTAAACTCGGCCTTTATCCACATAGTAGAATCCATCAAAACTGTTACCAAAATAAGTTTTAAACCTTCAAAAATAAAATGTCAAAGATAGATAAGTCATTAACAAAAACTGTCACAAAGTGTCATTTAGCCATCAAAAGATAAATAGTCAGCACGAAACACCATTGAGTCTCATGACTCTCCCCCCATCCATTATCCTAGAAAATCTGAAAAGTCTCATAAGTTCCAGTTCCTCTGAACTCCTTGATTTTCCAATGCTCTTCTTCCACATTAGCACCTGCACTAGCTAATGCATCAGCTTTAGAGTTCCTTTCATGGTAGATATGCTTAAATTCAACTTTTACAAGGAAATTAGAAATGTGGATCACCTCCTGCAAGACCTGAGTAAGAAGAATATTATAAATCCCGTACTTACCAGATACCCAGTTGATCACCAACTGTGAATCCCCAAAAATCTGCATAGTTTGAACCCCCTTCCTCAAAGCCAAAATGATAAGCAACTTTAAAGCTAAGAGCTCAGCAAAGTTATTGGTACCCAACCCCAGTCCAACAGAGAATGTGAAAAAGTGCTCATTTGATATATACAAAATACCACCAGCCCCATAGATCTATGACATTCCTGCTGCCGAGCCATCAAAATACCCCCAGGGTGATGCTTTGTCAATATTTTCATTGACAACCAATCTCATGTTCATAACTCTGTTATCCAAGGGATAAGAAGTTAGTAACCCCAAACATAAGGTTGTTACCACATAAGTCTTTGGCTGAATATCTTCAAAACAACATTGATTTCTAGCCTTCCATATGAACCAAGAAACAATAACGGGTAAAGATCTGTACCTGATATCAACCT
Source organism: Pseudotsuga menziesii (assembly GCA_001517045.1). Lineage (NCBI taxonomy): Eukaryota > Viridiplantae > Streptophyta > Pinopsida > Pinales > Pinaceae > Pseudotsuga > Pseudotsuga menziesii. Next base: position 66,108 of record LPNX010203749.1, on the reverse strand, counting down.
TCAATACTCAATTCTTTATACAGTCTACAATAGATATACCTTATCATAAATTTAAGTATCTTAACTTGTCCTCGATTTTAGACCAAACCCTCCTCGTAAATGAACATTCGAAACCAATATGAGCATTTGTTTCAGACTCCATTTTACAAAGATAACACCTACCAGGTCCCTCTCTACCTTTTCTACACAGAACATCCCATGTAAGTGCTTTCCCTGAAAATAAAAACCAACAGTAGATTTTTGTTTTTAGTGGACATTTAAGTTTCCATAACCACTTCCACCACCAGGAGCTTTCCATCTCATTCCTATCTTGAATAAGATGAAAATAACTAGCTTTGGGAGTGTACTGACCTGTTTTAGATAAACTCCATACCAGCTGATATATGTCATTTGGTTAAAATGTGTTTTAACAATGCAAAGGTGTTGAATAAATATTTTTCCAAAAAAATATGATAATATAAAAATTCAAACCAATATGACGTTATTGGAAAGACAAATTTGAATTTGTGTTCTATGCAATGGTTATGGGTTGTTGTCAAGATGCCAAAGAAGTGAACCTATCATATAGTAACAAGAAGTGGTAAATATTAAATTAAATTAAATTAAAGAATGGCCTTAAGGGATTGTGGGAGTTATTTTCCAACCTATTGGTGTAAGGTTGTAAGGACATGGTAAATATTAAATCAAAATAAATTAAAGAATGACCTTAAGGGGAGTTATTTTCCTTCTTATTGGTGTAAGGTTGTAAGGACCTCTTTCAACATGATAATTGCAAATGTTTGAACAGGTGAGAAATCAACACAGATAGGGTTCCATGTCACTTGTTCTAATGGGTGTGGTAGTAATGTGGATATATCCAAATGTTTGGACAAGTTTTCGATGGTTGAATAATTGGGTGTGATGATAGGAAGATTAAGGTCTTGGGATATATCGACGGGGGCTTATGACCATAAAGCCATTGATTTGCAGCTAGACTATGATAATTGATTTAACTGTTATCCCTTTAAGTTTAACAGAACGTGGTTAAATGGGGTGTATTTTTGTTCCCTTGTGAGGGATTGTTGGTTGTCATACTCTGAACAAGTCTCATAATCTCCTTTGTAGAATTTGATTAAGAAGCTAAATATTTCAAAAGTGGAGGTGGCGAAATGGGATAGAGAAAGAAAGAAGGAAAATGATAAAGATTGGGGAATACATCGAAAAAAAATAGCAAAGTTAGAAAGCAGATTGGACGGGGATTGCAAATCTAATAATCTTGGAGCATCACAGAGCCAAGATCTTAGTGATGACCGAAGGCACTTGGAGACTTAAAATTAGAGCTATATGGATTAGAGAAGGTGATTGTAACACTAAGTTCTTTCATCGGTAAGCTTCTCACCGAAAGAATGTGTTATCACTAGAGTCTGCAAAATATATGTCATTGGTTAAAACGTGTTTTAACAATGCAAAGGTGTTGAATAAATATTTTTCCAAAACAAATGATAATATAAAAATTCAAACCAATATGATGTTATTGGAAAGACAAATTTGAATTTGTGTTCTATGCAATGGTTATGGGTTGTTGTCAAGATGCCAAAGAAGTGAACCTACCATATAGTAACCAGAAGTAGTAAATATTAAATTAAAGAATGGCCTTAAGGGATTGTGGGAGTTATTTTCCAACCTATTGGTGTAAGGTTGTAAGGACATGGTAAATATTAAATCAAAATAAATTAAAGAATGGCCTTAAGGGGAGTTATTTTCCTTCTTATTGGTGTAAGGTTGTAAGGACCTCTTTCAACATGATACTTGCAAATGTTTGAAAAGGTGAGAAATCAACACAGATAGGGTTCCATGTCACTTGTTCTAATGGGTGTGGTAGTAATGTGGGTATAGCCAAGTGTTTGGACAAGTTTTCAATGGTTGAATAATTGGGTGTGATGATAGGAAGATTAAGGTCTTGGGATATATCGATGGGTGCTTATGACCATAAAGCCATTGCTTTGCAGCTGGACTATGATAATTTATTTAACTGTTATCCCTTTAAGTTTAACAGAACGTGGTTAAATGGGGTGTATTTTTGTTCCCTTGTGAGGGATTGTTGGTTGTCATACTCTGAACAGGTCTCATAATCTCCTTTGTAGAATTTAATTAAGAAGCTAAATATTTCAAAAGTGGAGGTGGCGAAATGGGATAGAGAAAAAAAGAAGGAAAATGATAAAGATTGGGGAATACATCGAAAACAAAATAGCAAAGTTGGAAAGCAGATTGGACGGGGATTGCAAATCTAATAATCTTGGAGCATCACAGAGCTAAGATCTTGGCAATGACCGAAGGCACTTGGAGACTTAAAATTAGAGCTATATGGATTAGAGAAGGTGATTGTAACACTAAGTTCTTTCATCGGTATGCTTCTCATTGAAAGAATGTGTTATCACTGGAGTCTACACCTAGACTACTAAGGCTCAAAGTCCAGATAATATTGAAGTTTTTAGTCAAGTGACTAGGTTTTGGATTATGAATATCTTCTAAGGTAAAGTGGTGATCAGGCATAAGGTAATCAAGCAGCAGAGATGACTAAGCTATGAGCAAACAAAAAGACTATGAGTATGCATGATATAAGGAGAAAGATTCAGATTTAAGAATGCATAATAAACATTAACCCATTCATAAGTATTCTAGGATAGAAAACATTTATTAGAGAATGAAATTATGAATCAGGTGCTCATACTGAACATAAACATTCATTATGATAAAAGAACAAAATGGGCTCATCTCAAATATAATATCATTCCAAGATAGTCTTTGTATAATCCATTAAAAGCTAAAATACATGCATGATAGATGATATCCTATAGCCTGATCTTCCAAAACTATTTCCTAATTCCTTTCCTATTCTTCTTTGTCATATCTATACAAAATGTTTTGAAACATAAACAGTTTTGGGATCCAAGATTTATGGATCAAATAAACCAAAAATAGAAAAGATGATACATACTCTATCTATATCTATGACTTGTAACATAAAGTCTTCCATCTATCATAAACAGTTGGAAAATGATGATGAATAACATAACATAAAATATGCCATCTATCATTTCGAAGATTCTAGAAATATGACGTGATTCCTATGCCTACATAGTCTTAACGGACTTTATGTTGTATTCAAACATGATCAGTCAAAGCTTCCTAACTGCTTTAACTAACAATGTCAATCCATCAAGTTCCTGTGATCTCCTCTGCAACCGAGAGTAGTCTGCATCCATAGTTTGAACCTTGGTTTTGAGTTCTTTATTCTGGCCAATAAGCTCCTCATTTTGTTGTTGAGTGAGCCTCTTTCTTCTTAGTAATTCCTTGGAAGATGTTATAACTTATTGATAGATTGCATTGATCTCTTCTAGATCTTCCCTCAGCCTCCTGTTTGCTATCATTAACTTTTCATTCGAATCATTTAGATAACCATTTTGATCCTTAAAATATTGTAATTATTTTTTCAAGACTTCAACTTCTGACATGATTCCATAACTTTTTGATATGCAGGATCCTCATGTTCATTTAGTTCTTCAATATCTGATGGTTTTGAATAAGTACATATTTCAAATTCAAAAAAAATATGTTTACCTTTATCTTTATAAGCTTCCGCGGGAAACTATGGTGCATGCCTCAATTCTTCCTGAATCTCCTCAAGGGTTTGATCTACTGTATGATACTCTTCATCTGCAAACTATATGTCTTCATTGCTGTAGGAGTCTTCTATGATAGTTACAACATCATTTTGAAACTTTGAATTAAGGATGGCCTTCATATTCATCCTTAGTTTATTCTTTGGCCTAGTTTTTTGTCTCCAATCTCTTCCCCAATTATTTGGAGCAGGGGTATCATCATTTTTTTGTACTAGAATAAAGTTGTCGAGCCATGCTATTTTCTTCAACGTCCCTGGGAATATTGGGAGTAGTCATTTATTCCTTTTGAAACTCACAAACCAATTCCTCATGTACCTCTATTTTTGAAATTTCTGACATAGGCTCATTATCAACATGGGCTTCATCTTCCGATTGATTGCTTGCATGTTTGAACATTCTCTTCCGCCCTCTCAAAACCATGTATCTATTCTCTATATCTTTACCATCAATATGCATTTGGGATTCGAGCATCTTTGGCTCAAAACCAGGACAAAACAAAAAATGTTGCCAGGATCTATCCAACTTATTTAATTGGGTGATTATCATCAATTTGATTCAGTCATGATGAAAAACATAATGAATGGTATGGTCGGGATGATTTCCCTTATGACCATTTTTTCTAGGCTCTTAAATAAATAGTAAGGAAGATTTGACCTAGATTCCCCATTCAGATGCAACAAAAATATCAGATGATACCTGAACACTATCACAAATCAACCTTCATAGGTGATGTAGCACTGGACAACATTAAGCCAATCCCTCCATTCTGGTTTTACATTATTCAAATGAATTCTTCTACCCCAATATAGTTTTTCATAAGTAGGACACAAAAACATGCTTAAATCAAATTCAAATAAATGTTTTTTAAACCATCTTTCACCTTCGAGGGTTATGCCCATTGCTTCTGTAATTGTGGCTACATTTACTTTAAAACTTAAGGTTTGAAAACTGAAAAAAGAATCATTAAAATTCTTTACAAAAGCATTTGTCACCTCCATATTATGACCACTGATCCTTTCAAAGAATGAAAACCACCCCGCGTTCTGTATCATTTCTGTACATTTAGGGAAGTCTTCGACCCACTTAACATTTGTTGGTTCAAATATGCATATTTTACCACTTCCTTTCTTCATCACGATAATTTTTTCTCCTGCTAGGTCACGTCTTTGAATTTGGTGATTGTTTGTTACGGAGAGAAATTCCTATGGCTTGGGGTACCACAAGAGACAGCTTGACTCCAGAAATCAATCTTTCCCAATATGCAATAGAAATTAAATGTCTAACACTAAAGGATCAGACCTCATACCTTATTCCGGACGGTTTAAGTAGATCCTCGTTGAGCTTTCCAATCTTCAGCTTGAATTGCTATATTACTTCCTCATCAACAAGTAAACAATACAAGCATACTATATATCATGGTGTTAGATCTATTCTAGCATATATAATCAATAATGTATAAGCATTTGACATATTCCCATGGATAAAATATTCATTCAAATACACATCATTGGACAGGAAAAGATATTTCTATTAATATAAATCAGAGATTACAAGATAGATACAACCTCTGACGGTACGTCTGTGAAACGAAGAAACTGAATCCCCCACTTGGTCCTCCACCACTTCAATCCTCCATCTCTTGATAGCAAGCTCACTAGCAAAAGGCAAGCTTGCGAAGAACACAACAGTGCTCCAAGGGACAAAGGGATGCAGACTCAAGCATAAGTTTCGGCAACAATGGACTATAGTTTCTTTGCTCTCAATTCTCTCTGATGCCTTCAATGTACCAAGGGCTTCCTTATATAGCTTTCAAAGGGATACTAAAAGGTTGAATCCGTGCGATCTCAAGGCATATGGAAGGCCAGGAGTCAAATGAGTCAGATCCATGTTAAGGAAAACTCCAAAAGGATTTGGATTATGCACACATCCCGATGTACGCGGTTATCAGGGTCAAACCCGCATATGTACGCGGTTATAGGTTTAAAAGCCGCGTATATCATTTTTCATATGTTTGTGGCGATGATCAAGGAAACATCAAAGGACAAAAAGTGGTCCATGGGGTCTAATGAGTTTGCAGTGGGCTAGGGGAAGGCCATACAAAGTGTGATTCACCTAGAGTGGTGAAATCCGCTATAACAGATGCCCCTTAATGTATGAGATCAGAGGGGTCATACGATGGCCGAAATACATTATAAGTCCATCCCAGAAGTGGAGTGATGAAGGATCCCAAATGGAAGACCAACCACCCAATCAGCATAGTACAATAATACAACTCTGCATATAACTACAAGTACATATAGCAGTCCCGGATACATAAGAGTACAATGGCCATGAATAGGCATAATACATGATATCACATATGTGGTCATCACCACGTACAATATACATAGATCAGAATCTCCATGATGAAGATATACAAAGGACCATAATCTCCAAAATGGCTGAAGATATATAATATATCAAGATCTCCATAGTGGCTGGAAATGTCTGACATATACTGGAATCAAGTCACGAGAGCTGATATCTCATGAACACTGGCACGATCAAGGGGGTAGCATATAAGAGATGCCACCAATCTGGAAAGTCTTCTACACAAACCACTACGAGTACATGTCCTACTATGCGAATAGAGGTGTCGAGGTCGAACATAGTAGTCCATCGTCTGATTACCAGTCATTTATGTATACCGTTAATAGACGCGAGATCACCCACCGATAATGAAAATGGGAATCAAGGTACTAGAGTGCAAACTAACAAGTGTGAATAAATGTGTTGAGGTCAAACACTTGAGAGGATCCATCGATCAGGGGACATTGATGTATTTCCAAGAAACTGTTGATGGCAAGAGAACCTGCCACTAATGACTGCAAGTCTCAAGGCACTCACAATGACTCTAGATTCCAATCCCAGAATAAATGATCTGAAGTCGATGGGATGAAATCCACTGGAAGAAGGGCATTAAGGCATCCCCCATCATCCAACATGAGGTACTCAGCAAAGCTGTATAATGTAAAAGGACTCGATCATAAGGTGCATGAACCAGTAACTGTACCGGGAATGGCCGACATGAAAAGTCAAGATAACTGAGGAATGGATGATACAGGTTTCAACTTCCTTCAAACAAGAGCATAATGGCATATGGTGACTGAATGAAGGCAGCATAGACTCGATATACAAACTGGGACATCTCTGTGACACAGGAGGCATCAACAGAGGCTCCATAGGGACTGGAAGCTTAACCAGTCGGTGGAGATAAACTCAGATAAATGAGTACAGTTCCTAAAGTCAAACTATAACCCAACCAATGGATGTGATATACAGTGCTCTGTTCGAAGGCGACACGACTCGACAGCTGCCAAAGATAACATCTTTCCTTTTCTGGCTTTTTGGTTTTTTGATTTTTTTGGACTTTTTCAGTTATTTGAAAAGCTTGAAAAAAGAATAAACTAGCTTTATAGTTACAAACTAGGAGGGGACAAGTGTCATAAAGGCAAACAAACTAGTTCCAAGCAGTGGAACATACCTATGCTCAATGCAAGGATACATGTGTAGGATATCGACACTCGGGGGAAAATCCCCTCCCGGTAAAAAGGGAAATCTAGCTGCGAAGGATATAAAAAATGGCTCTGCATGGCTAGACATGAGACAAGCTCAGGCTATATGGCTGAAACGCAATGTCAGGGGAGCCGACATAAAGCTCAATAAGGTAGGCAAAGCTCATGATAATGCATTCACAATTTGACATGAGGGAGTCCTGAGGGAAATAGGCTAGCATAAGATCAAGAGGAGTATGAGGCTCTTGCGAAATGTCATGGCAGTACTATACAACGGACTCCCACACCCTAAAGGAGAAAACGTTGGCATGGGAACCAAATGCAAACAAGGCGCTAACTAGGGTACCCATGTAAGGTGAAGCTCTACCAGTCGTATCATGCCACTTCTAAAGCAACAAGAAGGTTCCACGACATAATAGAGTGGGTTCGTACCTAAGGACATGGTGATATGGTCATAAGGTCATGCAAAATGCAAACGGTGGTGAACCTAACCTATATGCCAGTTTAGACATGATACCTAAGATCAGCATGAACGGGTCAATCCAAAGGCTCAAACGACACTGCAAAAAGGTCTTCTACATCACAAATTATGTCAAAAATGGTCCAAAATGGTTATAAAATGTCGAAACTATAGGAAAGGGGGTAAAAATTTTCAAATATTTGAAATTTTTTCTATAAATAGTAAAAAATATAAATCATTTGAAACTTTTACCCATTTGAGCTCTGATTTTCAACTGCAAATTCCAGGAGATCCAGCCGGCGGAATTCACAACCGTTTCTTCCAGGTATTTACTCACGCTCTCCTCTTGCATTTTGATGTAATTTTTGTGAATTTTCATGGTTAAATGAGGTTTTTAAGCCATCCCAAATTATGCGTTGCGACCCATGCGAATATCAAGGCTTTTTCCACGTATAGGGCTGGCTATACGTGGAAAAGGGGCTAAAACCCGCGTACATACGCGGCTGTTTGCAAAACAGTCGTTTATGAGGCCGCGCATAAGGTTTTCTAGTAAACTAATGGGAAAATTTCCAAATTTTCTTGCAAGATGGTGCTAGAGTGGAGAGAGCGCGAACATGGTGAAGTAGAGGAAGCAGTAAGGGTCAACTTAATGGCTCAGCAAGCTTTACGTGCAATCAGACTCTACAAGTTTTGGTGTCTTGGTGGTTTGAGGGCCAAACCAAGACTGCTATAGATGCTGGTAGACTATTGGGATCTAGACTCGGAGTCCTTCCGTATAGATGGGATGTCCCTCACCATAGAGGTGGAGGACATATACTTTATAACTGGTCTTTCTAGACAAGGGGAGGTGGTGAACGTTCGTTCCCAAGGTGGGCCAGGAGGTGGTCTTACTATCGATGAGTACATAGCCATGTACTGCTACCCAGATACTGAGAAGGTGGGGAGTCAAGTCCCTGCCAATGCTATACAGGTGCTGGGCCTAAAGGCCATATTACTGACACTAGGCAGGATAGCAGGCTTAGCATCACTCCATCAGGCCTCATGGCCGCAGATGTTCTACGCGGTGGAGTGTATGAGACCCACCATCTATGACTGGAGTACTACACTACTGAGCAACATGAAACATCAGCTCAGTGAGTGTAAGGCAGGCAGGATATGGAACTTCAGGTTCAGCAGTATTCTGAGCACGTTTTTCTTCGAGCGTGTTCCAGGATTGAGCCCTAGAGTGGACATTCCTCTCCACGGGGTTCGAGATCCGGCCCAACGGTGTTGGGCGGACGCTATGCGTAGACTGGGGGGTGGTAGGGTGGCCAACCCATATCCCGTTGACTTCTTTCCATGGTGGTGATGACAGATTGTTGCCATAGATGACTACCCCTATGCAGGGATAGATTTCCGGGGGGATCCGAACATGCCATTGCCACCAAGATAGGCATATGGAGACATAGGTAACGAATCTCGACCCTCACTCTCTTTTTTAAATTTTTTTTTTTAAGTTATTTAATTTTTTTGTGTTTTCTTGATTATGTGGAATCAAAAAGACATGTTTTTGCGTGACAATACATAGTGACATCTACCATTTATGTGCAGATGTGGGACCACGACGGCCAGAGGGCTTCGCTCGTCATAGACGAAGGGGAAGAGGAGATGACATCACGGGTGTGGATGTGGAGCGAACGCTCCAGAGCATTCATACCAACTTTGTGAGACTGACTCATAGAGTTCCCATGGCGCAAGTCGAGGACTTGCCTGAGGCCATACAATGGCAGGTGGTGGGTGTACCATGCGCATGGGTGCGTTTATTCCGGCGGCTAGCTAGAGCCGTAGTGACGTTCCATGATCACAACCCTCCTCCTCCTCCACAGGATTAGACACCTGGGAGTGTATATGTTTTGTACTACCGTGTATTATATGATGGTGGCTTTAAAAGCTCCAAATTTTGTATCATGACACTATGTATTACCACATTTTTGATGTATATAGAAAATTTTTATGGTGATCGATTTTATTTATTTACATGTGTAAATGTGTGTTTATGATTAATTTATTATGAATGAAACAAATGCCAATCTAACACGTAGTTAGCATATGAGTCAGCAACTTGATTATTATTTCTTGGAATGTGTATATATGTTATACTATCAAATTGTCGTTCTAGCAATCTCACACGTAAGAACCTTCTCAATAATGTCGGATCTCTAACATGGTACAAACCATTGAGCCATGACACTACTAAATCCGAATCAAGACGTACCTCAAGAGATAGAATACCATGTAGAATGGCATCCCGTAGAAGCTCAATAACAGCGCTATATTCAGCACCATTGTTGGAAGATGGCCGTAGAGATACACCTCTTGAAGATAGTACCTAACCCATAGGAGTGTAAATCACCCAAGCAGCAGAGGTTGAGTGTTGAGTGTGACGGCTTGCACCATACGTGAATCCTATGTAGGTGGAAGATTCCATTGACATCTGCCAAAAGAAACGGAAACTAATCACAAACCCGATCAAGATAAGAAAAAGACCTAACTATGCAAAGTTGTACACTAATAAACAACAAGCATCCTTGGATAAAGATCATGCATAGTATTTTTTGAGATAGAGCCCATTTCTAGGCTCCGCCAAAGCTGTCCCTTCGTAATCTACTAACTCATAGGCACCCTTCTCTAACACATGCTTGACCACGTAAGGACCACGCCACATAGGATTAAACTTCCTTGCCCCCAAGGGTTATTTCTGTTGATCCCACAAAAGGACCAAGTCTCCTTCACTAAACACTCTTGGATGGACAGACTTATCGTACTGGACCTTAACGCGACGTTTATTAACCTCTAGAGCCACCAAGGCATCCCGATGCTTCTCATCAAGTTGCTCAAGGTGAACCAAACGCTCCTCCAAAGGTGAAATGTCTGGTAAGAGTTCCACAGCTAGCTTCAACGAAGGAATCTCGCATTCAACCAGCAATATCGACTCCACTCCATGAACAAGCTGATATGGAGAAAAACCAGTGGCAGTCTTAACCACGGTTTGATATGCCCACAAAGCAGGATATAACATAATGTGCCAATTCATCTTGCTTTGTGCGATGGTTCATTGGAGAATGGATTTGAGTGATTTATTCACTACCTCTACCTGTCCATTCGCCTAAGGGTAGTAAGAAGAGGAGTGCTCTTGCTTATGCCCTAACTTGGATGCCAACTCTTCCATCATACGGTTCTGAAAGTGCGAGCCATGGTCAGTGACAAGCTCTTTCGGAATCCCGAATCGAGTAATAATTTGGTTGAATACGAAGTGAGCGGCTGTCTCACCATCAAATTTTACTGTAGGCATAGCCTCAACCCATTTTGTGAAGTAATAAATAGCCACTATAATATGATGGTGCCCCCCAGTTGAAGCTGGGTTGGAATCCATAAAATCGAGCCCCCACTTAGTGAAGGGACCGGCGGTGATAATGGGATGTAACGAGGTAGGTTTCGAGTGCATATTGTGTGCGAACACCTGGCAAGGGTGGTACCTCTTGACCGCATCAACACAATCTTTAAAGATCGACGGCCAGAAATAACCCGCTCTCAAAATATTTTGAGCTGTAGAAAGCCCAGATAAATGACCACCACACGCCCCTCCGTGGCAATAATTCAGCACAACCTCAACCTCGTCATGAGTTAAACAACGTCGTAAAATGGAATCTACCCCATGGCAGTACAAAGTATTGTCCACTATAAGGTAGTTCTTAGAGACGTGACGCAATCGTCGTCGTTCATCTCGCGAGAGGTGAGTAGGGGTCCTCTGTGTTTGCAGATATACTATGATATCCCCATACCATGGGTCTAACATTGAGATTAAGAAGATGTGTTCATCAACAAACATATCTTCACAAACCAACTCCTCGCCCTCGCTCAGAAAATCCGATATAAGTTCTGCAAAGATTAAAGATTTCTTCAATTTTGCCGAAACAAACTCGAGATCAGACTCTTGCAGAATGACAATCCATTTATTATATTTTCCCCCAGTCATCCTTCATGTGAGGATGAACTGAAATGGATTGACATGGGCCACAACCAAGGTCTGGCGAAGGAGAATATAATGTCTCAAACGCTGAACCGCATGTACGGTAGCTAAAGCAAGCTTTTCAACATGAGAATAACGAATCTCTGTGTTAATAAGGTTTCGGCTCAGATAATATATGACATGCTCTTGGAGCTCCTCATCCTCTTGAACCAAAACCATACCAATCATCTCTAAATATGTGGCCACATATAATAAGAAATCACGGCTATAATCCGGAGGACTAATCACCGGGGCTGTTGCTAGGGCTCGCTTAAGTGCATCGAAGGACTCCTGGGCTCGCTCATCCCACTCAAAGGGAGTATCCTTCTTCAAGAGACGCATGAAGCCTCTAGTCAAATTGGCAAAGTTAACAACAAATCTTCGTAAGAAGTTTTCCATGCCTTGCAAACACTGAAGATGACGAATATTCTTCGGGGGAGACAACTAAAGTATTGCCTCAACCTTCAAAGGGTCGACTCTTATACCCTCTTTCGAAACGATGAATCCTAACAAACGACCTGACTTCACACAAAAGATGCACTTATGAGGATTTAATCTAACTGAATAGTGACAGCATCTTTCGAATACCAATCTCAAGTGATAGGGATGACACATTCTCATACGAGAATGAGCAGTGAGGTCATCCAAAAATACTTCAATAATAAACTTGATATCGTGGAAGATCAAGGTCATCGCCCGCTGAAGTGTAGCTCCGGCGTTTTTAAGGCCGAAAGGCATTTTACGATATGCAAATGTTCCCCAAGGGCAAATAAATGCAGTCTTGTGTTGGTCCTCAAGTTTAATCTGGATTTGATTATATCTGGAAAAGCCGTCCATAAAGGAGAACACCTCGCTACCCGCACACTCATCCAAAATCTGATCAATAAATGGTGTGGGGAAGTTATCCTTAGGACAGGCACGATTCAAATCACGGAAATCAGTGCATATGCAGATCGCTCCCTGTTTCTTATCCATCGGAACGGGGTTTGAAACCCACTCCGTCAAGGGAACGGGATAGATGAAACTGGCTTTCAACAGCTTCTCTATCTCTGCCTTAATGGCGGGTGCTTTCCTAGGATTCACGGCATGTAAACGTTGTCGAACAGGCTTAGCGTTGGGGTAAGTATTAATCTCATGTTCGACAATTCGAGGGTCAATACCTGGCATCTCGTTGTAAGACCAAGCAAAAATATCACGGAATTCCTTGAATAGCTCAGTATATTCTAGAATCTCAGCATGGGAACATTCCGCCCCATTATAGACATTCTCAATTGTGCCAGGATTGTGAGAAATGTTGATAGGAATCGTTGCCGATATGTTCGCCATGTTTCCATTAGCCATTGGACCAAGAGAGCTTAATGGAACCACAGGACTACCAACTTTCTAACTAAGAATATCCCTATAATCCTCATGCTCCAAATGGTCAAGCACTGGAAGAAAGTACGATCTATGATGAAGTTCCTCCCGTGGTGGCTCAACTCTCGACATAGCCTCGATAATCGCTTCATCTGAAGGGAAAACCGTATCAAGGTAGTCGTGGGCATGAGAAGACTATACTGCCCATGCTGGCAGCACATAAGGGTCTTCCTCCTCCGTCCACGAAGAGGAAGAACAAGGCTCTGCAACACGCTTGAGATTATCTTGATAAGCTATCATAGTTGCAGGCAACGGCACGCTCGTCTCGATGGGCTCACTCGAAGCACTTGGCGTAGGAAGAATCCAAGGATCTTCCATATGGGTCGTGTGAAAAGACACCAAGGTCGTAGATGTCGAATCCTCATCGGAACAAGATCCTACCATGAGGATCAGTGCAGGACAACTAAAGCTTCCCATGAGGGATGGATACATTCCTACACCCACACTCCCAGTTGCCGGCTGAGAATTCTCAACGATCAGGATCGTAGCTCCCAAGGATGTGGTAACAGACAGATTCTTGAATGCCATTTGATCAATCATTACAATCTTCCCGTTATGTGGAAAGCATACAACGCAGAACAAGGAAGAAGCAACGGCTTGCATACTATACATCTAGTTCCTACCTAGCAAGAGATTGTAGTCAAGGGGTGCATCAACCACCTCAACCTCTATCGCAATGGTCTTCCCCCCCAAATGGACTTTAAGGGAAGGGAGGATACCGTGCGGCCTAAAATACCTCCCATCAAACGAAGTTAACATAGTCGCTGATTTAGGCAGCTTAGGAGAACCCGGACCCTTCCAACAGGACAAAGACATCACAGAAGCCGCAGCGCCCTTGTCAATCACAGTATGCTTGACGATCATATTAAGACATTCTACGTGCACCAAAAGAGACACATAGTAGGGCAAGTGAGGCTGCAGTCTTGTGGTTTCAAATTTGATCACTGAGGAAGAATCATCTCCATTCACACCAAGGGCAGAAAGCAATGCCTTCCTTTGCGAAGGACAAATCTGAAGCACTTCCAATGCAGACATCGCACAAGGAGTGTGGCCCAAATCCTCAACAAATGAATAATTCTGGGCGGCTCGGGCATTTGGATTATGCCCCAAATGCTTAAGGACTCCCTTAGGAATGCGAGGTGCAGCCTCAGGTTTATCCGCAGGTTTCTCAATGCGCAAAGGGGTTCCTGGTGGATCAGGCTCTTTTCCTGGGCTGGGTTGTGACGAACTATAATCTTTCGCATGAGTCACAAATTTCACAGCACAGACCATGTTAATGCACCCACGAGCACTAGTCTCTGGTGGATCATTCTCACTAGACTGGTCATGGGAATTCGAGTTCATATTCTGGTTATGCGGTAAAGGGTTCGTTAGCACAGCTGGGCCTTGTGCTAAGAATCACGAAGCTTCATCAATCTGAGGGCACAAGTAAGTGAGGTGATCGTTCTTACATAACTTGCAAGGGAACTTAACCTTACGTTTAGCTTGCTTGTCCCCCCTAGCATTTCTATCGTTCTTGTCATTGTTGTTAGCATTCTCATTCTTATTCCCACCCTTTCGATTGTTATTTTTACCCTTTTTTCTATTATGTCCGGGCTGTTGGTTACCCTTCTGGTTTGACGATTGCACAGAAAGTACATTCACCGTTTGGGTGGGTTGAGAAGAAGCCGTAGCTTGTCTCGAAGTAGATTGGTTGATTGACAACCGACCAACTTGTTTTGCAACCGAATCCACAGGTTTCGCACTTGCACAACCCACAATTCCATCAGCATGTGGTCCAGGTTTGACTTTGGGATCGAAACTGGAACGAGGAGCGTTGGGAATAATCTCATACAACAAACTGGACTGAGCATAGATCAAGTCCAGTTCCTGCACCCTAAAGATTGCTTGTTCCTCATTCTGCACTCCGGATGTGGAAACATCCTTCACTATATATGGCAATAATGACTTGAGGAACCACTCGAGAAGGAACTACGGCGGTATAAAGGATTTAATTAATCTCTTCTGTCTACGCCACTCTTGAATATGATCAAAAATATGGGTGGCTTTATCTTGCCGAAATGTTGACAAGAGTTCAGTACCAACATCATAGCATACTGGTAGCTGGAAGTGATTAAGAAAAGTCATCGCAAGGTCGTCGAACACCGTAAAAGCACCCCTAGATAACTCTATATACCATTTCGCAATAGGCCCTGTGAGGGTGCGTTGAAATAGTCTCAAGCGGACTGAGTCCTGATGTAATGAATTCGAAGAGCACCATAGGTGAAACGTAGTAATGTGTTTGCTCGGATCCTCTCTCGGTTTTCCTTCGAACTTAGGTATGTCCGAAGGAAGCTTGGTAGGGATAGCCGGCCAAGCCGGGTCATGTGCAACAAGATCATTCGTAAGTCTCGATAAGTCAGGTAGATTAAGCGTCGCGAGGAAAGGGAGCCTAGGATGATGAGGTCTATGGACTGCTCCCTGGTTCATATAGGATTGATTACCACCATGGCCTTGGCCATAGTGTCCTCCTCCTGTCTGATCCATATAGGGTGGCGTGGAAGTACCATAGTATGGTGGACCTTGACTAGTAGGAGCTACAAAGCCATAATTAGGAGAGTAAGCAGGTTGTTGATACCCGCCTCCATAAGGTGAAGAAACCTGTCCATACTGCGTCCCATAATAAGGTCCATAGGTCATCGCATGCGATGCCCATGAGACACTTCGTAGGTAGGAAGATACGCTCCAGAAGTAGGAATATACATACCGAAAGTAGGGATATATGCCACGGAAGTAGTAATCTGAACTCTAGAAGCATGCACATAACCTCCCGAAGCAATGGGCGGTATGTAAACTTGAGACACAATTGGTCTAGTAATCGCAGTATGGACCTGACTTGTAGCCATGTGCCTACTCGAAGGACCACATGAATAAGGTGGAGGATGTACATTTGAAGAACTAGTGGCCGAGGACGAAGGAATTTGAGTAATAAGATACGTACTACCGCCTATCATCACTCGTCTCGGGTCTGGTATCCTAATTGGATCGCTAAATCTAGACCTAGGAGGGATATAAGATGTAGCTTCCACCACTGGGACGGAAGGTGCAATGTGACTAGTGCTCCCAAACCTCTCCGCATGGTAAGGAATGAGAATGCCCCCAGGCATGGTGCTAGGCTCAAAGTCAGATTCGACATGAAATGTCAAATCATGCATAGGAAAACTAGCCTTACTATAACTACCATAGCTAGTAGTGGCGGGTTCAAAATGAGTCTCAGCGTCCTCCAGCATGCCATACCGGTAACGGGTCAAAGGGGAATCATCCCTAGAGTGAGTAGGTCTATCATGCAAAGCTCCTATCTCAGAAATCACAGGACCTAATTCAGCTAAGTCGGGTGAAGGATCGTACGTAGGAGTGAATTCCCCATCGTCTACACGAATGGGAGGAGGTGGTTCAGGAATATCCTCTGAATGGTCTCCCATGGTGTGTGAATCAATGTGTGACATAGTCCGCCTAGACTATCTAGGTCTCTCTCCCAAAGGAGGAGGAGAAGTAGAAGGTGGAAGCCCTGCTAACTGAAAATAATAGCAAGGAACCGCACTCGAATCCACAATGACTCAAAAAATAGCAAAGACTCTCTATTTACGTCAACCCTAGGACAACTAGCGTGCATAGAGCAATCACTAATAAAATCTAAAGCCAAATGCAAGCAAACAAGGGCTGGATAAGTGAGCTCCCGATTGAAGCAGGTATGTCTCACCTAGGAGAGGCTTGAGACTCCCATACACAACAAGCGGAGGTATGTAACCAATTATTGTGGCCTTCAGCTTCAACGCGTAAAGCGACTGTGCTGTCCGACCCCAACCTGGCCGGGACACCTGCAGAATAACCTCTATAAGTACCCCCTCGATATCCTAGGTAATGCCACTAAGGTCACCTCAATATAATCAATGCTCAGGTGGACAGTCACAGGCGGGATTGACCGTATGGGCAGGGTAGCAAAGCCTGA